>WAAB01003659.1:542601-568132 GCA_013389865.1 Piaya cayana | reverse complement strand
TCATTCTATGGTTCTATGATTTGATTTTATTTTAGTGACTCAAACAAAACCACCACAAAAAAATTCTTGGTGTAGCAGTGGAATCAGTGAATGTAAATTTAAACACGTGACTGTCAACTGTGCAAAATTAGTTGTAAAACAACAAGAAAAAAGAAAGTGAAATTCCAGGATTTGCTTTTCACCACCAAAATTGTGCAAGTATTACAATTCACAAAGTTGTTTCCCAGACATGTACTGGTATATCCATCATTCATCCTCATCCTTCAGTCTCTGCTCTGTTTGATAACAGAAAGAGCAAGACTTGACAGCTGTCAGCAAACACAGAGTCTATGAGGAGCTGCTCGGTCTTTCTACAATGAGAAATCTGCAAGCCCTGCCTGGCTCACCTTGTTGTTCGTGAAGGTGTTTTGAAGTATGCAAAGAAATGTCTTTGTTTTTTAAACTGCATCAATGGAGTTTCTTGAGAAAGGTGCTGAATTTTGCTGTTATTTTTGGGATACAGTTTCATCCCTAAAAGCCAATTTTGAGCATAATGCTTTAGTATCAGAGTAAGATATGCTGACCCTGTGTCCAGAGGACCTTTTCTCTTGAAAAGTTTTTACCTAGTTCTTCCTCTCTCCTCCCATCTCTTACTCCTTCCCTTACCTTCTCTCTCTCTCTCTTTACCTCTCCACCTCATTATCTGATAAAATTGAAAGAAGTTTAACTGATTCATTGCTAATCTCAGCATTTTACCTATTTTGATGGCACAGTGACTAATGATGCAGCTTGTGTAACATACTGTTTTCCTACAGCTGCATTTGAAGAACTATTGACCTTCACATTTGATACAGCTCTGTAGCTTTAACATTTATTTCTAGGTTGGTCTATACTTAAACTTTGTTTCGAAGCCTGAGAAGAGAGAAGTCAGTATTTCTGGAATCCTAGAAAATATTTTTGGTTACATAATAAAAATCTTACCTTTCCCCTTAAAATTACCTACACCGTAGAATAGTGCAAACTGTTGTCCAAAGGCAAGCTAATCACTGATACTTTACTTTTAATGGCATAATAGCAACCGATACGTTTTAACTATTTTTTCCAGCCTAGTGATGATTGGTACCTCTTATTGCAGGATCCTTGCAAGTGATGAATAAGACCAGAAGGATTATGGAGAACGGAGGGGCTTCATTTATCAATGCATTTGTAACCACCCCAATGTGCTGCCCATCGCGTTCCTCCATGCTCACTGGGAAGTATGTGCACAACCACAACATATACACCAACAATGAAAACTGCTCTTCTCCCTCATGGCAGGCTACTCACGAGCCACGTACCTTTGCCGTGTATCTCAATAACACTGGATATAGAACAGGTAAGATACAAATCAGCAGTAGTTCTTTGTTTAAAGTGAAGGTGGCAGATGTTCAGCAATGGGTCTCAAATCACTCCCTAAAATGAAGTAACTGTTGTCCCAAATTGTGTTTACAGACCAGAGGTTTAGTGTTATGGAGGGGGGGGGGGGGGTAGTAGTATTGCCCGCTGGTCCAGATCTGCTGCTATTGGCCATGTAGAGAAACTCACTTATAGTAGAGCAGCGTATTTTCATGTTAGGGTGTCCCAGGTGGGAATAAGCTGTTGGGCAGTTACACCTAGTGCAAAAGAGGTGCATTTTAGTGGCATTGTGGGTCTGAACTGGCAGTTCCAGCCGTGATTATGGTCAGTATTATGGTCTGCTTGTGGACAGCTGCTAACAGTTGTGGGACATGTCAGAGCCAGGCCAGGGACTGGTGCCAAAGACCTCACAAGGGAGAAGTGCTTGTCATGGGAGTGAAACAAGGTGAATGGTATAATTTAAACTTTGCCATGGGGCGGTATTTCATTTGCATTTTCTGAAAAGAAATAGAAACATACCTTTAAGAAGGATTGTTCTACTGTGTGCCAGTAAGATTTGATAGTTTTCATATAAATTCCTGGTGGTTTTCCGTAGTCAGGAGATCCCTTTCCTGCCTACAAAGAACTCTTCTTATTCCTCTCGTCTATGCTTCAGCTTGATGTAAAACCTGATTCATTTCTGCATCACCTATCCCCTAAGATTCAGCCTGTAGACAAGTTAGGCTCCAGTCTGACTTCCCTTTTGCAACATACAGGAGTTGTACGAGGTCATCAGAGTGCAATTTGTCCAGAAGTGTCATTCAACTACAAAGACTCCTCTTTACAGGACCAATGAAGCACAGATCTCAGTGCCAACTGCGTTCCTTACAATGTAATTGGCAGCAAAGAAATTTGTCTCTATCAGTGTCTTATGCACAAGAATGGGTCTCTTTTAAAATGTATAGCAGGCGAATGTCTCCATGCTGTCTGCTTGTCCTAATTCTCTTAATGCTGCTATATCCAATGCCTCAAAATTACCTGCCTGTTTGCCATCTTTTCTTCACCACACAGGCAGCTCGCTCTCTCTGCATCTGTAGTTCTGGAGAGCTTCTGCATCCTGTGCAAAAAGCAAAACCAGACAAATATTTAACTTCTTTGGATCTAATGGTGGCTCTGACATATGTGCTGAATAGTATTTCAGTCTCTATTAAACAGGTTTCAGTGAAGTTACCGTTTGAGTACAGTGCTGCTAAACCTTAGTAAGGGTCAGTATCAAGGCTTTGAAGGAGAAAACAGGGGAGAGAGAATTGACAATCACTGCTAGAGAAGGTGCTGAATTCTCTCTAAAATAGAAGATTTGTCTCATGGCTTTTGCCTCAGAAATCCTTTCTGCTTGATCTATGGCTGCTTTATATGGAACTTGGATTTTCTGCTCTTAAACAGTTTAGTATCTTATCAATTTGTAATCCAATACTTGCACAATTAAATGTTTCATGCATAAACTCGATAGCCATTCTGCCCTTCTGAGGATAAACACTCTGCTTTGGGTATATCTTCTGCTTTGCCTTGTATCATGAAGGCATGTGGAGATGTCTACTAAATTCAGCTTTGGCTCGATGAAATAGAAAGGAAAAATGGGTCAAAAGATAAGGAAAAGGAAAAAAATCTCTTTAGAGAGGCAGGCAGAGAGAACATCAGTCCTAAAACTGTTTGAGTAGGTGAGTTTTAACAAGGGCCATGAAGGAGAAAAAGGAAATGGAAACAAGTGAAATGACTTGCATGAAATTCCAGTTCTGACCAAGGTACAGTATTTGACACTAAAATACTATGACCCACAAGGAATTTATCCATTTTCTTCTTTGAAGATGAGCCTACCTTCTAATTACCCCACAATTATTTTTTGAAGTGGCAGCTTAATTAACAGTGGAACTTAAAATATATTTTTCAAGAACAACATTGTCTCATTAAAAAGTCATCAAAAGTCCAACAGCCAACTAATAATCTACACTTCACAGCTAGAAAGTTTAGTAAAATTGTAATGACTTGATAATACCTGGCCATCAATGATAATTCAGAGTGAAAAAGAGGGTACAGGGAAGAGAGAGTTGCTACATGCCACATAGGCTAGTTTTGACTTTGTGCTGATATTGTAGGTGCTATGGATATTTACCCTGTGCATTTCTACATGTTTCAAGAGGAAATTGGTGTCATTCACAGTGGGAAACTGAGGTGGATAAAGAGGCCCAAGACCACTCACAGTTTGGTGACAGTCCTGATAAGCCACTGGTCCCAAGGGCTCCAGTCCAGATGAGAAATGTGCAATACCTCCAGCCTGGTTCTCTGTTTGAAATGATGAGGATTTTGCTCTCACTTTTTGCATGAGATCAATTATTATATAAGTTGGTGGAAATAAAGAGGTGGGGGAGTATTTATATAATGTCCTTCCTTCTGTTCACTCCAAATAGTTTCCAACATCTATAAAGCAACATTTGCCTAAACCTGCTGCAACCTTAACTAAACCCTCTATGCTGCAACTGATCACATATGGGCAAACTGCTTATGAAGGGACTCCTGCTGAAGCCATGAGGACTCCACACAAGAAGAGCAGGTCACTTAAAGAGAGATCTGAAATGTGCTCTAATAAACCATGGTCATAATTAAGACCCACTGGGAAACCCTGACAAAAACCAGACTGATTTTTTCATTCCTTTTTCTATTTTACTCTTCTACTCCTGTACTGCTCTGATGTGACCTTATGGAGATGTGGCTTTTCATGGAAACATCCCTTTTGAAGATTATATGTCAGTGCTAAATCAGGAACTGTGCTGGGTGCTAGCAGGGCAGACAATATTCAGGAACAATACTACCAAACTAAACCCTCTTTTCCTCGTAATTATCATTAAAAGAATTCCCAAAACAATTAAGGATGTTTTAATGTTTGTGGTTTCCCTTACTCACAAATTCTATGCCAATCTATCAATGTGTCAACGCACAGCTTCCTGATTGTTCAAGGTCTGCAAAACTGGTAATATGAAACTAGAATTTGTAGGAAATACCAGAAAAGACACAGTAAATGGATAGAAAGAGAAAACAAAGCAACTCTGGAGAGCTTCAGAGAGGTGAGACACTTGTTTTAATTATATAAGCTCCAGCTGCTTGTTTTTGGGGGGGAGAAAATGTTGCTCTGTAATCACTTTCAAATTTTGTGGAAATTGTGAGAAAAGCTTGAGAAGTTTGGTTTCATCTCATAATTTTTAACGTAAGTGGGCATCCCTTTAGCTATTTGTAAGATTGTTAGATGCAGGAGATAGAGGGTCTGCTTTGTGTTTTCTGAAGTGTTGGCTGGTTATTTGCTGTTCTTTCAGTCCTCCTTGCTGTATTGTTGAAGTCTTTTACTTTCTTTACCTTCCACTGTTCTGTCCCAGCCCTACAGCACATAAATATGCTTCTTCAGTGTTGTCAGTTCACCTATACAAACTAAAAGGAAGACTCCAGGAGTCCACTGCCTCAACTGTGGCTTTCTCCAGTGGGAAAGGAGGATTGTGCTACATCTTCATAACTGAGCAGTAGCCAAACATTATCCTAGTATTTTAGAAGGCTGATGCATGACAGCAGTACAGCAAATATCCAAGATATGTAAACATAACAATCATTTTATTGCTAAATAAGGTATCACACTTTGTATGTGCTGAAATTCCATCCTTTTGTAAATGTGAAGAGAAATGTGAGTTTAAAATTAACATACATACGCATTCAGAGCCCTCGCATCTTGGTGTTACTTTGTTCAGTTACTGTCTTCTACTCCTTATTCCTCTTGGCCCTTCACAACCAGCATAACTGTGCAGGAGAGAACAGGAGGCTGCCCTGGCTCAGCCACTGCTGACAGCCTCACAGAAAGCTGTCAGACCCAGGACACACTCTCCACTTATAGAACCTCCCCTGAATGAACAGACATCACCGAATAAGGCAATTGTTTGCTGGCATTTTTTAGAATAGTGTTTGCGAAGATGAGTTTCCCAATATTTTATTTCTTGCTTAGAAATATCAGCCGATCAGAGTAACATTCAGGATTCATGCCTGCAACTGTCCTGATGGTATTCTCAGCCTTTCTTAGGTCAAACTGGTAACATAGCAAAGTTAAGAGACTCAAACATTAATTTCTAAATGCATTTGTAAAACTGAAAAATGAAGAAGGGACTGGATATCAAGGTGTCACTTGCTGGCATGTTTTGACATAAGCCACAGACTTCTGTGTAGTGACAAACAGAAATGGTCAATTGGTTGAGATGTAGTCAATATGTTCAACAGCACATCCGCTTCTGATGTGTGTCAGTTGACATCTGTCACTTACAGGTACATTTCTTACTGAAGTGTCCAAAGAACTAATAAAATGTTGAGATGACGGAGAGTGAAAGTTTAAACGGTGCACCATTCCCTGCTGGCACACAAGGACAAGTTAATCTTTCACAAAGGGAGCAAAAGCTATGCCACCTGAAGGTGTAGGCAGACAATATGTTTCCTCTGGAGGCAAAGCCGGTATATTTCCTTTTCACAGCCTTACAGTACAATTCACTGCCAGAACATGCGAGTTTTAATCTGCATCTTTTCAGTGACCTAATTTGTATCCTTATACAGCATTTCAAAACAGAGAGGGTGACAGAATATGATACAGGGATGGGAAGGAGTGAGCAAGGAATGAGTCCTCATTTTCAGAATATTTCTAAAGTGAAAATAAAAAACAGGAGAAATCCAAGCTTTCGAGTTCTTTCTTAGTTGTTAAAAAAAATCAAACATAATTTGAGTTGTAAATATTTTAAATAAATAAATATGTCTCACTTTTTGCAATAAAATTGCACTTTCAGTCAACTTAATAAATGTATAAATAAAAACTAAATATAGTGAATATACTCAGATAGTCCAAAAAACTGACATCTAGAAGAGGGAAAAGACTGAAAAGGATAACATGTAGGATTTTCTAGTTTTATGATATCATGTGCACTGAAACTTTTTGGTTTCTGTCCAGGACCTTGTAAAAAAACCCAGGATGTCTGCCTACTTATACTTAAAACAGAATTCTGTACCATTAAATATTGCACAGAAAACCACGTGCTAAAAGACTTTTAGCAAGTTTATGCATTCATGTGCTTCATTTAGGAAAATCTAGGTAGAATGCTGTTTGTGCGGATATTTCATCTCTGTTGTTCATGTGGCCAAATGGCAGTCTTTAACAATAATATATACTGCATTTTTGAGGGTGAAATTTCCTCAGTTTAAATAGCTAGACCAGTTCTATCAAGTGGCATAACAGAAGCATCTGCATCAGTGAAGATGGTGATCTCAGAACCCCTCCACAAAACTCTACTGCTTTCTTACTGAGTGACTAAGCAGAGTGTGGTTTTATTACATCTATGGGAGATGAGAGGGACAGCTATAGGTTTTCAGAAGTCTGCTGAGAGGAAACTACTCATGAGACTTCAGACAGTGTTGTGTTCTCTTCATTGTCCAAAAGGACTTCTGGCTCCCTTCATCCTGCCAGACAGAGCAATCTCCAGTCTTCAGTTTTCTTATCCCAACTTTCTGGCACTGCATGACATCACCTTGGCCTTTGCTCTGAGCCTGATCCCCCTGCCTGTCTGTCCCCAAGTTGTTCCCACCTTCCCTCCCATCCTGGGTCCAGTCAGTCCTTGACAGACAGATCCTGTTCCCACCACTTACTGTTCAGGATGCTTCCCCACCCAGATCAGCAAATCTGCTTCTCCAACCCCTGTTGCCTTCTCAGTCAGCTCTTTTCTCCTTTTTACACTCACTATTCAGTTTCTTAGTTGACATTACCAGTCCTGGACCACCAAGTCCCCGTTGCTTTCCACACCCCTCTCAGCTCCTTTGCTGGATCTCCAGTTTCTCAAACTGCTTGTCCTTATCTGGTCACCTGCTGCTCTCTGCATTTCAACCACCTTTCTCCTATCTTCTGACACCACTCACAGGTGGACAGGGAATAAAATCCTGAAGTGCTCGGATCTCCAGTGCATGTAGATGGGAGGGGTTTTTTTAAAAAAACTGGGCAAACTTTGGAAAGATTTTCAGTAGGATGATAAAAGATGCCTCCTTGACAGTCTATCGTGTCTGACAGAGTTTGTGTTCTCATTGCGGAGCATGGAAGTACTATCAAATGAAAACTCACATAATTTTTTTCAGATGTTAAACATAATTCCTTTTCCATTACTGCGGTTCTCATAGATGACTACTGTTTGGGCTAAGAAGTTTCAAAAAATTCAGCCCGAGGCAGACATCCAGTGTGGAAAATTTCAATCCAAGTATGAAAAAGTTATAAGCAATTGAAAACAGGGTCTTATAATGAGAAGTGTCAGACAACATCAATACTGCAAAGTGCTACCAGCTTGGCCCATAATACAGGCTTTGTTAAAGACATCATCCAAGCTAACTATTGCTATATCAAGTTATAGCTAATGCCTTTTGCAACTGCTGAGTTATAAAATCTTCAATGCTCTTTTTGGTTACAATGGTAGATCTGGCAGCAACTGGGAAAGACCCACAAAGCTGGAGAAAAAACAGAAAACCTGAGGTTTTCTACTGTGGTTAACTTACAAGACTGGGAACTACGAAATCTGAATAATATTCTTGGCAATGCCACAGGCTTCATGCATGACTTAGGTCTGACTGAAGGTTAACCTCTTAGTACCTCAGTTTCCTCACCGCGTTTTTGGGACAGTGCTTATTTTAATTTCCTAGGCAGTGCTGGCATACTGACCTGGCTTTCTGCACTTTAATTACCTGATACAGTAATCCTCTATAATTTTTCAGTAGAAGGGAAAAATCAGATTTCTTGGTTTTGAATCTCTCTCTTGCATAATGGGAAGAAAGCAAGGAGGAATTTACTGGAATAATCCGGAAGTTGCAGTTTTGCTGGGCTCTGTCCCCAGAAGCACAGAATTGCTGTGTGTTAGCCCTGAAATGTCATATAAACAGTGCTTCACAACTCCTGTAAATGGTTTCCTGATTTTGTTAAAGGAAGTGGGCTGTCTACTTAAAGCTCTAGTCTGGGTCATGGTGACTAAACCTTACTGCAGCATGCTTTTTAAAAGGTTTGGGTTTGTTTTAAATCGGAAACATTCCCATAAGCCTCAACAAATAACAAGGGCATAGAACATAATATACATCCTTTGATCCGTGGAAGCGCAGAGATGTCTCGCCAATAAATGCAGGCCAGTTCACCTGTACACTAATCCACTAATGCTGACAGGAGTTAGGAGACTAATTCTATTGTGTAATACTGTAAACATTAGTCATAAATGCTTGCAGAAAATAATGGGGGCAAAAGTACTGGGAATTATGACAATTTGGAACACATTCAGCTATAAATATCCTGGCCTCACACTTGGCCAAATTCTCCCTGTATTTCACCAGTTCACCCCCTGGATCTCTCAATTCAGTTCAGGACTCATTAGCTAATTGTTAAATGGAAAACAAAAACCTGCATTAAGTTATCTATTCATGTTAGGTACCAAATAGTTGTTTTCTTTGTGTATGTGCTGCAGCTGGTCCTGAGGTGCATGGATGTCTGTATAACTGTTCGCTATACCATGTGTTGTTGTTTGCATAAATTTAATTGAACATGCTCCCACAAAATACAATTATTCTGGTACACTAAGCTATTCTACATGTGATTAAAAAGTAACAATGTGTCCTGGGAACAGTTAGCAAAACTGCCAGAATGCAGATAAAAACTATCTTATTAAGATGCAAAAATCAGCATTTATCTTTCCCAATATCCCTGTGGGGGCCATTATATTCAATAATGAAAAGATGTCCCTTCAAGTGGTATTACTTTTTAATGAGGCTTTTACCCATTGAGTCATAGTCTCAGTTTTATTAATTACAAGCAGAAATGGCTTCATAAACCCTGTAATTGCTGAGTGCAATGGCTTCTAAAGCTGAGCATTCCCAGTCAGCATCCTGACATGGCTAATTCGGGAAGTGTCAGGCTACAGCTTAGTTAAGGATGTGGGTTGACTGTACAAGACAAGCATGTGAAGATCCAGCAAAGTCATTTGCACATCACTGTGTCAGCTCCTGGGCAGTTCTGTGACATGTTCTACTGTGCTTTAATTGTTTACAATCCTCTGGTTAACAAAAACATCTAGAACAGCTGTCATGATTGCTTGCTGATTATTATTTGGCTCCATGGACATTACTATGATTTCATTTTGCTGCGGCCCTTGTCTTCATTCAGAGCTTGAAGAGCCAGACAATAATGGTTGGTGCTGGGCCACAGCTCTGATTCACTAGCCCTATCCTGTGCTCAGTGGTACTCAGAAAACCCCATGGTGAAGGGACTGAACTTCTGTGTTTTAGTAAAAGCCTGGCTTTTCCATTCATCTGTCTAATTACTCATATCCTCCTGAGCTTTTGATCAACAACCCACTCTTGGTTAAAGTAATTTGGCAAATGTGACCTATTATCATATCTACCACTGCTTCTACTAGCATTTAGGTCTTTGCTATATATTTGACATGGGAACCACTTTATTCTACAATGGGGGAAACATCTATTTCTGCAGACTGTCACTCAAGGAACTCCTTAAAACCTGACAGCTATGAGATTATTTTTATGATAAAATACTAAATCATTGCCAACACAAAGGTGAATGGTTCACACTGTCAATCCGAAGTCTCATAATACACACTGAAATATGGGTCTCAGGCGGCCAGAGGGGAGCTAAAAAAACATTATTAGAGTTGGAAAATTAAGTAATCTAAAGCAAGGAAATACCAAGATGTATTGGCCTCCACCAGTTCCTTTTCTAAATTCAGTTTTATCTTTTCTTGTCCTTATGCCCCAGGTCATTTTGTCTTTGCATTTTATGTTGGTGGCTTTCTGTTGGGTGATGTCTGGAGAGGAGAGGCCATTTTGAGACAGATTTTAATAGCCACTTCTGTTATTTATAAGGGTAATATATCAAAACCTACAGACACTAGAACTTTTTAGAGAAAAGTTTGCCAAAGATTTTTAAACCAGCAAACTCATTTATTATTCCCTAGCCTTTTTCTTGGAAATTGCTGAACTGTTTGGCTAAGAAGTTCCAGAGAGCAAAATGCAGTCTGAGTCAGATAGCATGGAAACTATCATGACTAATTATTAAGTTTGGCAAGACTGTAAATAGCAGAGATCGAGTCTCATTATTAGTCAATCTTAATTATAGGTGGGGCTATCAAACCCATGATAAATTACTATAACTTCCATTTCAGGGCTTGAAAGCCTCTGATCTTTGTGGGAGGCAGGTTGGCAGTAGAGTCCTTTACTGATGAGTACAACATGCTACAGTTCCCCAAGGTCACACAGTAGCTGCTGGTGGATCTGAGATGGCATTTAGAAGGGCTGGCCCAGATTACCCCTGTAACCATAGACTGTCCTTGATTTCACTTAGCTTAGTAATGCTTCCTCTTGGTCACATCACTTGCCCATACTTTTCTTCACTGTTGTCTCTCTCTGAATTCTCTTCCTCTTTTTTTTCTCTTTCCTTGGCTTCCTTTCCTACAGTATTTCAGTGTAAAGGCTGGATATCTGACTCTCTTAGAGTTTAACCCAGTTTGGTTGCCATAGAGGAGATGTATGCTTTCCATTCTGGGAGGCAATAGTGCTGGACACATAGTCCTTCCCCACAATCACTTTCTTCAACTCAAGCTTCTTGACTTCTCTTTGTTCTCAGGAGAAAAAAGGAGAAAGGCTGTGTTTATTTCATTGTGGCTGTGGGAGGAAGAGCTAGAAACCTGGTCAAGCGTCTGTAGGACTTGTTTGTATGTCACATTCCACATAGTATTGGAAAGTAACATTATATAACTCTAAACTCTGGCTAGCAACATCTGGCAGTTACATGGTTGGATTGCACCATATTTTTGTTGCCTTACGCAAGTCCTAAATATGAGCATTTTTATCTTTTCCACCAGTTTTCCCAGGAAGTTCACCATGCCCACATCAATCAGATTTGAATTATTTAAACCCTTCCACAAATGTGCAATTTTGGTTAGATTGAATGTGCTTAGGTTGAATGTGAGGTTTTTCAAAGTGACTTCATTTCCTAGTAGGAAATAAATGCAGGGGTCTGACATGTGCCCTACAGCCCAGCTGAGGAAGTGACACTGGGCAGCAGCTCTCCCCAGGCAGACTTGGCTGGTTGAGCTAGCACTGAGGGCAGGAGCTGTGCACCATGAAGGAGTGCAGTGAGGTGGGTGGCTATTGCCCAGAGGAGCCTAATTCCTGGAAAGGGAGAGCCCTCTGTTGTTCCCTCTTCTTCAGGGACATCTCTTTTTGTGAGCACCAGGAGTAAGTTTGTGCTGACTACTGGGGACATGAGTGACAGAACTGCTGGCACCAGTGACCCTCCAAGGGCTTGTAAACCTCAAGAAAATTTAAAAAATACAAACACTGAAGTTACTCAGATACCTCAGGAACTTGCTGGAACTGAGCTGGAGCTAACATATCCCTTATAACTGAAGTTGTGGGTCCAGTTAGGCTTTTTGTCACCACACTCCCCAGGCAGTGGAAAATCAGGGCAGAGCCATCCAAACTGGTTTTCTTTTTTAATCCAAGACAAAGACCATACACAAGCAGCTAAAAAGCTTCCATACCCATCTGTCCCTAGAAGCAATTTAGCTGCATGTGCCAGGTTGCCACACCAGTGTTAATCCACTCCCCCAAAACCAGTTGGCCAGCTTTTGGTGTCTGTGTCTTTGGCACAAGTGATTCACAATTCCCAGATAGCTGGGAGCCCACTGTATAATGAGATTATTTTTTCTTCTTACTTCCTTCCAGAGGAATTGGCAGGAGAACCTGCAAACCCTTCTGAGGCCAACAGCAAAAGCTGAAAGTTTCAGTTTGAGTGGTTTCTAAGCTATCACCTGCAGTCAATGGGGAAAAAAATACACTTATTTTGGCAAATCAGGTAGAGATAGTTGATCTCCAAGTATTTTTCTCTTCATTAGTTTTGCCCTAGAGAAGCTGTACTAGTACAGCAGCGTGGGAATTCCCTCTTGCCTTACCCAAACATGGCCCCCTAGGATGGAGATCTGGACTTCCCAGACCTTTTATCAAACCACCAAATGTAGCCATGTTGCCAAGTCCAAACTTTCGAAAGTCAGAAGCCAAGCTCCAAAACATCACAGGACTTGCTTAAAACCACAAGGTGTTTCTCAGATGTTTCCTCTGGGGGTTGAGATTTTATTCCATTGTCAAGTGGAAACCAAAAGAAGCATACTCATTCTAAAGAGAAAAAAGCCCCAAAATATTTCATGTGAGCACGAGATTCCAAAAGATTAAGAAGAAAACCTAAAGTTACAAAGGCTTTCAGCTCTCATAAAAACTCTGAAAACTTATTTTCATTTCAAAACCTTCTCAGGTATAAAAGGAGCGTTTTTGGTAAAGCAACTCTGACTCATTCTAACAAATTTATCTTCATTCATGCATGCTAAAATACTTGAATTGCAAAGCCTCATGTGTATATGTCTGTGTTGTTTTTTGTGGTTTTTTTACCTTCACAGCTTTTTTTGGGAAATACCTCAATGAGTACAATGGCAGCTACATCCCTCCTGGTTGGAGAGAGTGGGTTGGATTAGTAAAGAACTCTCGCTTCTATAATTACACCATTTCTCGCAATGGTAACAAGGAGAAGCATGGATTTGATTATGCAAAGGTATTTTCCAGACGCATAAATCAGCATCATTAATCCATATTAAAAAATCACTTTCTCATAACTAATTAACTAGATAATTAATTAATTAAGCAACTGCAACCAAGAAATGGAGGCGTCATTTTCTCTCCAGGGCATTGCAAATAATTTTCTGTGTGACAATATTCATTGTGCAATGGAAGAAAGTTTCCAAGGACTCCTCAGTGCAGCCTAGTGATTCCTCTCTCCATCCCTCTCTCTCTCTGCTACAAAAGAGATGGTTCAGTGGCAGAAAAAAAAACTAAATTAAGGCTATTTCCCAAAATAATTGTGGTCTTTATGCAACTGAACTTTAAAGTTAGAGGAATGTTGTCAGCTACTACCCACATAAGAAACCTTTGTTAATGCTGTTTTCCATTATACTGTGCACATCACTAAAAAGGCTGTGGTGTCAAACTCCGGATATGACTATGAGAATAGATAAGTGCAAAAACATGGCCGCTGGAAAACTTTAGAGCTTGTTTGTGCTCTTGACAAAGTTTGGAAAGTATGCCAAGATGACCTGCCCACTGCTGTGAAGTTTCTCGGAAAGGCTTAGGAACACAGATTGCAGACTTTCCAGCCTGCAGAGAGCAATCTGGAATTTCCTCAGACTGTAGCTCACAGAAGATGATACAGATGTTGCAGCTGTGGTTTCTGACCCATGTAATGAGATTTTATTGGCAGCTTGCAATGCCTGTTTCTGATTTCCCCGCCTATAGAAATGACATACTGACGATGTACATATAAAGTAAAAAAAAATTAAGAATATTGGTTAGTCATGGATTTTTTACATATTCTGTGCATGTAGGTAGAATAAATAAGGAAATAGGAGAGGATTGGATGCTCTGGGAGACCAGTCATACAGGCATTTCACTTGAACAGGACACAAACCTGCAGTTTATCACAACCCTCGTGCCTCACTTTTAATAACATTCTGGAAACCAATGCATCATGGACTATCTCTTCCATATCATTACAGGGCTTGTAGCAGCCAGGGCTACCGTATGTGCTCTGAGTAGTTTAGCGGAGAGGGGAAAGAGCAGGGGGGACAGGGAGCGGGCAAGCGAGGAGGTCACAGCTGGTTGGCTTGTCCTAGCACTGACATACGACACAGACCTTGTCCCTCAGGCTCTGCTTCTGCAGCTGTTAGGGGCCTTGAATACACAACATATGATTAGTCATGCCTGGAAGTGCTTGAAATTACAAACATTGTCTCAGCACTTTCTCAATGAAGCTCACACTAGACCTCCAGGTCAACCGCTAATGCTCTGAGGTGGCAGGTGGTTTAATTTAAGTTTTCATCTTTTTTCTTAGTTCCATTTCCTCCTTTCCCCTTGTAGGCTTCCATTTGCCACCTTGGCTGTGGGTTAAGCCAGTTTATTAGCGAGTCACAACCTTAATCTCGGCAGCTGTACTGCTTAAAGTTGCACAATTAAATGAACAGAGCCTGCAGGAATTCAACTGCTCCCTGCATTCACATTTGCAGTTTCTTTGATAAAGATTTTTGCTATCTGTTGCCTATTGTAGCTTTCTTCCACTTGTACATATGAAAAAGTATACTCTGAACAAAGAAAAAACCTGTACAACAGTCAATGATTTCTTGCAGTCAGGAGCCATTATCTTGTGAAAGTGTATTATCAGTGAACTTCAAGATATGCATCATTGTCACTGTAGTCTGTAATTTTAAATATTACTTAGCATTATGTTACAAAATCTGGCAATCATATTTACTTAATGCCTTCCGTTGTATCTGATTTGCAAAAAATACTCTCTCATTTTATGTGGTATCACCTGCTTAAGAGAGTAATTACTGCTCAGTCTCCCCTATGCTCCCTCGAATCATACATCCTTTTGATGGTATGTTTTCAGTTCCTGAGCTGAGCTTTAAGGAGGACTTGAAAATTACATAATAACACGATAGTAAGTGATCTAATTAATCATGCACTTTGTAACTTTTACTTTGTGTTAACAATATGTTTTAGGACTACTTCACAGACCTAATCACTAATGAGAGCATTAATTACTTCAGAATGTCTAAGAGGATATATCCTCATCGACCCATAATGATGGTCATCAGCCATGCTGCACCCCATGGCCCCGAGGATTCAGCACCACAGTTCTCAGAGCTCTACCCCAACGCTTCCCAGCATATGTAAGTAAAAATCACACACTGCCAGACCTGCGTCTTGAATATGCTTCTTGTGAGGCATTTGCTTATGGAGATGGTGTGGGGACAGAGAATTCAAACATAGGAAAACCATAGCAAGCAGTGAATGTTTGCTCGTTTCTTGTGCCATGCTTGCTCCTATCAGGGAGGAGAGTGACAGTTCTGACCATTATTAAAACGGAGAAAAGCTCTTTTCCTCCTGGGAAGTTGTGGGAGATTAAAAGGTCAGTGTTTGGCTTTGTAAGGACCACTTCTTACAATAGCCTGAAAATATGTAGACACAGGTCAGGATCTGTTGGAAAGATATTACTTCCTTCGTCTTCCTCTAAGATGTGCACTTCCTCGGGTCTAACTAACTGAATGTTTTGCAATGTTTTGCATCCTTTTGTGTGTTTGAGCACATAAGATTTGTTTATAGACTTGACACTCGACAATTCCCAAAACATCCTGTTAGACTGCATTTTTAAATAACATGTTTAATCTTTTCTGGTTATTACACTACAATAAATTAAAAAAACAAAACAAAACAAACAAAAAATAAAACAAACAAAAAACAAACAAACACCTCTTCATTTTGCTTCTAAAATGGAGGCAAACTCCAGGTAAAACCTGAGGACAGTCCTAGATTTAATGGCTTGTTTTATCACTTCAATATTATGTGTCCTTTTCTTTACAGTGGAGTGACAGAGAAGTTTTCCGTTGCCCTTCTGTCTAGTATGGGCATGCAGACCTCTCTTCCCATTTGTGCTGAAACAATGTCTTTGCACCTCCTTCCACACAGAAAAAAAAACCTTAATAAAAGATTTTAGTTGAATTGTGTATTGATTTGGCCTCTGAAAATGAGGAGGAATCAAGTTCATCACACTGTGGAAAAGCTCTGGGGTCTACGTTTTGCATCTACATTTGCTCCCACTGCATTGGCTGACATATAAGGATGTGTTTGGTAGTTACATTAACTAGTTTAAAATTGCAAGGAGTAGCAGTTGCTGCATAAACTGTGTGCATAAACTGAATGTTAGGGCCAGAAAGATATATGCTGTTCATTATAGATGGTTAAATATTTCTCGGTTTCTATTTTTTTAACCTTATTGGCTTCTACTTTCTAGATATGTTACTTTCTCTGACCTTACATTCTTGAATGTATTTTTCTTAACCTATATCCTCAACAATCCCACATTCCTGAGATGAGACTTTGCAAGTAATGCAAATCAGTCAGAAATGTTTCAGTTATTTAGATATGCAGGGTACATGGAAGTGTTGAGATTGATATTTTAGTTTGTAAATATTCATTTGAAAAGTTAGCTATTTCTGAAGTAATCATCTTGAAGAATTGCTGTTGCATTGTGTCCTAAAGTAAGATAGACTTATAAACATGGAAACTCTCATATTGGGCTGTATGAAAGATTTTTCTAACTCATTAGCTGGAATTATGTACTTCAGCAGAAAACAGGAGGGAATGTTTAGGGGGGGAATAGATGAGATCTCTTTTCCTTGTTTTTCCAGCTTCTGAAAATCACTAGTTTAAGTGAAGCATCCAGGCCTCTGTGCCCTGTTCTCTTTGCGTTGGTACAATCTCTTTTTGAAATACGGTGGCAGACTCTCCATCCTACTGCAAATAGTTCCACAGTGTCACCCCATGCACTGGGAGCAAAGAACCACCTTTTCTTTCCTTTTAAACCTGAAACTTGTTTGTGCCATCCATGTCTCCTAGTTCCTATCCTATGAGGAGTAATGAATAGTCACTACATCAAATTTAACAGATCTCTCCCATGTCTTCTTTCAATCACACCATTTCTTAGCAAGAGAATTCTATCTATTTGTTCTCACTCTGTTCAACAGATTGCTTCCCACTTAGTGGCACAGATTGCCTGGCCTCAGGCAAGCCATCCTGTTTGCTGGGGGACTATTCATCATTTGGGATGGTAGGATTCAAACTGTTTCCGCTTAGCTGTGGGGACTGTGTCTGGAAGAAAAGCATTGAATCATAGTATCTTACCCTACCTCTCCTCAGGCCAAAGCAACTAATTTTAGGCTCCATGCTCACTGTCTTACAATAAAAGAGTGCTTGTAAGAACTTGCATTGGTTTATCATCCTCCTGACACTTCCTGCTGTTTGGTGTTTTCAGCCTGCTTGCTTTCTGGCTTGTGCTTCTAGAACCAATGGGTTTAGTTAGTCTCCAAATTTTAACCACCTCTCCACCTTATACAGGTTGCATGTCACCTGCAAAGATCCTTCATTTCTGTTCATAGTCTTAGTTTCATTTCAGTACTCGTGTAAATTAATTTTTATTTGTGTAGACTCCTGGGACCTAAACTTTGCTCTGCTAGGCTACTTGTGAAATGGCTAAGAATATGAGACTCAGTTGTGCTTCTTATTTTCTGGTTTTGTTGACTTCTTGGCAACCTTCTTGCAAAGAGTGTTTTCTCTAAGTGACCTCAAGAGATCCTTGCTGGGTTGTTTTGTGTTTGTTATTGCACTGACTGACTGCTTGTGTTAGAGTTCAGTCTGCAGACTAAGAAATGAGACAAATTGAAGATTAACTGCTAATTTGGGTGGTTGAAGCCTCTAAATAACCACTTCCTCTAGCAAAAGTATTAGCAACATGCTCTAAATGATATAACAAGATCAGTTCTCACGGAAGTATTCAGTGCTTCCTTAGAAAACAGCACAACAATAAAATCACTCCTGCCAAAGTTTGTGTAATTTAAACATTTAACCCTTAGGTTTTCTTCCTTGGTGGTCAAGCACCATTTGAATCCTTTCTTTCTTTCTGACCTTGGGTGGCAGCCATCTGACCTTGGATTTTGTTTTTAAACATACAGTTGCTATATCATGCCTACCTCCAACAAAGAAGGGAAACCAGGTCAAAAGCTGCTTGCTAGCTGTACAAACTGAGATGGAAGGTTATACCTACAAACCAAGGATTAAGATAGCCTATCAACCACATATGAGGGGAAGTGTTTCTTTAAAGGACAGTAGCTGAAGAAGACCTTTCAGTTACATGACTTGTATTTGCTGGTAAATTGCCTATCATTTGATTGAAATACAGCCTTTATAAATTTTAAAAATACACACAAAAAATTATTTAGATGTTTCCCACTCCACATGTAAAGAGGTGAACATCTACAGCAGGAAATATTCCAGTTCAGGGGGAGTTCACCCCTCAAATATAGGTGTCCGCTGGTCTAATTTTCCCACTTAAAAATGCAGAAAGGAGAAAATCAAATTAATGCAGCAGAACATCTGTAAGATTCATGAAAATCCCATCAATCAAAGACAAAAAGGAAAAGATGAATTAAAGCCTGATCTTGTGGTACGAGTCCCTGCCCATCACAGTGGGATTGAAACTGGATGATCTTTAAGATCCTTTCCAACCCAAACTATTCTATGACTCTATGAAGTACATACTGTCATTACCTTACAATCCTGTCTTCCCCAACACAAACAGCCTGCTGGAGTGGCATGAGAAGTATTACAAGGACAAGAAAGGTAGTGATGTGTATACTGTTTAATCATTAATTTAAACTTATCCCTGTTAATTCTTATTAGATCCAGTTTAACATGAAACACAGACTATATCATACTGGAGGCAGCATTAAGTGTCTGTTCTCCTTCACAGCGTCCCACCTCTCCTGTCCTTAAAATACCTATATCCTACCTCTGATACCTGAAAGTGTTTCTGAAAGTTTATGCTGGTTGTTATCACCCCAGTGAGTTGTATATCTTCTGAAAATGAATCATACTAATGCATGAACTATAGCTATGCCCAGAAACTATTTCTGTGGAAGAAAATGGGTCTGGAGAAAAATGTTCTACTTGAAAGCAATACCTAAATTTTTGCTGTGGTAATGAAAATCATTTGTTGAGTGTGGTTACTAGATATTTTGAAATGCTGTTGTTAAATATGAAGTTATGACACAGCGGTGGTTCTCTAGGTGTCCCTGGCAGCCATTACAGGAGAATCTTGTTCTATCAAACAGCTGAGCAGGGAAGCTCTGACTCAAAGGATGCTTTAATGAAAGCCTGAATTGGCAGTTATGCTCAGGGCCTCTGGCACTTTAACTTCCCTTCACTTTCCAGTGTGAACCAGTCTTAGGGGAGCTGTGAATCAAACCTAAGCTGTTTATAAGCTGTGAAGTAAACAAACATTAAAAGAAAAACTCTGTGCAAGTGAGATTTACAGAAAAATGTGAAAAATGGAAATCTGAAATACTGCTTGCTGTGATGAGTTAAAGATCCTTGGGCTGGCAGGAAGACTGACAATGAGATTTTATGGTTACCTGGAAGCAATCCTATTGCCAGGTCAAAGGTCTTAGAAGGAGCAGCTAGAAATGCTATCTGAGACTAGATCAGAAAGCTTCCCAAGGTAATCTGAGAAAAGGTAAATTATAGAGCTTTGTAGAGCTTTATATTTCCATTTGAAGATAGTGTGAACAGTGCTGAACGACCAAGTGTGGTGGTAGCGGTGTGTTTGCAGGAGCAAAGCATGAAGAGTGATGCTGTTGCACCTCCAAATCTCCAGAGGAATCTTAAGTGTGAGTATGAGCTGTGAGAGGGCTGCATTCAGGGTGCCTTCTAGTCACCAAGTCTGTCTTAAACATATGCTAGTCACGATGCTATTTCTTGTAAGATGGACACTTATCCATCAAAGTGAGATCATACGTTTGCATCTTGGTATGTCAGTCTGTCTTATCACAGTTGGCCTTAGGCCCAGCTGGACTCCTGACTTAGAGATAAATTATCAAAACCACCACACACATCATTGCAAGTGTGACTTTTAACAGGACTAGAAGAAACAGTGTGATGCAGAAATGTGGTAAGATTCTAGTCACACAATTAACACCTGAGTAGCAACAAATCATTTTTCCTGAAATAAAAAGGTACTATATTTAATGAGCAACAACATTTTTTTTCTTCTTTATCCTGAAATACAGCAGTCATGTTACTCTTCAGGAGTGAAATTTTCATACTGCACATGCCCAGATATATAAACATCCTTGGGTTTAAAAGATTCTTCTTTTAAAATGCAGGAAAAGTAGATCCAGAATGATGAAAATCAACTTCACATTAATACAGACCATGCCACTGGTCATTTTTTTTTTTTTTTTACTTTTAATTTTGCCCAGAATCAAGACTTTCTACTTTCCAGGCACAGCGTCTAAATCTGGATGTCTACTTTCCCTAGAAACAAAGGATTTGTTTAATTACACTTTTTCTGAAGAAACATGACCTTTTGCATGATGTTTGCTAATCATATCTCAAAGAACAAAATAGGTGTTAATTTTGTGCAGAAACTATTCATTTTTAACAATGAGTTTTACCATAGGTATTATTTTTAAATACTGTTGACTTTTCTTTTTATGAAAGGAAAATGTTCCTGGGGCATATAGAGTGCTGTATTATTTTCAGTACCTGGAGGTTTCCCAACACAAATAGAAGACTAGCCAAACACTTTTGGGATAAAAAACCCTGAGAACTCTATGGAATTATTCACAGTCTACATTTTTTAGATAGTATTTTTGGGAAAACCATTTTGTTTTGCTGGATAAAACCAGGAGGGAATTAGGTGATTCTAGGTTGAGGCAAAAACAGATTTATAGTATGAATGACTGAACAAATGTTGGTAAACACTCTTGTTGCTTTCCATGTTAACCTATCTGAAACAGAAATGTATATATTTGGATCAAACTTAGAAAAAAAGTGTTAAAGTTGTCCTGAACTCTGGGAGCTCTTAAAATATACTGTACTCTGCTGTGTTTCTTTTCCACACAGATGCCACAACTGTGTAAATAGAATCAGTCAAGCTGAATCTCCCATTCTTTTCTTAACTTGTAAAGTATCTTCTTTGTAATAATGATCTGCAGAAGGGCTATATTCCATTTCTTTCATTGAATATCACAGAAAAAGCAGTTCAGTTACTAGTAAGAGATAATGTAATCCATTTCTGAATGATTTGCTGTTTGAGGATGCCATTTCAACAAGCCATACAAGCATTCATTCTTTTGGGTTGCTTAGATTCTTTTATTTCTTGTCTAACTTGAAGTTATTGTGGTACCTTAGAAGCCAAATGAGATCTATTAGCTATTTTGAACTTCTTAGTGGACCCTTTATAACCTATAAGGTGTTTTGGAGAAGTTTCCTCCCTGACACCTACTACCTCAAGAGCCTCCCACTCATCTCCACAACTACTCCACAGCATTCCCAGCATGCCCCTGGACAGCAGGTGGAGGGCCCATATCAGCATCTCATCCCTCCAACCATTATCTGTCTTCCTACCACTTGTCATAGGCTAGCCTGGTTATTATCCCCGTCCCTCTTCACGTTTAGTTTAAAGTCCTGTCTACAAGCCCTGCAAGCTCCTGGGCAAAGACCCTCCTCTCTCTTTGAGAAAGGTGGATCCCATCCAAGACTTGCAATCCTGGTGCCATGTAGGCCATCCCATTGTCAAAAAAACCAAAGTGTTGCTGTGACACCAGCCACAGAGCCATGTATTAATAGAGTGGACCTATGTAAGCCTTACAATGTCACCACCCATGGTTGGAAGGAGGGAATTAAAAATCTCTTGGGCCCTAGATTCCCTCACTAGCCGTCCCAAGGCCCTATAATCTTTTTTTAATCCCCCCTGGGCTATGTACTGCAGCTTCATCACCCCCCATGTGAAGCAGCAGTCATGGGTAGTATTCTGAAGGTCTCACCAGGTTGGGAAGTTTCCTGGCAATATCCCTTACCAGGGCACCTGGGAGGCAGCAGACTTCTCTGTGAGTAGGGTCTGTTTGACAAGTTGGACCCTCTGCTCCCCCTCAGTAGAGTTTCCTACAGCTATGACTCTCCTTTCCATCCTCATGGCAGTTGTGGTAATACAGTGTGTGTGCTGTTGTGGTCTCTGCTCTTGCTCTAATGTAGGTGCATCATCCCCCACATTTTCCTCCAGTCCATCCTTCACATCAAGAGTCTCAAATCCGTTGTGGAGAAACACCTGAGGATGTGTGAGCAAGGAGAGCATTGGTTTCCTGCCCCATTGGTGGACTTGCTTCCACTCACTACTTCCTTTTGAGCCCTTTCCTACTCGGGGTATCAATTTGAAATTTTATGAACCTGACATCTTCCAGTGTCCTGTCCAGTGCCAGAACAGGCCTGTTATGAAGTATCTAGAAGTCTCTGTGTAGTAAGATCTGCATAGTATGTGTAAGTAAGCAACTGAATGATCTAGATGTATCAAATCTAGTATAGCCTACAAGAATGACAACTACTATACCTTTTCAGTAATTATTTGCTCCCTCAATCTTTACCCTCTCTAAAAATTTAATATTCACATACTATGTTGCTGGTCATTTTAGAACTGATCCACATTAATTGTAGTGCTTTTTCATGTTATCTATTTTGTGTAACATGTAAAATGAACTCTCAGTTGGTCTCCGGGCACACATTCAGAAGCTCAAGTGCTTTACTATTTGCTGATTAACTAGAAAGAACGACCTTGAAATCAGAAACACCTCCTTACTATACTCTGAGGCAGCATCTGATCTGTTCAGGGGCAGTCCAGCAGAAACCCCCAGGTAGATGAACAGTAGCACCTTGCCAGACTTAGAGGCCATGGACAACTTGACAATAATGAGGCACCTGGCAGTGTCTACTGGTCATAAATCAACACATGCTCAAGGCAAGATAGCCTCCATGGGTGAGAAGAGGCAATAGAAGGCACGGAACATTTCTTCAGTCTTATATTTCCAGTGCTAAGAGGAATCAAGGAAATGTAGATATCGGTGCTGTTTTATAGCAGTACTTGCCAATACAGAGTAAAGCCATTCCCAAAAATGGAAGAAAGGAAACAGTGACAGACTAACAGCTAAATATTTAATTAGTATCTCCTGCTGCTTCAAGAAAAATAATGTTGTGATAAACAAGTTATCACTGAGAAGGAGGAGGTCTGTCTGCTTGGAAAGGTTTTCAGAAATCAGCAATATTCTCCCTGGAATTCACCTCTGTTGTATTTGGTTTGGGACATTTACCCCCCAAAAAGTAGACAGATCTGAGGGCAATGTTAGGTATTGTGCCTGGCACGTAGTGCTGTTCTGGTGGATTTCTGCAAAGCAGAACTAGGAGAATCACTGAACCATAGAATGCCAGGTTGGAAGGGTCCTCAAGGATCATCTGCTCCAACCTCTTTATGTGATGTATAGTTTAAATTAGATGACCCAGCACCCTGTCAATCAGAGCCTTAAAACTGTCCAGTATACAGGAATCTACGATCTTCCTGGGTGGATTATTCCAATGTTTAACTGTTATCATGGTGAAATCTTTTCTTCTCAAATCCAATCAAAATCTCCCTAGAAGTAACTTATACCCATTACCTTTTGTCTTTTCCATGTGATTCCCAGTAAAAAGGTAGTCTCCATCCTCTTGGTAGACACCCTTCATGTCCTGGTACATGGTAGTAAGGTCTCCCCTGAGTCTTCTGTTCTCAAGGCTGAACAAACCCAGTTTTCTCAGCCTTACTTTGTATGGCAGGTTTCCTAGCCCTCTGATCATCTCATTCTCCCTTCTCTGGACCCTCTCCAGCCTCTCTACATCATTTTTGTGTAGCGGGGACTGAACATAAAACTCCAGGTGAGGCCTGACCAGTGTTGAGTAGAGAGGGGTATGAAGGGAACACAGACAAGTTGAGGGGTTTAATTCCTTTCTGTCTCTTTCCTAGTACTCTTTCTCCTCCACTTCGGACCTCTTTCATGTTTTTCCATCAGCCTCTGGCATTGGATATTTCACAGAAGGTCCTGTTCCTTGAATTGTCTGGGAGAAAAATTGTGCTTATTCTCTGCCCACTGCATTTCTCACCCAGAAAATTCAAAATGCATTTGGAAGGTGTCTGTGAAAGGTTTTAACCACCCTACTAAATGCTTGAGTGCTGCTTTTAAAGACTATCCATTATGTGGTGGAAGCCTCTGACAGTGGCCTGGGAACGTGAGACCTGAGCCTGCTTCAGCAGCTGGTTTTCCTTCCTGACACAGCAGAAGGCTGTCACAGCGCTGCTAGCTGACCGTGACTCACAGGCACCTCATCCCTCTGTGGCAGGAGCACTCAAAATTCTGCTGAAAAAAACCCAGAATTTTGCTGGAAAATGCTGATTAATCAAAAATGAACTCTTTTGTGGGAAAACAGTTCATTTGACAACCTTCCAAAGAAACAGAGGAAAGTTGCCACTGGAAGTCTCCTTCTTTTCTGTCAATGTGCCTAATATGTGATGGGTGAGCAAAACTCCTAAGATTTACTTCTTCAAGGTGTCACCTCAGATGCCATAAAGCACCATGTGGCTGCTAACTTACTTCTTCCTGCCCTGGTGGATGAGGAGAAGAATCGAAAAGAAACGGCAAAATTCATGGGTTGGGATAGAGATAGTTTAGTAGAATAGCAAAGGAAGACAAAATGTTGCATAATAATACATAAGAGTAAAAATAAAAGAATATGCAAATCCAATGATACGTAACACAAGTGCTTGCTGCCCAGAAAACCAACACCCACCCCACTTCCACACAGCAAGAGACCCCCTAGCCACCTCCTCCAGTTAAATACTGAGCATGATATCATATGATGTCAAATATGCGTTTGGCAAGTTTGGGTAAGCTGTCCCAGCTGTGTCCACCTTCAGCTTCTTGTGCACTTCCCATCTCATAGGAGGAAAATTAAATCTATCCCAGCTGAAACCAGCACTTTATCCACCCATTATTCGGTACTGATTATATCATGCCCAGATCCTAGACTTTCCAATTATCCACCACCACTTTTCCTGTGTTTGAGATACGTATGTATATATACACACACAGAGCTAGCATTCCCTCAGTCTACAGGCCATCCCCCTCTACAATGTCCTTTTAGTTCATTAAATGCATGACTTTGGACTTCATCTGCCACTAAATGAGGCTCCCATGGTCCAAGAGAAGGTGGTCAGAGCCTTGCTAGCCCGACTAGACAGCCACAAGTCTACGGGGCCAGACGGGATTCACCCAAGGGTATTGAGGGAGCTGGCGGATGTGCTGGCCAAACCCCTTTCCATCATCTTCCAACAGTCCTGGAAGACTGAGGAAGTTCCACTGGACTGGAAGCTGGCTAGTGCCCATCTACAAGAAGGGTCGCAGGGAGGACCCAGGGAACTACAGGCCTGTCAGTCTGACCTCAGTGATGGGGAAAGTCATGGAACAGGTAATCTTGACTGCTATCATGAAGCACTTGCAAGAGAACTGGGTGATCAGGCCCAGTCAACATGCATTCATAAAAGGCAGGTCCAGCCAAA
>WAAB01003659.1:300971-540118 GCA_013389865.1 Piaya cayana | reverse complement strand
AGGAGGAAGTTTTTCATGGAAAGGGTCATTAGGCATTGGAATAGGCTGCCCAGGGAAGTGGTTGATTCGCCTTCCCTGGATGTGTTTAAGGCACAGGTGGACAAGGTGCTGAGGGACATGGTTTAGTGTTTGATAGGAATGGTTAGACTCGATGATCCGATGGGTCTCTTCCAACCTGGTGGTGATTCTATGATTCTGTGATGTGATTAACTATCATGATCCTTGGCCTGGGTGTCCATGAGTTTGTTTCAGAATTGAGTCCCATTGTCTGTCTCAATACTTTTGGGGTTTCCATGTTGCCACAGGACTTGCTTTTCAAGACCCAGGATAGTATTCTGGGTGGTACAATAGGATATGGAATATCATAGAATCATAGAACAACCAGAATATGTTTCCATTCATCTGGGAGTTGCTTCCACCATGGGAGCACAGAGCTCTTGCCTTAGCAGGTTTGTGGGAGAGTGATATAGTCAATCCACCAGTCTCCCCCATATGTTAACTTCAGCCATTGTCATACATAGCAGGGATGTCTTAACCACTTAGCTTGCTTGACTGCGGCTCATGTGTCACATTGATGCATAACCTGTGTGAAAGTGTCCAAGGTCAAGTCCACCCCTCAATCATGAGCCCATATATGCGTTGCTTCTCTTCCTTGATAGCTTAAGGTGATATGGACTCACCAAGCTATAAGTAATTCACCCTTATGATCCCAGTCCAGATCCGTCTAAGCCACTTCAATCTTAGTAGCCTAATCCACCTGCTGGTTATTTTGATGTTCTTCAGTGGCCCTATCATAGGTATGTGGGCACCTACATGGCACACTTTAACATCAGATTCTCTAGCTGGGCAAGAATATCTTGATACAGTGGGGCAGCTTATATGGATTTGAATCTGCGCTGGCAATTACTCTGCTTCCATTACTCTAACCACATTCACAGGGCATTTGCCACCATCCATGAGTCAGTGTAGAGGTAAAGTACTGGCCGTTTTCCTCATACAGCAGTATCTAAAGCCAGCTGGATGACACTCACCTCTGCAAACTGTCTCAATTCACCTTCTACTTCAGCAGTTTCTGTGATTCATTGTATGGGACGCCATAGAGCAGCTTTCTATCTTCAATATTTTTCCCAAAATGCAATAGGGCCCATCAGAGAACAGGGCATTACTCCTCATTTTCTGGCAGTTTAATATACAGCAGGGCCTCTTTGGCACACATCATCTCCTCCTCTAGCAATATTCTGAAACGCTTGCTTCCGTGATCTCTTTCAAAACCCCTGGGTGACCATGGCTTCCTGTCCAAGCCTGCTATGTGATCAGTGCAGCCTACTTATTCCACATGGCAAAAATTATGTGAGGGGTGGAGGGGATCCTCCCTTTGGACATGCAGTCCATCTGCAGTTGAGGTGCCAAGAGGAGCTGTGCTTTAGTACCAACCAGTTCCAGAGCAGCTCAAACTCCTTCACATGCTGTTAATATCTTTTTCAGTTGGAGTATTAGATCCTCTGTATTCCCAACTCCAAAACTCTAAAGGTCATCCCTGAGTCTCCCCTACTGCTTTTTGTCAGAGGCTCCAGATAGGGTCATTCTCTGCAGCTGCAGTGTAGAGCACATATTTAACGTCTTGTCCTGCCTGGACTGGCCCAAAGGCTACTGCGTGAACTATTTCCTGCTTAATTTCTTCAAAGGCTTTTTGTTGCTCATGAACCCATTTAAAATCATTTTCCTTCTGGGTCACTTGACAGGGATGATTTACAATTAAACTATAGTTTGGAATACACATACTCCAAAAACACACAACACCTAAGAAAGCTGGTATTTCCTCTTTGCTAGTTGGTGGAGACATAGCTACTATTTTGCTGATCACATCTGCTGGAATCTGACAGCTCCCACCTTGCCATTTTATTCCTAAAAACTGGATCTCCTGTGCAGATGCCTCGACCTTACTTCAATTTATGGCAAGAACAGCTTTCAGAAAAATTTGAACTATTTTCTCCCCTTTCTCAAAAATTTGTTCTGCTGTATTGCCCGATAGGATGATGTTGTCAATGCCTTGCAGGTGTTCCAGAGCTTCACCCTGTTCCAGTGCAGTCTGAATCAGTCCATGGCAAATGGCAGGGCTGTTTCCATTGCTAGGGTAGTCAATTCCAGTTGTATTGGATGCCCCTTCAAGTGAAAGCAAACTGTGGTCTGTGTTTTGTTGCCGAAGGGACTGAGAAAAATGCATTAGCAATATCTGTTGTGGCATATTACTTGGCTGCCTTTGACTCCAATATTGAAGTTCGAGCATGTTTGGCACAAGAGCACTCAGCAGTGATGTGACTTCATTCAGGCCACAAAAGTCTACTGTCAGGCTCCACTGTCCATTAGGTTTTTGCTCTGGCCATCTCAGAAAGTTAAAGGGTGAGCAAGTTCTGCTGACCACTCCTTGACTCTCCAGATGACAAATGAGATTATGGATGGGAATCAGAGAGTCTCAGCTGGTGCAATGTTACTGCCGATGCACTGTTGTGGTAGCAAGCAGCACCTGTTATTCTTTGACCCTCAATAACCACACAACCGAAGGGTCTTCTGAGAGCCTGGGTAAAGTGGACAGCTCTTTAATTTCCTTTCTCTCCAGGGACATTATACCGAAAGCCACTCAAGTGATGTTTGTTGATATTTGACATTAGAAATACCAGATACTACACTGAATTTGTGATTTATCTGTTCATTAGTTATTCCTGCATCAGAGGAGTTCTCACCTTCTTCTGATGCCTGTGATGCTGCACAACTTTTCAGATCCTTTCTTTTCCTCCCAGCACTCCCAGCTATAACTACGCACCAAACATGGATAAGCACTGGATCATGCAGTACACAGGGCCCATGCTGCCTATCCACATGGAGTTTACAAATGTCTTGCAGCGCAAAAGACTTCAGACCCTGATGTCAGTTGACGACTCTATGGAAAGAGTGAGTTCAGGAAACTATTGTGAATACAATCTTACTAGTTGGTAACAAAATTAAATTAATTCCTTCTATACCTCCAACCACCACAGCCTGGGGCTACTGAAAAATATTTCACATTTCCGCAGTAGGAATGAATTCTGATTCTCTGCAGCACATTGCCAAGCTCCCCTCTTGCTTCTTTTATTTTCTGGGTGAATAAACTGATGATTTTTCTTTTAAAAAGGGAAAAGTCACTGGGCCTAATATAAAGCCTGGTACTAACAGAAGAGGTATCACCTGTGTATACGCATGGATAGACACAGGTGTGCACATGACAACTTTCATTTATTTCACACACTCCCTTCACAGATCATCCTTCAGCTGAAATCTGGGAAGTGGCAAATCACGGTAAATCAGGTGTCAGTTTGCTAGTGTTTGCAGAAGTGAGGCAATGCAGTGTGCAGCTAATTATAGGTAATGTGATATGTGAACTTGTAGGTGTACTCTGCATGACTTTTTGTTCCAAAATCAAGCACCATGACCAAAGATCTTCCCCCAGAGAGATTTTTTTAAACTTTAATAAAAATTTACAGCCTTTTCCCAAGCCCACAACTCCAAAGAATGAGAAAGTTGTAGACTAACACAGTAAATAAATTCTAAGTACCATTTGCCCTGAAGCTGTAGCAGACGTTTTTCCCAAACTGTGTTTGAGTACACAATGACTTTTGGACATAGTAATGTAAGTACACTAGTATTACCATATTTTGCTATTCTAATTTTCTGGGCTTGTTTAATTCTCCCCTCTGCCAAATGTGAAACTGAACTTGTAAATTGACTTTTTTAGCAGCATAGTAAATAGGAGAGCTAAAAACGTTGATCCCCAGAATGTCCATTTCAATTGCCTCAGCGATGTCATGTCTAGCTCTGTTAATTTAAGTGAGTAAAATGATAGTTGTATACGATGACTATGCATAAAACATGTTTTACTATATTAAATTAAAAGTCTTTCCTATGCTGTGTTGCAGTTATACCAAATGCTTTCAGAGATGGGAGAACTGGAGAATACCTACATTATTTACACTGCTGACCATGGTTACCATATCGGGCAGTTTGGACTGGTCAAGGGGAAGTCAATGCCGTATGACTTTGATATTCGAGTTCCTTTCTTTATTCGTGGTCCAAGTGTAGAACCAGGATCAGTGTACGTTCTCTTATGTCCCTAGCACAGCTGTTGAATGTAATGTAAAATGCTTCTAAGAGCATGTAATTATCACTCTGTCTAGTTTCATTTAATAAAGCATGCCCTACTAGCACAAAGTAATGATTCCTAAAAAGAGGCACGTCTTTCATTTTGTGTATTATTGAGAAGTTATAATGTAGATGAGAAAATTGTATGATATGTAGTCCTGTAAGTTTACGCTTTGAGGTTTACTTTTAGAAAGTAGATGTTCATCTTTATTGTCACCTTATGTGACATTATGCCCCCATTGTCAATGACAGAAGTGTAGAGTGGCTAATTCACCTCCTTGTTTTATTATGTTTATCTTTTTCCTTGTGATGACAGTCTGTAGTACTGTCCCGCCATTCTCAGAATTGTAGCCTTCAAAAAGGATTTTCTAAACTTAGTACTTCTGTAGAGCTTTACATCTTCAAAGACCTGATAAACTTTAATTACCATTCTATTTCCAAGAGAATGAGAAGACTTACATTGAACACATGACAACTGTGACCTTTTCTGTTTCTGCAGAGTGCCTCAGATAGTTCTGAATATTGATCTTGCTCCAACAATTCTGGATATAGCAGGACTTGACACACCACCAGATATGGATGGCAAATCTGTCCTAAAGCTTCTTGATCTGGAGAGACCAGGAAACAGGTGGGCCCCAACATCTGTTTTTTAGCCAGTTCAGAAGCAAACACCTGAGTAAATCAACAACTGAGCAGAAAAAGTTTCTGTGAAAATGAGCTGTGTCATGCCAACAACCACAACTTTCAGGTTTGAAGAGTCTTTTAAATAGCGGATCTATAAAATTGCAGGTATATACAAGCAGAGCTGGCTTTTTAAGGGAAAAAAAAGTTTTTAACACTAGCAGTGCTACATGTAGGTGCCAACAGTAAATATTCTTATTTTGCTTTCAGGTTTCGAACAAACAAGAAGACCAAAATTTGGCGTGACACATTTCTGGTGGAAAGAGGGTAATTATTGGGGTGAGAGAGTTTTGGGACAGCTTGACTACTGGGAACACTCTCTTGTACATGCTTTCTTTTCTTTTCCCTCCTCTTTCTTTTTATGATCAGTGAAGTAGTAAATTTTGCAAGTAAACTTACAGGTCTGACTTGTTTCCTATTTTTCCATCACTGTTTTTGCAATCTGCTGGGCTCCCAAACCCCTGAAGAAATTTGAAGGCATGCTTTTCTGATTACTCTCCTAGACTGTAACTCCTCTTTTTCTACTTGTGAACACTTACGTCATCATCTGACTCATTTTCTTTTCAAATCTCTGTTTCAAATCCAGCTGTGCCAAATCCCTTTATCAACTAACTTTGTATTTTCCATCACATACCGTGGAAGCATTCTTCATTTTTGTTCTAGCTAAGAAAAGATCTATGTGTAAATGAGATTCATGACTGTAACTACTCTTCTTTTCACTGCTACTTCTTTACACCCTCTCACCTTGCCAGTTACAGCTATGAAATTTTTTTCTCAGTAATAATTTTACAGGAATTTCCTTGAATACTTTGTGGAAATTTTGTGTGATGTAGCACTAAACAGTGCATGAGACACATTGTGATATATAAGATATAGCTAAGCTAGTGCTGAATGAGTATGGATGCCTTGTAGTCTTCAGCTGGGCTTTTCAGCCAGGCAAGTACTGATTCAGCATGTTTTGCTTTGTGAAAGAAGATATATTTATGTATAAATGGTGCTGAACTGTATCAGTTAGGCATATTTCAGCAGCCCTTATTTCTCTTTAAATCCTTTTCAGAAAATCATCTGAGCCTTTTTTTCACTACCTGACCTACACTGAAGGTCAGTTATAGAATTGTGAGGTTTTTCCCCCTGAGAAATATTAAATCTTCAAGTAGCTTTGATTTTTCCAGTTAAATTCATCATCCCGGCATTTAGAAGAATTTATCTAAATTATTTAACTTCATTTTTTAAGCAAATTTCTACGCAAGAAGGAAGAACCAAACAAAAACACTCAGCAGTCTAATCAACTACCAAAATATGAGAGAGTAAAAGAATTATGCCAGCAAGCAAGATACCAAACAGCCTGTGAACAACCAGGACAGGTAAGCCACAAGCAACTCAAGTCTTCTGTGTGTCACAGGGAAATACCTATTTTTCACTATGAGTCAAAATTATTTGAAGAATATGGCATTTGGAAGATAGCTAATGCACCTTTATCCTGAATATCTTCAGAGCAAAGAAAACCAGACACAAATTGCTCTAAGTAATGGTCCAGTTTAAGATGTTGGAGATCTAGTCCTTAGTCTGATGTCTCAGTACAGGGATTATGGTGAAAATCCTGTGCTGAAATATAGTATTGGACGACGACTAGTCTTTTTTTGATTCAGTGTGTTGCTAAATATGCAGGATATTTCAATGGTAATTATGAATCAGAGAGAGAACCTCTTTGAGCAGTGAAAGCTTCTGAGCTAACTCAGAATTACTGAAGCAAACCAGTGAGTCCTATGGTTACATGTTATTTTGTTTACTGGGATGAACAACTGGACAACATACTTGGTTGTCATCATCATGCTTTATTATTTATTGAAACACCTTTCATAGAAAGATCCCCTTACTCAGAAGCGCTTGCTGTTTAAGGAATCAAACAATAATACCCATACTCAGGCATTACTTTTCCCTCTGGTAGCTTTAACGATTTCAGTCTGATGCTTGATTCTGATACATGGATCTAATTGCCTGTTCACAAAAACAAAAGTTACCGTACCCCTAACTAGTGTGCTCATGCTTGCAGCTCTGTAGTGTGTATACAGGGAGAGAGCTAAATTAAGAAAAATTATGTCTGACCCCAAATTCTCTTCAATATGTTCTGAATTAATGCTATACCTACAGTAACATATGAAGATAAATTGACTGGAGAGATGTGGAAGGGAGCTGTATGCCTTCCCACCGACACCACATCCAATCAGGCACATGCTGGGGGCCCAGGCAGCAGCTCACATCTGCCCGGCTGTTCTCCCTCTGTCCCTGTCCACACACACCTCCCTGGAGGAGTGTGAAGAGATTTCTCCCAGGCAGATGCTTGCGCCTTTCCCTCAGATGTTTATTCAGATAGCTGCTACCAGCTGTAGGCCTGATGCTGGAATATCAGTAAACTGTTTAGAATGGGAATATAAAGCCTTACTGTGCTCTGGTTCCATTACCAGCCACTCATGGTGCTTCATCCAGGGCAAGTAGAGTTCTGCACAACAAACAGAAGATCACTGGGGAGAGCTCATTTACTTAAGATAAATGCTCTGTCCCTACCCATTCCCTTTTTTATTCATTATAGCCTAATGTTACAGGCAATCTAGGTTAATCGCAGATTAGACTGCAATAAATTTTGACTGGCACATCCTCAGTCATGTCCTCTGCTGAATCACTCACCTCACACACGATCCTTAAAGGTGACCACTTTTGAAGGGATATACGCAATATTGCAGTCTCACCTAAGGGCAAAGTTTTCAGGAGTTCTCATACTGCCATAGTAAACAGCGAATAAATTTGAACAACTGATCTTTTTTATAAAAATTAAAGGAGATCAATGAAGTCATTTAGACTGTTAGACACTAAAATGTTTAGTTTTCAAATACCAAAACATTTTCTTTGAAATTATTTCATATATTTATTACCTCTTATGCCAAAATCTAGGTTTGAACAACTTCACATTTCTACATGTAAATAGAAAAGATTAGCAGTCCTGAGCAGATATCACATCTGAAGCACTAGGAAACATTGCTTACAGCCCTTTTCCTAGCTCACTGGGGTAGAATTGTCTTTCTACCCCATACTGGTGAATCTTGTTTTATCACAGGACAGAGGGAGAAGGCCTTGAGGCAGTAAGGATCTTATAAGAGCAATGGTGTTTAATGGACTCTCCCACCTACAAAGTCCCATTAAAGCCCTTTAAATGCAGAAGATATGACAGGTCCATGGAGACCAGCAGCCACCCCTCATGGCTGAATGAAGGATAGGGCTGAACTCGCTTTTTTTAAGACCTCTTCTCAGAATTAGCCATCAGCATCTGTAAATTATCTTCTTAAACAAAGAGACCAAACTTGTCCTTGATAATTCTAACATCTTAAAGGCTGCTTGCTGGGATGTCAAAGTTAAATGCGCCTACATAAACCTTCTATCAGGGAGAGCAAGGGCAGCTTCTCTCTCAGGGATGGGCCACATGCAGTGCTCACAGAGAAGTCCATGTAGAATAGGAAGGATGTGAATTTGAAGAGCGGCATTAGAAATAACATGAACATCAGTGAGGCACTGCAGTATGAAACAAATGTCTGCAGGATGTTTTCCATGCAGAAAAGTCCTTAAAGCAAATTAAATGTTAATAGACCAAATAATTTAACTGTAGCCCAAGTCGTTTCCAATGTGCAATATGAGGCATCGTTGTTTAATATGAAGTTCCTCCAGCAGATTGCCCCTAGTCATTTTGCACCTCTTGGAAAAAAAGGAGGAAATATCATGTTGTGGGTCTTAACTTTGTCTTATCTTTTGAGATTAGTATCTTTAATTTAAATCACACAGGTGCTTATATAGGAAAAGAAATCTTCATTTCAGTTATGTTGACTTGTAGTACTTCCTGCATTTACTCCAATCAATTGCAGTTAGCATCACATAAATTAAAACTGCCTTCACAGAATGAGTGCTGACAGATTTTTAAATAATGAAATTACTGATCCGTGGGAAGTTGCTGCCAAGTGTCTGGAACTAAGAACAGCATTTGGTGAATTAATACATGAATGTACTGTCTAGTACATTTAGAGCTTGTTCTTCATTTCAATTTACTTGAGTCAATATCTAGTCCATATGAAATGGACAACACAATTGGGAGTTAAAAAGAAGAAAATTTTGTTTTCCTGCATTAAAATGAGGTGAGATCCTGAGACCTGCTAGCTTCAAAATCTCCAAGGACATGGTATTCAGGAAAATAATTGCTTCAGCTTATTTTCTATTCAATAAGTAACATCTAAATTTAAAAAAAAAAAAAGAAAGAAAAGAAAACAGTCTAGTAAAGACACTTTTTAAAATTAAAAGTTTCAAAATTTCAATCACCAATGTCTCTCCAAAAGTAGATAAAAATAAAAAATGGAAAAAGAAATTATTAAACATATCTAGAGTTGCTATAATTATTCCATAAATTCTTAAGTTCTAGATTACTGTTTACCAAGAGGAAATTTAGATTATAGAATCATGAGGTGGTTGGACGGGACACCTTAAAGATCATTTAGTTCTAACCCTTCTAACCATGGGAAGAGACAACTTCCACTAGACAAGGTTGCTCAAAGCCTTATCCAACCTGACCTTGATTACTTCCAGGTATGGGGTTTCCACAACTTCCCTGGGCAACTTGTTCCAGTGCCTCACCACCCTCACAGTAAAAAAAATTATTCCTAACATCCAATCTAAATTTACTTTTGTACATCTTAAAACCATTATCCTTCATCCTATCACTGCACTCCTGGACGAAGAGGCACTTCCTAGCTTTCCTGTAGGCCCACCTCTGCAAGGCTGCTGTAAGGTCCCCCTGAGCCTTCTCTTCTCTAGGCTAAACAACCCCAACTCTCTCAGCCTTTCTTCCCGTGAGAGGTGTCCTCTGATCACCTTCGTGGCCCTCCTCTGGACTTATTCTAATACATCCATGTCCTTCCTGTGCTGAGGACTCCAGAACTGAATGCAGTACTCCAGGTAAGGTCTCACAAGAGCAAAGCAGAGGGGCAGAATCACATCCCTTGACCTGCTGGTCACACTTCTTTGGATGTACCCCAGAATATGGTTGGCTTTTTGGGCTGCCAGTGCATAATGTCTTTTTATGTTGAGCTTCTTATCCACCAGCACTCCCAAATCCTTGTCTTCAGGGTTCTTCTCAATCCATTCTCTGCGTAGCCTGTATGTATGCTGGGGTCCTTGGTGCTTGTGGGCTGCACCTGGAATGCTGCATTTGGGCTGGGACCTCCATTAACAGAGCGACTTTGGCAAGGTGGAGCAAGTCCAGTGGAGCACCCCAGAGATGGCCAAGAAGTACTGAGGAGGGGCAGAGGTTTGTTTAGCCAGGAGAGCTAAGGGAAACAGGGAATCTAATTGCTTCCTTCAACTAGCTAATGGCTAATTAGGGAGAAGACAGACCCAGGCACTTCTTGGAGGTACACAGCAAAAAACCTATAAGTAACAGAGGAGTTGCAGCAAGGGAAAGCCTGAGTAGGTGAGTGGAAATAGTGTTACTATAAGAGTGATCAAGAACTGTAGCCCAAAGAAGCTGTGGAAGGTCCATTCAGGAACACTTTTCAAGACCTAACAGTGTTGTTTCTACTTTGAGGAGGAGTTTCAAATAAATGACCTCCAGATGTTCCTACCAGCAATTGCACATGCTCTTGATTTTTTGCATGCTTGATACCTGGACTCCCAGATTTCATGTTTTCTTCCTCCTCCTCAGCTTCTTAACTTGGGAAATGATGTTCACTTTGTCCATCTTGTGAGTTATGGTTTATCTGCGCATACAATATTTAGATACAGACTAGATTTCAGTTCCTGCCCTGACTCAGCTCTTGACCTGCACTCACCTGCAGCACCGCTGGTTCCATCACATTCCGACCACGTTCACTCCCTCTGCACAGGGAGCAGCAGGGGAGTGGACTCTTTGCTCAGCTTTGGGGCTTGGGTGAGGTAGAAGTTTCCTTTGAGGTCACTCCTTCACATGCCAGAGCACGCTGCAAGAAATTATGATGGGAACTAGAGGTTTCCTTTGTAGTTTATATGCCAAATTTTTCACCTGTTTATGTGGTGTAACTTACTGTGGTTACCTGATTGAGCCCAGTTTGTGTAATATGGACTGTTAATGGATTTTAGCATTTAAATGGTTTGCAGGATTGATACACATTTCCCCTCTCAGCTTTACTGTTATAAGGTGCATAGTACAGAGAGATCTACTAATTTGCAACTTAGCTATCCCTGCTATTGTTTTAAAATGGGAAATAATTAGTATGAACTTTTAACTGAAACTCTGTTAGTTTTCGAATAGAGCAGAAATAATAGCATGTGAGCAAATATTTCTCTGGATTAATACAACCCTATCCTGACACAAGTCTCCTATTAGATTTCCACTGAAGTAAACTGTGATGAGAATATATGTTAGTTCAGGAGATTTAGAGGCAAGTTGCTCTTAAACCCTCTGGCAGATCATTTTTGTTGAACTCACTCCATCTTCTCACCCATGACATCATTGTTCTGGATACTTAGTAACTATCAAATGAAAGCATGTTAACTGTATTTTCATTTATATTTTTTATTTTTCTCTTCCCTCACCTAAATGTGCAATTAATGAGTTGAGTTAATTTGTGAGGTTTTATTCTTTTTCTCATCACCAGTTTGAGTCATAGGAATTTTCCTGAGGCATAATTTTGGCTTCTGGGACTTAATACTGTTTTCCAGATAGCAGTTACCTTTTGAGGTCTTATGACTCATAGGCTGGGTGTCTCCAGTGTATTGTTGAATCCGTTATTTATAATCAGTATCAAATCCATAGTCAAACATGCATGTTTATCCTCTTGCAAAAATTACACAAACCACAACCTTATTTTAAAATTTTCCCAACAGGGATAGATAAAGAGCCACTCTTCCAAAATGAGGACTGTGAAGTTTTGTGTTTAAAATTTCATCTCTTAGGTTGGATGATTCAGCAACCAAACCCAGACTCAGATCTGTTTATTTTATGGGCATACATCTCCTACCATCTGTTCAGCACTACCTGCCAATTTATGAACTGCAAAGGTCTGAAACTTGAAAAGATCTGTGCTCTGCTGCCAGTTTCCATGAGCACTGACAGTGGGCAGAATGGAAAAATGTGTCATGCATGCCCATGAACTCAAACCCAGCTACACAGGTATAATTCCATAACTGCTAAAGTTCCTGGTGCTCTTTTTCATGCACTCCAGCATTAGAAAGGCAAAATATTGTGTTTCCTTCTGAGGAAGTATATTCTAAAACCACCCTCAAGAAATAATGTTCCATTTGGAGAATATGTCTGAAGACTGTACAGTGGAATTTTATTTAGATTAGTTCTCAATGCATTTTACAGTGATTTAAGGCTTTACAGGTAGTCACTGGACACATGTTGCTGAATCCAAGCATCGTCTCTGAGGTAAATGTGCAAGAGTCTTCTGGCACAGATCCAAAAAGCATTTTATATATTCTTTATATACTTCTTATTTCTCCTGTATCTTTTGCTACTTGAAAACCTAGCATAAGAATTTATTTTTATTGTTCATATTCATATTTATCACATTATCATATCAGCATTCAGTTGAAAGCATGTCTATCTGAAGTGCTAAAAGAACACCTGCCATCAATCAAGTTACAGATAATATTGTAAAGGAAATTAGAGTGGGGCTTATTGGATGTAGTCTGGTTTGGCTGAAGTATCTACGTTCTCATAAAATAAGTAGCACAGACTATACATTTGTAGAGGTCAGCTTTATGACTATCTGCAGAGTATGAATAAAAACACACAAGCTGGCTAGAAGTGTCAGATGGCTGGCCAGCAACTGACAGCCAGACTCCAAGTACACACTAAAATGCAAGTTAGATTGTGGTACAGTATATAAACATCACTCATGGATCCTCTCATTTTCAGAACAACTTCCTGATGCCTGCGGGAGTTGAAAGGCACTGGTGGTCAACCTGTTTTACCAGAACATCCATTTGAAGCTGGCTTTACTTTGCCACCTGCCCCTCAATACCACCTCTTAATCATAATTCAGCAGAGCGTCTGTACACAGGCTTAACTGGAAGCACATGTGTTTGGGACAAGTCATGTGTTAAAACTAAGTACATACTTCAGTGCTTTTGCGAAATCTGCTAGCAGCTATTGCTCTGTTTAGTTGCTGCAGTCATCCCGCACAGTTGACAGAAACACGCCTGCAACATAGTTGCTCGAGAATTTACAGGAATTGTTAGAAATTATGTTATTCCTTGTTAATTTTAACATGCTCTTATGAGTGAAAGCCAAATATGAGGGATAAGTTCTTTTATCTCTAAAAATAATCCTTCAAAGTATGGTATTTCATATTTCAGCCTAAATATTTCACATTTCAGCCTAAATATTTAAGTTTCCTGTTAAATAGAGATCAGCTCTTTCCAGATTTGACAATTCTTCAAATCTAAGCAAATCTTAATCTGATGCACTAGCTCTATTCTGGATAAAATCCAGAGATATTTCAGTATGGAAAGATCACTGGTTTCACTGGTTTCATCTCTTTCAATGCATGACTTTGTCCAGCATTTTTACCACAATGTTATCAGTGTTCCCCAACAGAAAGACTTTTTAGTAGAATGGTACTAATTTTATGTATCAAAAAAATGTATAGATAAAAACCACAAATTATGCAGGAATCATTTGTAGTAGTTTCTGTAGTATTCTGTCCAGGCTTTATTTTTGCAGAATTCCAGCTCTAAGGTATCCAGTGAAAATTAGTATAGATTAAGCCCTCTGTAAGTTAAATATGTATGACCCAATGGTAACTGATTATTATCCGTTGTTATTTATAACTTTAAGTCTGAATTTATCCTTTTCAATGTCCCCTATTTTTTTGCACCTTAGAGCGGATGTTTATTGCATAATAAAAAAGGTTTGTTGGTGTGTTGCTGCAACTACAGGCAAGCTAATAGATTTGGTAGAGAACGCCATGGTGGTGAAATAGCCTAAGTGCACTTTTAGAGCTGACCATGCAGTCCATGTGTTTTTTTATAAACTGGAGAACTGCTGTAACTGTGACACTTAAAATCAATCTTGTCTAGATGTCAATAATGCAAAATTGTATAGTCTGTAAATTTCCTAGACTATTTTCTACTTCTTCCATTTCTTAAACGTTGAGAAGCAGCTCAAAAGTGGAAATTTTTGTGTAGTTATTTCTGTTATACAATGTTTATTTTCTCATTCTTTTTTCCCTTCAGTTCTGTCCCTGTATATTTAACTGAATGTATTTCTAAGGTCATACATTTCCACCCATATTACATCCGTTCTCACAGGACGAATTGCCACCCTATCTGTTGAGCTACTAACCATTGCCAAGTTTGAGGAACACTTTCTGTATACTTACTCTGTATATAAATAACCACCTTTGAATATATTCACGTTGATAGACTCTGGAGCTGTACATGTTTCAGTGGAAGAGTAGAAGGTGGACCAGTTATTAGAGAATGGTGCAAAAATTGAGACCTGCCCTTATGGGCAGCATCAACCCGGTTATGAGCTGAAGAAGATTTTCTTCCACAAAGATTCAGCAATTCCAAATCCCCTGAGCAAACCTACTGCACCGTCCCTGTTAAACAGCTGCACTTGTGTGCAATATTCAAATACTGCTGAGATGCAACAACACAGATTAATATTTCCAGGAGCACTTAGGAGCCTCAGCAGGACCAGGGTTCATCATTGCTCTGCAGGAATGCATAGAGGACACGGTCTTAGCCCATAAAAATTTCTCGGTATTCAGATCCAGTTCAGCAGAAATAAACTACTGCTACTCTGTACTATTTACTATAGCCAGCTAATTACAGGGCACTTTTCAATATGCTGTTTGACATAGCCTCTTTGAATAGCACAGAGAAAGCAAAAACAGGACTCAGTGCAGTAGCAGAGCCTTAAACCAGACTTCCTTACTGGTATTATCGTATTAGGTCCCCTGACACTCACACAGCTCTGCTAATAAAGAAAAGTGGCACACACTTACACAGCCCATGGTTGTGTTTTCATCTAAACTATTTTCAAATTTAGATCATACCTTTCAAAACAGGAAAAAGGGGAAATGAGATCTTAAGGACATGTTTAAATTCATGAAGTCTTCCTTTTCATATCATCTCTTAACATTCCCTAGGCTGAGCAGTAATACTCAGAGTCAGTCATACATTACCCAAATGAAAAAGCACCTGTAAAAATATTGTCCCTGTGTTATATTTCCGGTTGCATGTTTTTCAGGGTTTCATAGCTTTGTGATAAAATCTGACACAATGTTTAACCCTGAAGTGTCTACTGCAAATACTGGGTAATTACATTTCATAGAAACCCTTATCTTTGCTGCTCTTAAGACACCTTTCATGAACTGTCTAATTAGGTTCCTTCTTACGTAAGGGGACAGGAACTCTCTCAAAGCTGTCAGAATCTATTAACTAAACAAGTTGATTTGAAAGCCTGCTTAGGTGAATATTTACAGTGCAAAACATCACAATGTTTCATGCTGAATGTATACTCTTATGTCTTGATTCAGTAATGAACTGGACTTGATTTTAAGGCAGATTAATACCAGGGAACTGAGACCCAAGGCACCTATCAAGTCATTCACTATTGTCTTGCTTATGTAGCTCTAAGTCACAACCAGAGTTGTGCCAGCAACCATCAGGTATAAACAATACTCTTTGAAGTAGCCTATTTGCTCCCCTTTGCCTCTGAAATGACTTTATAAGGGCAAATTTCTACCCCCAGAAAAGCATGCATCATGCCAAGGACATCATTTGAGGAAAAGATCTCGCTGCATTCCTGTGGCAGTCTGGTGCTTGCCTCCCCAGTGAGGAGCAGGCACGTGTACTTACATGTTTAAACTTCAGATCTGACAGAGCTTAAAGCAGCCTGAGCACTGAGAAGGATAGGATAGGATAGGATAGGATAGGATAGGATAGGATAGGATAGGATAGGATAGGATAGGATAGGATAGGCTATTCCAGTTGCAAGGGACCTGCAATGATCATCTAGTCCAACTGCCTGACTAGTTCAGGGCTGACCCAAAGTTAAAGCATGTAATTAAGGTCGTTCTCCAAACACCTCGTAAACACTGACAGGCACGAGACATTGAACACCTCTCTAGGGAAGCCTGTTTTAGTGTTTGGCTACCCTCTAGGTAAAGAAATGTTTCCAAATAACCAGTCTAAGCCTCCCCTGACACAGCTTTGAACCATTCTGCCATGTCCTATCACTGGATACCAAGGAGAAGAGCTCAGCATCTTCATCTCCATTTCTTCTCAGGAAGCTGTAAAGAGCAATGAGGTCATGCCTCAGCCTTCTTTTCTCCAAATTAGATGAGTCCAAAGACCTTAGTTACTTTTCATAGAGTACTCAGTCTCTTTACACCTTTACCTTTCCTAAACTGCCTCTACAATTTCCAGCCAGGGTCAGGGAAGGCTAAGGGAAGAGCTGGCAGCCAGCACATGCAGAGCCAGGTTGGGTCCTAAGTGTGCATGTAGCAAAGCCCCTTGCAATGTGGGAGTCCCGCCCACTTTCAAGTGGGGGTTTCAGGACTCGGTTAGTGTGGGTGTATTAGGGATCTTCTTCCATGTTTGCTTCTCCTCTGAAGTTAAATTGAGGCGGAAGGAAAACTGGAAATGGGGAGATGAGGTGAGAGGGAAATAATTGATGGAGGGTAGGTGATGAAATGAGATGAAAAAAAAGAAAATATGAGTTAATGACAGGGGAAAAAGGCTGACACAGGTTAAGTTTCACATGACGGAAACAATATAGCAGGTTGTTGCAGCCAAATGGCAGGATCTTGCCTTTCCTCTCCATTAGTTGTTGGGGTTTTGGTTTGGGGCAGGAGGAGGTTGGTGTTTCTTTGTTTTTTAAATTCTGAGTTAGTCCTCTTTACTGCTGCTTAGGGAGAGAATAAACCTGTGTAGGGGCCCCTAAGTCAGCATGCAGACAGAAACAGGGACTATCCTGTATTCCTATGCAACAGTGGATTTTTAGATCCACTTAGGTGTCTTGTCAAACATGACTGTGAGAAGGAAGACAAATATGGGTAAAATAAGAAAACATATCCAAATTAAAATTTAATGAATACATATTTAGTTTGTGCATGTGCCAATATTTTTTTTTATTTATGAAGAAATGGGGACCCAGAAACCAAACCTAATAGTCCTGAATTTCAAAGAATAGCTTGGTATTCACAGCAGGAAGGAGGGTAAAAAATGGGAGAGGAAGGGGCAGCACATCAGTCAGAATCTTCTTTTATGTGCATTGATGCATTTTATAGATCTGAAGGTGAGCTGAAGAACTGTTATGACTTACTGCATAATGCATGCTCAGAGGCCAGTTATGCTGGCATGGGCAGGGATTCAGGAAAGTTAGTCTAAAAATTCCATCTTAGAAATCTGAAGCATCTTTATAATGACACTTTTTAAAGTAAAAATTAGAAAAAAAATTAAAAAATAGAAGTAAGTGAATCACATTTAATCTCTGTTTTTAATAGAGAACTATTATTGGTTCATGGTAGACATTAGAGTCTTGTTTCTATGTTAGTCATAATACTGTTAAAAGTGATCTAAATGGCTATTGAAGTCACTCCTGGAACCTCTTGCTGTAATTAGTGTTAGACAAAGACTTATTTTACTTGAAAATGGTGCTTTTGAGACTCACTAAGGACTAGTGCCATATGTTTATAAATGTAACATACCAAATAAACACAAGAAATACAGTGCTACAGTCAGTTCTTATCCTATAACAGTCTTCTCTTGCCATGATAGGTAAAGTGCAAATGCTGTTGCAGAAGAAAATCCTGCAAAGTGTTATAGCTCTCAGACACCTCTGCTTGTAGAAAGTTACCTTGTCACTTCTAGGTGTAATTTTACACTGAAAGTCTGGGCATAAGTGGAATTTCTTGGGCAGCCATCAGATGCATGCACGTCTAAGGCCTTTTGTACACAGTTTACTGTTCTGGGATTAAAGTCATGCCAATCCACAAGCAAGTTCTCTGAGATGAGACCCATCTTGTAGTTCAGTCCACATGTTAAGCCAGAGACTGCTCTTCACTGCTGCAGTTCAGAGCCACATCAACTCACTCTGCAGGTTATCAGGCTTGTAGTAATAGGACTAGGGACAAGGGGTATAAACTGGAGAGAGGCAGATTTAGGCTAGATATAAGGAAGAATTTCTTCACCATGAGAGTGGTAAGGAACTGGGACAGGTTGCCCAGGGAAGTGGTAGGTGTCCCATCCCTGGAGGTGTTCAAGGCCAAGCTGGATGGGGCCTTAGGCAGCGTGATCAAGTGGGATGTCCCTGTCCATGGCAGGGATGTTGGAGCTGGATGAACATTAAGGTCCCTTCCAAGCCAAATTATTTTATGATTCAGTGATTCTATGACCAGGTTAGCAAGTATATCTAAGGCTTAGTTTTGTTTCTTCATTCTTCAATTAGCTTAGCAGCACTCCAAAAACAGTCCAGAGACTTACCAAAATGTGTGTGCTCTGATATAAGTGTCCATTTCAAAAATTAAATTGAGAATTCCATTAGGACCAACATCTACCTGTCTTGGTATTACTAATGAGGCTAGAAAAAGATACACTATTTAGTCACGGGGACAGAAAACAAACACATTATAGGGAACCTTAGCTGAAACTGCAAGTAAAATATTGCAGTTATCAGCATCATTATTGAGTTTTGTTCACTAAACTATCCAGCCAAACTAAATTGCTCTTGTATGCAAAGTCTGGCTGTTGTAGGTTATGATGCACAAGTGGACAAAACTCACTGAGTAACAGTAATTTATAGTTGTATTTGAGTCATAAATAAATATAGTTATTTCTAGTTCTCACTGTTGTTATTCACACTACAGTTAACAGGAAATCTTTACATCTTAGCTTGTGTTGAGTGTAATGAGTGCCAGCTATAACCCAGCAGCTATATATGGCAAGCTTTGGGCATGGGCAAAGAAGCTCTAGTCTATCAGCACCTATTCATGTTTTTAACAAAATTACATTGTGCTTTTTTAAGACAGTTTGTTGTGGAAAAGGAGACTAAAGTCCAGTTGCATTTTAATTGAAATATTGACAATGGGATCCTCTGGAAAAATCCCTCTGAAATCTTCCATCTAATTCAGTGATGTTGATAATCAAGTCAGAGAGATATTGTGCAGACAAGTTGGAAAAAACTGTTTCCGCTCATTCTTCCACATTTGCCTTGATATTCAGCTAATGTACAATGCCTTTTATAGGTACTTCTTCCAGACTGCATCTTTTTCTCCCAAGTCTAATACAAATCTCAGGACTTAAGTATGCAATGGAGTTTATCCAAGTTGATTTATTTGTTTACTGCCCTTACAGTTCTTCCCTTGCTTGCATTTGCTGAGTATAGGCAGCGTGGTTGAGGATATCAAATTTTCAGGCTTCTCCCTTCTCACATAAAATATAAAGAGCCAGCAATGTTTGCAGGTCTGAGTAGCATGGTTTGCAAGGCCATGTTTTAGGATGCAGGTACTAACTCTGGCCCTTGGTAAGGAAATAAATTACATGTTGCTAGTGGTTTATGTATTTTTCTATAAATCACATGCAAAGTTTGCCCTTCTCTTTCCCAGGAACCCTACAACTAAACCAGTTCTTCATCTGTGTGTATTTTTTATTTTCCCCTGAATTATGTCAGAAATCACAAGTCACAGAACAAAGAAAAAAGTTTGCTTTTTCAAAGGAAAAAAAAGGGGTTGTGAAAACAGCCCTGACAGCTACACTCTGTGGCTCAGTAAATTAAGACTTTTTACTTGCTCCTTTCAGGGATTTGTTTAGTCTAGATACTCTTGATTTATATATATATTTTTTGGCTGGCTTATATTTTCTTAATGCAGATTTGCATTGATTTCATTCAAGCTTATGGTGCCTAGCATAAGAGTAATGTTCAGAAAACTGTGAGTGATTTTAGCCCTTGTAATGTTTCCTTTCTCAGTTTGTTGTATAAGGAATAATTTTAAATAAGAATAATTTTATTAATTTTTAAAGAAATTTTCCTGTCTTGTTTTACAATCCACCTGAAAGTAGCAGGGGTTTGGGAGACTGAAAATCATCTTCATTTCTCTCTCTCACAGAAGTGGCAGTGCACAGAGGATTCCTCTGGCAAACTTCGAATTCACAAATGTAAGGTATCTAGCGACATACTTGCCATCAGAAAAAGGACCCGCAGCGTACTCTCCCGGGGATACAGTGGTAAAGACAAAGACTGCAATTGTGGAGACACTGATTACCGAAACAGCAGGACCCAAAGAAAAAATCAAAGACAGTTCTTGAGAAACCCTAGTGCACAAAGTAAGTGTTATCTGATCTGTTGGTCTACGAGCTGGGGGGAAATGGCTAGCGGAGTGTTGGCTTACCTGCATCCTCCTGCTTTCAGCTCCGTATGTATTAAGCATGTCCATAATTGACAGTCAGGTTCTTCATAACAGCTTTAGTAATTACAATAATAAGAATACTGTTTGGAACAGGGCGAGAAGTCCTTAGGCTGATGGCAATGGTTGTGATGATGCTCTGGTGCCACCTATCGCGCTGCTCGGGCTCGACAACCTGCCCATCAGTCGGTGCCCTCGTTTGCTAAGATGTCTAGAATAAGTGTTTTCTTACATCGTTAACATTGAATCCCGTTTGGTGATATCCTAAAGACATCAGCTATGTGTTGGCTGCTGTCGGACTGAACTCGTGCTCGGTTCTAACTTTCCAGAACTGGGATCCCCGCAGGGACACAAGTGAGATTGCAGTGTCCTCTAGTGGAACGCGGGCTGAAGGGGATGTACCGGCAGAGCTTAGGACAGTCGTACCCGAATTCGTTTCTGCTAATGATTTCTACAAAAGAAGCCTTATTTTAGATGCTAAAAGTATTTTCAGCTGTCTTCCCAGCAATGACAGCCGAGTCCGTAGCTGTAGCAATAAAAGTGGACCTGGATTTCTGACTGTTTTCAAGACCAGGCTGTATTCTCCTGCTTTCTATCTAGAATGCTAGACTGAGGAATGAAATAAAGATGTGTCTTTGAAACAGTAAGATAGTGAAGCCATATGAGAAAGGTAAGAGTTAGAAGATGCTGCACAGATGTCTACAAAATGAGAAAACTATGTCAATATAATCCAAAATATTTCCTGATTCAAAGCCTCCCCAGCTCTGCATGTGAACAAGTATCTCTGGTATTCTTTGTATAGTCAACCACAATATTGTCTGTCTTCAGTTGTCTCATTGTTCAGACTAAATGCTGCCTTGATATAATTTCTTCCATTTGTTTAATATGATCTAAGGAACTTCATTGTGTGTACAGACAGATCTCTGCTGAAAAGTCCACATGTCAGACTGCCAAGGTGATTGTCAAACTGCAGAATGTTTCCCTAAGTGATATTTTCAAGGAGAGATACCTGTCGTGTACCTTGGAAAGAGAAGATGTCACTAGCATACCAACAAGGGCTGAATGAGGGTTACAACTTGGGAGGGGAAGTGACTTGGGGAAAGAAGGAGTGGAAGTATGGAAATCATCTGAAGGGGGCATCAGAAGTCCCTCTGTTACGATTTTCTCCTTTACAACATTCATATTCCTTTTGTCCTCCTGCTCCTCCTGCTCCAAATTCACTTTAGCACTCATCCAAGTAGAGCAAAGAAAGACTCATGATGATGAGATATTGTTAAAGAAATGCAATTGTTCAGGGAAAGGCCTCAGTTTTTCAGTGACATTTGGATAAGGTGCTTAAATATTCCAGACTCTTTCAGTGACTTGAATAATAAGTAGTATCATCACATACTGTTACAATGCAAGAAAATATACCACCTGACCCTATGAATCTTTCTGCATTATTTTATTAAAAAGCAATGTGGTTATAAATCAGAAAGATGCATTGAAACTAGAGTTTTTCACTTCCAGAAGAATGAAGTCTTCATTAACTTGACCAGAAAGCCTTTTTTCACCTGACAGCAGGCAATAATTGAAACAGTTTTGAAGGATTTGAATGAAGAGTTGAATGAGGCTTACTGTCTGCACTTCTAAAAGATTCTTATGAGGAAGGTTCAGTGTGAATCCCTCAAAAACACTAACATTAAAACTGCAGAAGAAGCTACACTACCTTCCAAAGGCAGCATTTTCTTACAGCTCTTCTTTTATTTTGCTGCATGAAATATTTTTAACCAGTTGATGACATTCATCATGGATGTAACAAATGGATATGCCCTACAACTGATTATTACAAACTGAAATATATATATATAGGGCTCTTTATGTGTGGTTTTGCTAAAGAGAATAAGCTTTGGTGTGATATTGACTTTGAGTGTTATCAGCCTGATTTGGGACAAGTGCATTTAGCAAAAGTAAAAAGTGTAAGTTGTTCCAGACTGAGCCCAAACACAGGTATTCTTGTACATAATGTTAAAAAAAATCCTTAAAAGAGTTAATTGTCTCAGTTGATCTGACCCATATGCACTACTTGCAAAACTCCAAGACAGTAATTAAAAGAGCTATAACCCTACTAGGCTCAGGGCTTTCAATGGGTAAAAGTGACAGAATAAATTTCACTGTAGCTCTGCAATGCAGCAAGCTTTTTGTTGTCCATTAATTGTATACATACATGTGTGTATATATGTATGTACGTATGTACGTATGTATAGATAGATACATACATACGTACATACATTCATATATGATGGATTCTTGCCCTTTTCATGCCTACTTTTAAAAAGGAAATTAGTTATGCTCTTTAAAAGTCATTTTTATTTTAAAGCATAAGTGAGCATTACATCACATGACAATTTACAGGTGTTGACCTTTTTACACAGTACTAAATGGCTTTATTTTCTAAAGTGATTTCTAATCCTGTAGTATCTGATTCTTAGAGTGTATCTTGCTAGAGATATGATTTCTGAGATGCTCTTTTTATTTGGAGATACAGATGCTGTCTGTGGCATGAGGTCAGAGTAGCATGAAATGAAAACCATTGAAGCAATTGAAATTCATGCTACTCATAAAAGTGTGGGCCCTGACGTATCAAAAAAAATCATTAAATAGTTTCTGTAAAGCCACAAGGGGAAAAAAAGATGATTTGATGGAACAGCATTCTTGCATATTGGAGTATGTTTTGTGTGCGTGATATTAGTCATGTAGATTGGAATATTTCTTTCTTCTGCTTCAGAATACAAACCCCGATTTGTTCACACTCGCCAAACTCGGTCCTTGTCTGTGGAATTTGAAGGCGAAATATATGACATAAATCTGGAAGAGGAAGAACTGCAGGTGTTAAAGAGCAGAAGTATCACCAAGCGCCACGATGCTGAAAATGAGGAAGAAACAGAGGAAATCGATGGACCTGCCAGTGATGTAATGATTGCTGATGGCGCTGATGCTATAGGACAACCCAACACTGTCAGAGTGACACACAAGTATGATTGCTTTTTCTGTGGGTTTTTTTTCCTTAAAATGAAATCTTCTTCATTTTCTAATTGTATTTTCTTTCCACTATTTTGTGATTTTATAGTTACAGTATTTAAAAACTTAAAAATATTGTTGTAAATTTTAGATAAACCCGAATTGTATTTGTTAGTAGGTAGAATCATTTAACTTTAGTATATGTATTTTAAGGGGAGTCATCTAGTTTAAGTTTTATTTCTGAGGAGGACTAGGAATCTCCAGGGGAAGATTCATACTCCATATAAAAACGTGCATCTCATGAGAGATTATTCATACTGTGAAGCTGACAGTCCTGCTATTCTTTATAAAGTCTAGCCTATCAGCTTAGTATAGAGGCCTAAATTTGAGACAACTGAAATCCCACTCTAAATGAGGGCAGATTAGATCGGTTACATCATCTTTCTTAATTCTTAGTTATTTGCAGCTGCTAACTAAGATACATTAGACCTTTTTATCCCTGAAGAGACCTGTAATAAATTTTCCATCCTGGAAGATGCTTAGATTTCTGGTTTTAGCCCTACCCTAAATCTGAATGAAAAGGTAAAAAACTCAAAATATTTTTTTAATTTTAAAAAGCTACCATGATTGATCTGAAAAGCCAGGTACATACAAGCAACAAAAATCTTCTGTTTTATCCATTTAATTATGTTTAAAATATAAACAGCATTTCTCTCTTGGCTTATTGTTTTCGGGGGGGGGGTATTTAATAGCTTTATGGAAGAGTTATTTCTCCAGAAAGTATTTTTGACTTTTACTGCATACAGTATTGCTTTCAGAATTCTTTGAGTGAAAACAACCCCATAACAATATAATGTGGTAATATGGGGAGATATAAGCATCTAAGTCTTCTTTTCTGTTATTCTTCTCAAAAACTAAAAGAAGCACTCTGATGAAGCAGGACCCAAGAAAGATTGTGTCTATGAAACTGGAATATTTCCGTAATTAAGGAATTTCTTTTTGTCAGCAGGGAGAATACAGCCTTGTAGTTTACTAGATTTTCTATCTCATTCCACATCCTTAGCCTTCCATGTGTTTTTTTTTCTCTTGCTAGACCTGTTTTTTTCAAACAGTGAAATAACTATTTTTGTAATTGCACCTGTGTTCTGGTTGGTGGGTTTGGGTCTTTTTACAATTTGCTTGAACTCTTTGCTCTAACTTCAATCCTTGTTAATCTTCACTGATTAAATTGATCATTAGTCCATTTACTATGTTCTGGTATTGACTATTTTGTATACTTGGACAAGGAGCACATTCATGTGGCAACAGGAATATATTTCTCAGCAAGCTGTGGTTAAATAAGAAATGGCACATTCAGTTAATGAGAGACTTTAAATTCTGAACAGATTTTTATTTCAATTTCAATTTAATTTCTGCTTTGATAAGGAATCTCCAAGATGGCACTGCCACTGCAGTTTCACTCGGGAGGCACAGAGTATCTTTCACAGATGAGGATATCTTTTATTTTATTTTGCAGAGAAAACAGATTGAAGCAATTTTTAATAAGTCAACATGAGAAGATTTTGTTGAGTTTCCTTATTTGTTTATTGACAGAGTATAACAAAAAAATGATTAGGAATGTTGGAAGAAAGAAAGAAAAGAAGCAACAAGGCAATTGGGAAAACACTGACCTCCTTCCTTTTTGCTAAATTCATGTCTACAGGTGTTTTATTCTTCCGAATGACACTATTCACTGTGAGAGGGAGCTGTACCAATCTGCCAGAGCCTGGAAGGACCACAAGGCTTACATTGATAAGGAGGTAGGAGGTACTTTAAAACCTGGCACTGCTACCTTTTCAAAGAATAATTCTGACTCAGAAATATTCCCTGCAGATTGAAGCTCTTCAAGACAAAATTAAGAATTTGAGGGAAGTTAGGGGACACCTAAAAAGAAGAAAACCAGATGAATGTGATTGTAGTAAACAGAGGTAAGAGAGATGGCATTGAATACTGAAAGCTACACCAACTGTTCAGGCTAAAAGTATTTTTCAAGTTTTTTGAGATGAAAAAGAAAGAACATAAGCTTTATTGATATTTATAATCACTGTAGGTACTCATTTTAGTTAGATCCCTTTTGAGAACAGAAGCTACTCTGAATCAAAAGGTGACAGCTATTAACATTTCAAGATTAAAAGTATTTGTATTCTACTATCATATTTGAACTCAACTATAGTTTGGCTATAATCTAGCATAAGTTCACTCACACAGCTATACCTTTTTTAAATTAAGAGAAAATCATGACATTCTTTGTAATTCTCTAAGAAAATGTCAAAGTTGTTTGTTTTGGTTTGGTGTTGAAAATGATTTCATCACTTGATAATTCCTAATTATTTTCCCTGTAGCTATTACAACAAAGAGAAAGGTGTAAAGACCCAAGAGAAACTCAAGAGCCATCTTCATCCCTTCAAGTAAGATTGTTGTTATCCTCTCGTTTAGGCTGGCTTTTTGGTGACTGGAGAAATAGTTTGGGGTGGTTGGGGATTTGTTTGTGGGGAAGGGAGGACAGGAAGGAAAGAAAGGTGCAAGTTTATGAATAATATTTTAAAAACATTGATAGAAATGGAAGAAATTAACAATTTCAGAAGCTGATTGACTTCACATTCATTACAAAGAACCAGTTAAAACTAAATGCAATAGTGCATCATTTTCCATGCTTACTGGAGGGAATGCCTAGTTGTAACATCTGGCGTGGAAGTCAGCTAGAAGAAGCCAGAAAGATTATAAAACTGCTTATGCTGTTGTTAATCAAATAAAGACTGTTCTCTGTCAGCCATGACCAACTTTCTGTCTGAACAGAGAAGCAGCACAAGAAGTGGATAGCAAACTGCAGCTCTTCAAAGAGAACCGGAGAAGGAAGAAGGAAAGGAAAGGGAAAAAGCGCCAGAAGAAAGGAGACGAATGTAGCCTTCCTGGATTAACATGTTTTACCCATGACAACAACCACTGGCAAACAGCACCGTTCTGGAACTGTGAGTCTTACCTCCACATGCAGTTGTGAATGAAGTTATCCTCTGCTGTGTAACAGAGTTCCCACCTCATGCAATCAGTTACATTGCATGTGCTTGTAATTGTTGCGTTGCAATCCTTGTTGATATCAAAACATCACAAGAGGCTCAATGCTGAACACCACAGAAACAAAAAGGAGAGTTGGCCCCTAAAGCACAGACTTTCATAACCAGTCACTGATGTTTGTGTTACCTTTTAGAGATTAGATGACCAAGTATTTTATAGGAATTTTAATTGGTTTTCCAATTATTAATGGTATCCTTATTCTTCCCATTGCCTCAAATACGTTTTGGGGACTTGACCTTTAAAGTTATCACAAATTTCAGGCCTACTATGATTTTACCAGTTTGATTTCAAGTGTGCCATAAATAACTTACCATATTGCGAGGAAAATATAGGTATTATCCCTTATGAATTCTTCCCATTGTTCCCATTTTTATTTTCTAAAAGAATTGAAAAACCACAAGGGTGGGACATTCACCTGGTGTATAAGAACAATATATTATATATAATATATTTCTGTGCATCCTGGCAGTGCTCCTGGAACAGTTGTGGTATATTATAAAAATTTCACTTTGATGCAGACCATTACAGAGAGAATAGCTAATGTGTTGATTCAGCTTACACAGATAAAAAGGGCCAGTGCCGTTACTGGTTTTGGGAAGTTTGTTCAGCACAGTGACAATGTTACAGCAATTTGCAGTACTAATAAGAAATCTAAATTAAATAAAACTCTAAGGCAATATTAATATTTTATTATTGGATTTAAAGACATTCTTCTACATCAAAACTTTCTTAGCAGTTTGTTTAAAACTTAAAAAGAGGGACCTTTCTTACAGCCTTTTCTGCTGGTAGAACAATACTATAAATTATATACTCAGGTCACCTCTATGGCTGCTCCCATCACTATGACACCTGGAACCAGATGTCTTCAGTCTGGAGTGGAAGCTGGCCCTAGGTTTCTCCAAGATGAAAAATGAAAACATGTAGTCCAGTTACACCGCTTGGATTGTCCTACAGAGGCCTGACCAACTGCACCATCTTCTGTTTTCGTTAACTGTATAGTTGGGAAAATTGCATTAGCAATATTTATTCTGTTTTAGATGATAATTTAATGTTATTTAAATAGAAGATTATTTTAATTGTTCTAGAATTTAAGTACATGAGAAGTTTCACCAGTAGAAGAAACAAACATATTGATTTTCACTGAAAACTAATAACATGGGTTTTTTTCCAATTACAGTGGGGTCTTTCTGTGCTTGCACAAGCTCGAATAACAACACTTACTGGTGTTTGCGAACAGTTAACGACACACACAATTTTCTCTTTTGTGAATTTGCAACTGGATTCTTGGAATATTTTGATATGAATACTGATCCCTATCAGGTAAACCCCTTTCCCTGTAAGAAAATGTTGTTCACCATAATCCTTTAAGTTTTTTATTCTTGTTAACAAGTATTTTTCCCCTCCATTCCTCTTTTTCTCAGCTGACAAATACAGTGCACACAGTGGAAAGAGGCATTTTGAATCAATTACACATACAGTTAATGGAAATGCGAAGCTGTCAAGGTTATAAGCAGTGCAATCCAAGGCCAAAGGGACTTGAAACAGGTACAAGAAATAGAGAATGTCTATTTCTATTTTATTCTTTTTTTTTTCCTATCTGCTTAAGTACAAATTGTATCCATGAAGCCTCATTCTCCTAAGTGTTTTTCCGAATAATATGGAAGGTTCCACATGCACCATCCTGCACAACCACATGATGAGGAAGCTTATTTGCAAGTTCACCCAGGTTTATTTTAGACAGATACTGATGGCAAACAACATTTGTCAGAAATGCTGCATCATGTTATTTGAACCAATCAGTAACAAGCACATGTAGATCTTCATAGTCATAACTTTTTTCTCTCTTTCAGGATTTATTTGGTTAGTGTTTGCTTCCCAGTAGCAGGTGAAGTATTAAAACCTGTGTTTATTCCTGTTGCTCTCTATCTATATGAACAACCTCACACGCTACCCCACAGCTGAGACTTAACATTGAAGACTTCTAATCAGGAGTAGTCCTCTCCAATTTTGAGAAAAGCAATATTTCTTTACAAGAGTCTCAGGGTACAAAAGTAGCTGGTATTTACACTTAGTAAGTCTGAAATTCATTGCATTTAAATTTGGTTGATTGAATATTGTGTTTTCTTTTACAGGAATATTCCCTTCTGCATATTTCGGTTTTGGTTGGGTTTTTTTATATCTCTCTTTACCTACAGATCTTTCTCCTTTTTACACTATCTAATCATTTTGGAGGGTTATTCTTGAAAAACTGTGGGTTTTCAATTAATTTACATGAAACTTTCAGGAAATCTCTGTTGGACTGCAACTCTGTCTTTAGTTAACATAGTACATTTCTTTTTAGGAATTAGATGCTGTGCATGGAAAACTACATTGTGAATGGTTTTACAAGTTCTAAACACTAACAAAAGTTACTCTTGTCTTTTCCTATATCAGGAAATAAAGATGGAGGAAGCTATGATCCAAACAGGTATCCACACTTTTTTATTTTCCTCAGCGGCTTCTTTCCAAATAATTGCATGACTCCAGTCCATTTCAACTAACGTCTGTATCCTACCATGTTGCACACAGCATAGGTTTTGATGCATGCATTTTCTAGTTACTCTATCTGAACCTGGCCATTGTTTTTCAGATCTACCATTATGCATTTAATGTAGCTCATTAGCTCAAGACTTCATACAGCTCATATTTCATGCTTGTATTTTTCTTAGATGTTTACACAGGGAAAATGACATAAAAAGTCACCTCTTTTTGGTTGTTTTCTTGCTATTGGGTTGATTATGGATGTGTTGGGGTTTTTTTCTGTTTCTGTTTAGAAAGTCTGTACAGCTGGTTTTTAAACATAAAACAAGTATGCTTGAAAAGTTTTCTGAGGTGTGTATGTATATATGCAAAGAGACTAATCAAACCTATGCAAATAAGGTAAAATCTTCTCACTGGTTTTAGGAAATGTTGGCAGATGCTGCTTTAAGCAAAAGCAATGATCAATTTGAGTACCATGTGCTCAGAAGCCAGCAGGAGGCACTTCAATATAAGTATGGCAGAAAGATAAGGCTCCTTTCGTTTGAGTAGCCAGACAGATGTTTCAGACCAGATCACATACACATGCAACAAATTTTTTTTAATGAAGTTGTAATATGTGAACTGAGGAAGGGCAACAGGTGAGGTATTTTAACACCTAATGCTTGAACCTGACATATACATGGAAGACTGCTGTTTGCAAGTGTATTTATCACATCTACATGTTTATCATGTAAAGCCCAGTTCTTCCTGGTGGGAAAACCATTCAAATATAACGCAAAAGACTGAACAGACTGAAAAAAATGAGGTCATAACAGTACTGAATTTGCTGCTCAGTAAGCCATACTTGTACTCATGAGAAAAAAGGCAGATTAGAATCTCTTGATTGTCATATTTAAGTCTAGGTATCTTCTCGCTCTGTATCAGTTTTATATATTTTCATCTCCATTCAGTTTGGTAGAGTAGCTCCCAATACACATTATTTTTGTGAGATGTAAGCTGGGTCCAAGAAGTTTACAAGTCTACACAAAATTTTTTCTTCACAGAGTTTTCTGAAAATCACTTTGTCATTAGCTCCCAGCAGCCAGGGAACAATTAAGATAGTGTATTTCAATGTTTTACAGATCTCCAAATTCAACCAGCTCATTTTTCCTTGCAGCCAATTTTGCATTTTTTCACTTGAGTGGTTTTGGGATCTAGGAAAATGATAAGCTTTCCTTTGGTTAGATCGCATTGCTCATTACAGCCCAGTGGGAACTGGTCATTATAATGATAGAAAGTAATCCCTGTAATTATACTTTTTAGTCTTTCATTAGAAAGGCACCCTTGTAAGATTTCCTCATTTAACTAGAGACCTAACAGTAATGTAATTTTTTCACTGCAAGATTGCATGAAATAATAGTGCACGTAGAATTAATCTTTAAGTTACATCTTGCTACACTATTTCATAATGAAAACATTTTAATTTCTGATACCAAATCAATAAACATTATGCTACTGGGAAGCATAGCATGTATAGTATAACACAAGAGATATTGCTCTGTGCCATTACATTCCAGACACTCAGTTTCTTAATATATGCAGATGCCTGTGTTCAATATTTTGTTTCGAGTCCCATCTTGGTGAAAAATGTTTTTCTTTTCTGAAACACAAAAGAAGTTTTAAATGAACAAAAATCAGAAATCATTAAAATGATCTCTTAGAGGATCCTTTACTTGATGCATGCAGAGAAACCGGCAGAATAAGAAGGAAAAAGCCCTAAGCTGCTAAGTCATCTGAACTACGCTTTATGCTTCTTTCAGACCATGTAGTTCATCCATTCAGTTCTGTTTCAAATTCAAAATATCCTGAGTTACTATGGGACTATAGCTGCTACAAGTACAATACGGAGAAAACAGGAAAAGAGCTTCAATGGGGAAGAACTTGTCTCATCTGTCCTTTGATGGACAGAGCAACTCTGCTTGTCTGAGGTTTTTCAAAGCCACCAAGGAGATGATTATACCTGCTTCTCATTAGTCTCAATGGAGGTCTATCCAGATCCCTTATTAGCTTTCAGAAAATGCATGCACAAATGGCATCATGGGGCACTGGAGCATGGTAACTGGGAAGTGAAGCTTAGCTGTTGCTTGTTTTTTAAAACAGTTAGGAACTATTTTTCTTTAGCTGAGAGATTCCAAAATATTGACTGAAGAATTCACTGCCGTGCTGTTACTCAAATGCAACTCATCTGCACTTTTCTGTTTCACACCTGTGTGTAATGAGATTTCTTACAGAGTAAAAACTTCTCTTTCCTCCCTCCTTCTCCCTGTATGCTTCAATTTCAGTGGGAAACTTTCATGCCTATAGCTAACTATTGGAATTAAGCTGTGAAGTCACTCAGTCAACCAAAATACAACCAGATCTAGAAACTTAAAACTTCACTTTCCTGTTTGTTTAACATATATGTATATGTAACCTCTGTCCCATGTGTTTATATAAGTTTTTTTTCTGCTTGATGTAAAGATTATGGAACAATTTCCAGTGCCTTCCCAGCTGTGAAATGCCTCTGAGACTGCAGCAACAGTGACATATTTAAAGGGGAAACTATAGATTCAGCACAAAGAACTGTGTAGCTCTAACATCCTTTTGAGCTATTTTGCAGGAACACAGTAAACTCCTTACTGATCTTAATTCTGTGCAGCACAGCCTTTTTGCCCTGCTGCTGAGGCTGATGGAGAGACCCTGCTTCTCCTCACCACACACCATCTATTCCCTCTGCCCACCCGGCCACCCCAGCTTGCGCAGCTCACCGCCTTGTCCTCCTGCCTGGGACAGGCAGGAGAGGCACCTCTGGGCCCAAGGGCACCTTTCTGGCCTCCGCTTCACCCCACACTTCTCTGGTCCAGCTACAAATTTGTAACTGGCCAAACAACAATACTCTTGTTTCAATTTCTGCTACCAAACCACTCTGGCCACTGACTCTTCTACAGCACTTTGTTTTCCTATACAGGTTCTGATTTGACAAAGAAAAAACACGTATGAAACTATCGACACAAATAATAACAGAGCAAAATTTAAATATAGTCACATTTGCAGTGTGATTAATAAGACACCAAGTTTGCTGACCAAAAATTCCTCAGAAAATGCACCCCTTCCTATAATGTTTTCTAGGGCCCTTTATGCCTCTAAGCACTGGAATAATAAGGCTTCTTTCTTGAATCCCCTGCAGTATTTAATTATTGTTTGTTTCAGGAAACAAATTATCCATAATTGGACTTATGAAGATGGCTGTTGTGGTCATGCCATGATTGCATTTCTCTTATTTACTTCAGGAAGAGAAAGAAGGAAGACAGTCATAGCTGTCCTATCAAACAGAAAAGGCTTCTGTTGCTTCCTATAACAGGGAGTTTGACAACTGTTTGCACAAAAAATTATTACTGGAACTTGCTTTAAAAAAATAAGATATTCAAATTGTATGTTGTAAAATATTTGCCACTGTTGTATTGAGTGAAGAAATGTCAACTAAGATCAGAGTCACATGTTTCCAAATAAGGGGAGCAGTCTTCCTTCAGTGGGAGCAGAATAAGGCCCGTCATCATAAGAAAATCTCAAGTTTTTTTCTGACCAAGGTGATAATTTTCTGACTTGTCATATGACAGACTATATTTTGGAAAAATTATTTCCACTGTTAAATCTCAAGCTAGTAAAGAAGCGAAGTATGTGCACAGCAAAGGCTGTGATAGATAGCAACTACATCTTCTGTTTATTTGAATATTGAGAAGGGGCAAGTTAAAACACCAATAAATTAACCTAGATACCAAGAACCCACTGTAGGGATAAAGGGTTCCATATAGATAAATATTGGTACTCAGTTCATGCTGTTGCACTACAGCCCCTTGAACTTCCAAAGTAATAACTTCTATCCTACCTGCCTGTACAATTTTCAGACAATGAATCTGTCATCTCAGTGAACTAAACTACTGAATATTGCCTACAACATCATTTTTAAGGGCAATTTGTGACTATCTCTGACCAGCTGTTGCATTACAGGGATAGGTTTTCCCTTGTAGTGCACTTAGTTGATAAAATCATTGGACTGAACATACCCTGTGCGGTGAATTAAATAGTGGTATTCAGTGTTCCTTGTTGAGATAAAATTTCACACTACATTTGATAATCTGGATCACTATAGTCACAGTAGTGACTTTTTAAAAACTTTTGGAAATGGGTTTCCTTCATGATTACCTTGTATAAAGAGACGAGAAGAAGGCTGATGTACTCAACAACTTTTTTGCCTCAGTCTTCGCTAGTGAGCACTCTCCTCACCCCTCCTGGGTCAATGGACAACAAAATGGGGACCAGGGGGTTAAAACCCTCCTCAGTGTAGGGGAGCATCAGGTTCATGATTTTCTAAGGAACCTGAATATATATAAGTCTGTGGGACCTGATGAGATGCATCCCAGAGTCCTGAGGGATTTGGAACCAGATGATCTTCAAAGTCCTTTCCAACACAAATCATTCTGTGATTTGTGTCTTTACTTTTTCTGGCTGTGAACATTACAAAATGCAGCTTCATTGCTTATAGGGTCATATGTATGCCCTTTTTCAAATTTATTATTTGATAAAGCTGTTAGACACTTTTTTTGAAAGCTTTTTTTTGAAATAAAAAAAAAAAAGAAAACCTTTAGGAGGTTCTTTATCTGTATTTTACAGACCTACAAATTAATTCACAGTGAGTTTTTCCAGCTTTTATTTCTCCTAATTGTTCCATGCAACTTAAAATGAATGTTTAAAAAGTAAATAAAATACTGCTTTGACTATCATTTATTAAATGAAATACGGTGGGTTGGTTTGTGGACTGTATGTCTTGAGCCACCCAGACACCAGATTCCTGTGGGCCTTATTGAAGTTCAGGTAAAGTTAGTCTTTTATACTTAACCACTGTTCATTTAGTCCATATTTTGGAGGAGTGCTCAGGAAAGGTGAGTGGATTGTTTGTGTATTGAAACACCTTTCCTGCCTTGAAGTGTCAGAGGAAATATTTATCTCTGACTGTCATCACAAAGCCCCATTAGATTGGATTTTGCTCTTTTTAATTTAGTCCAGGAGTGTAGCAGAAGACAGGGAGTTTCTTGCTGTGTGTTCAGTAGGAGCTCTGAACACACCTGAGCCCAGAATCTTTAATATAATGGTAGAAGATGTGGAGTGTTTTACATTTTGAGTTGCACATGTCACAAATAGTGGTGCTTGCAAGCAAATTGGAGCAGAACACACATGGAATCTTTGCTTGCACTTTTAAGCTGATGTTCATCATTAGGCTTTATTGTTTCTTTCAACAGAGGACAACTATGGGATGGATGGGAAGGGTAACCTGCCCAGTTTCACTGGTGACATCAACTGGCAAGGACTGGAAGACTTGTACAGTGTGAATGAAAGTGTATATGAATACAGATACAACTATAGACTTAGTCTGGCTGACTGGACTAATTACTTGAAGGATGTAGATAGAATGTTTGCACTGCTGAACAGTTACTACCAGCAAAATAAAACAGACAAGGGCAACACTGCTCACAGCAGTGGGGATGGGGACAAATCATCCACGTCATTTACCTTGGTGGAAATGACTTCTGCTGAAGAAGCAAGTGGCCTCCCTGCAGAAGAGTTGCAGTTTATTGTGCCAACAGACTTTGCAGCCCTCGCTTTGAGCACAGTGAATTTAAGTGAGGAGAAGAAACTTGAATTAAACAATGATATTCCTGAGAAAAGTAGTTTGGATGACGCACACTGGAGAAATGATCATCAAGCTGAAAAATGGTTGGAGGATAAAGAGTTGGACCATTTTGATATGGATTTCAGTGGAAATGGTTTGGTAGAGCTGGAGTCACGGCATAGTTTCATGCTACAGCCCATCAGTATTCCTCAAAAAGACACTCATCAGGACAGTTATGCTGTGGAAGATATATTTGAAGATCAAATATATCTTCCTGTGAGGTCTGATGAACCCCTTGTTCATCAGGCATTAAACATATCCATTAGGGATTCATCTATTGGTGCCCAGAAAACAGGAACTTTCTTGAAAAAGACAGAAAAGAGTCTTGTAGGGGAAACTTCACAAATCCTAAATGTAGAGGGCAGTGCCTCAGCTCCACTCTCCTTGGATTAGATCAAGTTATAAACCATTAAATCAGTTCTTCTTTTCTTAGTAGCAAACTAATAAAGGTAATTGTGACAACTGACATTCCAAGTTTATTGTAGATACACTTGCAGCTAAACTGACCCCCGTTCAGTATTGGTCTGTGTGCATTTTTTTTATTCATGCACACATATTTCCATAGTAATTCTCCCTACAGGGAAGCAAGATTTCTAGTTTTGGATGAGACAAAACAGTGTTAACTTTAAAATACAGTAGCAGATTCTCCAAAAGTTGAAATTATTTCTTTGACAAGAATGTTTAAGATACTTCCTCTGTTTCCAGATCCCACCATGAATGAATGTTTCAGTCCACCCAGTCTGTCTGTATGAAGTCTTTTTCATAAATTATTTTAACCACTGGAAATTCCTGATGTCACACTTTTGAGTAAAATGCACTTTTTAAATCTGCATGCCATACCATTTATGAACCTAACACCTTACGTGTTCGCAGTTTTCTCATTGTCTCATGTAATTGTGAAACAATAAACAGAATGACAGGAAAGAGGTAATCAGCATGATTGTGGAAACAGACACTTGGAATATTATGTTATAAAAAAATATTGCATGTTTTTGTTACTTTGATTTAATTAAATTTACTCTCAGAAAGGTATGGCTAATGATTGTTAACTGTAGGAGGATTTGTTTAAATTGGATTCTTTCCCTATATGTTGGTATTGTCAGTATTAAAAATCCATGAGGTTTTTTGACTTTTTTTCCCTGATATTGGTAGAAAGGTTTCCATCAATCCATATGTGCTTCTGTCACCACATCTGATTTCTATTATCCTGAACAATATCTTGAAAGCATAATTATCATTTTGAGACTTAAACTCTTTTTGTTTTGAACAGGCATTAAAGGGAACAATAAAATCATATTAGATTTATGTTATCTTAGATACAAAAGGCACATGACATAAAAAATAGTAGTTTAGATAATTTTTGTTGTTGTATTCTAAATTTTTTCTTGACTTTACCAAACATTAAATTTTATTAAGTATAATACAAAAATTACTTTGAAATCTGTATTACTCAAAACTTAATATCTTCCCTTGCTTTTTTTATTCATTTCTAAATAATTAGCACAACAACAACAGAAGGGAATTACCTCAAACAGATGTAATTCCATAGTGTCCAATTCACAGGTGTGTTTCCTATCTGTTACATGTTATTTAGTGTAGTGATTATTTCTTGGCTATTGCAAGCACTTCAAGTTAAACCTACATTCATCACATTGTATTCTAAGTTGAAACTTTTTTAAAAGGAGGTTCTTTTAGTAGGATTTTAATAATTTTAAGAAGCCGTCTTTTTGATGGACTTTGTACATATGTTAAAATTACTAGCTCTCTGTCTGATGTATGTGTCATGGTCTGATTGATAGAAAAACGTATTTATGGTCATGAATGATGCTATTTGTACATATGTTTTAAGTTACTAGGATACAGACTGTGTTTTTAAAACTTGTATAATATTTCTGTGATACTTTTATAGAACAATTCTGGCTTCAGGAAAGTCTAGAAGCAATATTTCTTGAAATAAAAAGTGTTTTACTTTACCTGCTTCAGAGAAGTCCAGATGATCCAGTTTTCCTCCTAACTGATATTTAGCTTAAAAATATGTTAATAGCTTCAGTTTTAAGAATTCATCCACCCTTAAAGCAATGGGTAACTAAATAATACACCACATTCTGATAGTTATAAATTATTCCTGGAGATTGTGAATAATATATATTTTTTGTTTAAAACATGCTGTGATTTTTCTTTTAATTCCCCATTCATCCGATTCTTCCTTGCACTCAATGCTTTGAGCAGTTCAACCAGAGGTTCCCAGAAGTATTGTGATGTTACATGTTGCCATCCCCTGCTTGCTGCTTTGCCTCCTCCCTGCAAAGCTCTCCCTATGACAGCAAAGTGCAGCAGATGGGATGCACGGAGCTTAACAAGAATGGACCACCGATCTCTAGTCAGGAGCAGTGCCTCCTCACAGAAGTCTTCATAAAAAGGAAATTTAGCTTCTTGAACTGTTCTCTCACAATCTTTGTCCTTCTACCAGGCATGAGCTTACAGGTGATGTTTGTGGGAATCAGGAAAAGGGATCAACTTATGTGTTCAAAATGCAGTCGCTGCAATGCTAGATAGACCCCTGAGAGGTGTCTATACACAGAAAATGCACTGGTAAACACAAGATGTGTTTCAAAACTAGGTGCAGAGCAGGCTGAGACACCAAGTTTGGGAGGACTTTAAGGACAAAGGGAAGTTGAAGCAAAGTCTGTACAACCTGATAGTCTTTGGTACAGTTTCTCACAGCATTCTGCCTCGGAAACTGTCAGCCTCTGGTCTGGACAGGCGCACACTCTCCTGGGTGGAAAACTGGTTGAATGACAGGGCCCAGAGAGTGGTGGTAAATGGAGTTAAATCCAGTTGGAGGCCAGTCACAAGTGGGGTTCCCCAGGGTTCAGTGCTGGGTCCAGCCCTGTTCAATGTCTTCATCAATGACCTGGATGAAGGCATTGAGTGCACCCTTAGCANGAGGAACGGCTGAGAGAGCTGGGGTTGTTTAGCCTGGAGAAGAGGAGGCTGAGGGAAGACCTCATTGCTCTCTACAACTACCTGAAGGGAGGTTGTGGAGAGGAGGGTGCTGGCCTCTTCTCCCTAGTGACATGTGACAGGACAAGAGGGAATGGCCTCAAGCTCTGCCAGGGGAGGTTCAGGCTCAACATAAGGGAAAAATTCATCCCTGAAAGGGTCATTAGGCAATGGAATGGTCTGCCTAGGGAGGTGGTTGACTCGCCTTCCCTGGAGGTGTTTAAGGTGCAGGTGGATGAGGTGCTGAGGGGCATGGTTTAGAGACTGGTGGGAATGGTTGGACTCAATGATCTGGTGGGTCTCTTCCAGCCTGGTTATTCTATGATTCTATGATTCTGTCTCACATCTTTGTGCAGGGAATTACCCAGCACCAACCATGTGCCATCCATTCTTTTAAAGTACACTGTTTTGAAAGAACCAAGCCAGACACTTTCTTCTCTCTTACTGCGTGGGTAGAGAGATTCAATAGTGTGGTTCACCTATTCATCCCACCTGTCATTCCTTACGTGAGAGCTTAAAGTACTCACTCAGGAAATGGAAGAGATAGCATCTCCCTTAGCTTCAAAGTGGTCAGTCTTCCTTCTTCCAGGACACTGCCCAGTCTTCTAAACAATTGGAAGCTTACATAGTGCTCTATCATCTAAACTAAAGATGGAAGCCTTTTTACAGCTCTCTTATAGGAGTGCGGAGGAAAAAAAAATACAAGTGACTCATTCTGTAGCCAAGTACAGGGAACAATGAGCTCTGATGAGCCACACAACAGTGCTGCTCCTTGGCCCTGCACCACCCCACTGTGCTTCCAGTCCCTGTCAAGGCAGCTCATTTATTCAGTTTTCAACTAGCAATGATACCCTTGACATGCCAGGAATCTATGGATGATAATTTTATCTGCAGCACATTCCTTGATATAACAGTTCTAGTCTTGGACATTGTGACATTCAGAGTGATCTGCAAGATGTTTTTTCTGTGTGGTTATGTGTATTGGAACTAAAGAGATAAGTCTTATTTTGAACTTGAAAATCAGTGAAGATTAAGATCCCACAGATTTCTCTGCCATCCATGAGCTACTTCTCCCTGATCATGCACATTGTCTGAAAATGCACTGCTGGTTGAAGGCTTGAATCTAGTAGGCGTTGTGCACACCACCATGGTTTGACTGTGGTGCAAAACCAAATGAACTTAGATACCGCAGAAAGATAAACTATGTCCCTGGATCAATGTGGATTTAGCTGCCTTGTGGCATTTTGGTTATTGCTGGAGGTGGGGGGTTGTAGTATTCAGAAGACAAGAAGTGAGGAAGTTTCATAGAAACAAGTCACAGCTAATACAGCCATGAAAAATGCACTACTGGTCAAAATGCTTCAAGTATAAAGTGTCAATAATGAAACATGCCTAGAAAAATATATTCAACATCAGTCTGCTGTTCTTTTGATCTTGAAAGACCAGGGTGCCTCAGGACAGAATTTCCGCCCTAGTATACACCTATACTTTTAAATTAAAATGAGCCCAGAAAGTAGAAAACCTAACTCGCAACACAAAACTGTTTGAACAAGGTCACACACACATTGCTAAACCAAGGATCCATCCACCTTATGTAGCACTTAGCCCTGGGTCTCCCCTTGGCTCTGTGCTGATGTTCCCATGGGCCCCCGAAATAACTTCCATTTGTTTACATTTTTAAATGTCTGTGGTACTACATTGCCTTTTGCAACCACTAGAGCCCTTATGGCATGGTGCTGCTCTGTGTGTTGCAGCTTGCATGAGGACACAGCCTGTGGTGTTGGGAGGCTGTGGGAACCACATCTGGCTCAGCCACTTCTGACGTGGGAGCTCTCTGCAGTATAGCCCTTCCCTACAAACCACAAAGGAAGCCTGATTCAGAGTCAAGGAGTAAACTAAGCATTAAGTGGTGTGGATTTCAGACCAGTCCTTGGGTATATGCCCTGGCCCTCCTGTACTGAGCAGCGTAGATGCACTTAGACTTGTATCCTATGTATTTTTTCCAACTGTCAATATCTATTTTAAACAAATTCATATTTCTTAGTATATAACTAATATCAATCAAATTTACTGCTAGAGGAAATGGTGGAATTTCAGTTTATTTCTGCATGACCAATACTTAGTTGCAATTCAGTAGCCACTGAATTCAGTGAAAAGATCTGGTTTTGTCTGAGTACCCACTGAAAGACCAAACAATAAATCATCTGATCCAGAACGACTGCACAGCAACCCACATACGTTTTTGTCACTTTCCTTTTTTTGTTAGAAATAAAACACACTTGATATGCTACTTTTTATTTCCAAATATCAAGTATTCAAGAGTTTGTTTTGTAAACACATGTTTACAACAGATGCTGACAATAGAATTCATTAAATGATGTGTTACACAGCTTTAAAATTATTCTAAGCTCTGCTGAGAAATAAATATCAATTAAAAATACCCATACAGGAGCCTAAAGCTGGCAAAACAAACCGCATAAACCAATTAGTCCCTTTTAACCACAGCACAGCACCCACACACTCATATGGTCAGACATACTCTACGCATTTCTTTAATACTCTACACATTTGCTTAATAATGAGTTTTTTAAAAACTAAACAGTCACAGGCAGTGTGCCCACTCTGTGCTCCTAACATTCTACCCAGACTGATGCTGTTCTGCTTAAATAATTTGGTAGAGGTATGCACTGCAGCCAAGGGCAAAACTCCAGTTTGCTCAGCTGGGGAAAAAAGCAGGTCTTCTTTGAGGAAAGCCTTCACCCAACCATGGATCTCACAAAACAGTTTGTAATTTTTTGTTGTTGTTGTTGTTTTGAAATGTCCCTCCATGTTTTCAAATATGGTATTTTTTAAAGAGGTAAGATTTCTGACCTATCAGTCAGAGGGGTACATCTCAGTGCTGTTTTGGATACAGAAGCCTTCTCTGTATGAGCACCCTAGGCACAAGAACATAAAATAATTACCCTTCAGAATTCAAAACGGAAGGGAAAAAAGTTGTCTTCAAGATGTTGAAACCAAACTCCTCTGTTTTAAATTACAACTCACTTTAAAGTTGATCAGATTTGGCCTTTTTCCATTGCTAGAGGTAGAATTTGCTCTTATTCTACACCTTTTTTTCTGGTATTCCATGAAAAAATATTAATATTTAATATATATGGATCCTCAAATGCTTACTAACGTTGTTTTGTTTAGGAGGCCCAGATTTTAGCCCAGTGTTTCTCGTCATTACTACAGAACTTGTTTTCAGCCTCTCCTTAAGCAAAGCCACTAAATAAAGCAACATGCTACCGCAGGATGACCGCATCCTACGTGAGATTTCTGTGGTCTGTATAGCATTTAACTTAGCTGTTAGTGCTGGGCCAAATCCTGTACCGCCTCCTGAAATATCTTTCCCACAGAAGAGCCAGGTAGGAACCACCTACCACTCAACCCGGAATTACGCTGTCTTTACTGGAGCAGTCCAGACTTTAAGAAAAACACATGCAGTTTCATCATTGACAAGCCTTGAATATGTCACTTAAGTCATACTGAATGCATCATAAAAATTTCAGTACCTATTAGCACCACAGTGTTGTTTAGTCATTTGTCCAAAGATTATCAGGTCTCACCCTTCCTCGAGGTGAACAGCGTTTTGGATGCTTTTTGTAGCCCTTCAAGAAGTCCACAGCTTTTCATCTATTCTATATCATGAACAAAATGTTGTTACAGAATAACATTGTGACAACTGGTTTGAGATAGAAAAAAAATAAGAAAATACAGTACACGCAACAGATAATGTAATAACTATTGAGAGTAGGAATGGAACCAAATACATACACAACTTTTCCATAACAATTTAAACCAAGAAAAGTTTGGAGCTACTTTGTACTCAAAGAGCTATATCTGTGTTTAAAAGGCTGTTTTAAGACAAAAGAAAATAGCTTATCTGAAGGACTAAGGAGGAGTCACTAAAAACTACAGTTATTAACTGCAGTTAATGTAATGGACATAGCTATGTGATATGTGTGGTATTATCTGTCCTCCTTAATTTATGACGTATATTCTGTGGAAAGGATAGGGTAAATGTCCTCCCTGAGGATCAGGTAGGCTTTCAAACCTTTGGCTACATAATAACATGTATTAGTGATATTCAGTGTAAAGAAGACGATTTATGTGAACCCTGGCTATACCTAGTCCCCACGCTGAAGGTTCTACATCTCTGCTCTGCGACAATGTTTACAGGTAGCCTTTTTGTATTTTTACTTATAAAACAAGATGTTTTAAGAAAAATAAAAGCCTTAATTAAAAGCCCTAATTCAATACCAAAGAATTAATGTACAATCATGATGTTGACTGTCCATCTTGTGAGCACTCTAAAGAAAAAAAATGTCTATAAAATCAAGTCCACGTGAAGAACCTGAAATATTCTTAAAACTACAAAGGTCAAATCAACTCTGTTCAAAGCAATGTTGATTCAGACTGCAGTCCAAGTAAATCTCTCCTGGAAAGCAACCTAAGCTGCATAGCTTCAGCTGGGGGAACCGAGACACTGCAGCATGCAGCATAACATCTCCTGTGCTGTTATAAAAGATACATGATTGAGGAAACAGAAAAAGACAAACTTGTTTAGGAAATATTTTGTCTTTGATCTCCAAAAAAAGCAATAGCAACCAGTGAACCAAGTATGAAAGCTAAACAAGCAACTGATACCACTTTGTTCACATACACTTGCTGAAGTGTCAACTTGTTAACATCCAACCCAAGGTACTGGTCCTTATCGTTGGACTGATGAGGCTGAGAATCTGGTTCCAAAATAGCAGTAAGACACATTGGACCTGTTTATCATCAGTTTTATGTCAATATAATACTACAAAGGGCTGTGGTACTACACACACAGAAAATGTACTAAGGCAGCAATAATTCAGGCATTTTGGAGGGAAACAGTACAGAAGGTGAAGGTGCTGACCCCTCTCCCAGCCATGCTGTCTGGAGTTGCACAGAGCAGGCAGCACTCTGCTAAATTTGTGCAGATACTGAAAAATTTGTCATATGAACCTCTAGGTCCAAGTTCTGTGAAAGGGTACAGCCTGAACCTACAGCACTACTTGAGCAATTTCATTGGCTTTAAGCTCAGAAAGATGCCCTTATGTCTCTCCTTGTAATGCACAGATTTTCAGCCAGAAATTCATAAACTAAATGAACAGCAGGAAAAGCTAGAATGTATCTTTGGGCATGTCCACAAAATATTTTGAATTTGAATTCTATTTGAAAATGAAAGCTTTCCTCCATTGCCAGATACATAAGCAGCCACACATGAATGCCACAGGGGACTTACTCAATTGCTACTTCGTGCTGTTGTGGTTACAATGAGCACCAACTCCATGGGGGAAAACGCTCAGCATGGAAATTACTCTCTGGGTAAGGAAACTTCTTTTTGAATGCAGATGGGACTCAGTCCAGCACTTAAAACATGCATTATGTTTAAGTGCATTACTTCAGTATATAAGCTCAGACACATATTTAAGTGTTCTGCTGGATCAGAGCCATAATGAACAGTTAATGCTATAAATTAATAAGCTATATTTAAAAGGAAAAGAAAACCTATTTTTGAAAACATTACATTCAAATACTTGTAACTAATCTAGGGCTTTTCAAATTTACCTCTCTTCCTATGAGATTTGTGCCCCTACTTGAGTAGAGAATAGCAAGTTTTGAGGAACTGCATGGTACCACATGCACTTTTAAAGACACAATGGCAAGTCAAAAAAAAGAAAGTTTCCAATTAAATATAAATTGACCCATATATTCAACACGTTTCTTGTAGCTGCTTACATTGTACTGAAAGGATATAAAATGCAACCTGTTGAAGATTTTACCATATTATATGCAGTATCTTCATGTGGAAGAAGGGGGACTAAAACCACAGGGCTTTTCCTTCGAACTGGAAATACAAAGTCTCCCACTCTCCAGATATTCCGGCACTCAAAATCTCTGAGAACCACCTCCTGAGAGCACCCAGGGCCATGAGGAAAGAAGGCCTTTTTGAGGAAAGAAGGATGAGCTGGAGGCCAAGCAGGGATGATCACCTGTACAGTCAAATCTGTATATTGGAGCTACTTCTCCTTGCACACCCCTCATTCTAAATAAGTAATTAGTGGTGTAAGAAGAAACTAGTCTGTCCTTGTGATGGTATTTTGTGGACTTGTACTTCACCGCTGGGTGTCGTTGCCCATTATCCCTGGCTAGTTAGTTGCAGGTAGATCACTTGAGTTTGCTACCAATAGCAGCCTCTGGGTGAGCAGGACCCATGCTTTACCTTTTCCTGCACTCACCACTATCCAGCCTCTAGTGTTTGAGCACATAGAAATTACAAGTTAATTATATTCTATGAGGATGTCACAGCTGGAAGACATCATGGCTGCCTTCACTGGGTGATAGATAAAGCTCCTTTTTCCCTCTTGTGAGTCAATTTAGTACCACAAGTCAATCATGACTACTTCTAGGGATGCACACAACTTCTCTAGAAATACTGGTTCCTTCAGCAATGATAACCTCAGAAACAGTGATGGTTCAGCAGGCCCATATTTCAGTCAATGTTGACAATGTAGGAATTGACTTCGCTAGGAAGTTAATGTATTCCCCCTACATGCCTTTATTGGTCTAGTTTAGACTGTTATAGCTTACTTACAATAAAGTGTCTTTCAGAAATCAATCAAATGCTGGCCAGAGCCTGGGGTTTCTTTCTTTCAGAGGATGTTGATTTAATTCAGTGATTTTGTAGACACACATTAATATTGTCAAAATTATCTATATCCAAAATTGTTATGAAATTTGTTTGAAAAGTAATAAATCATTTTTTGTTTTGCATATTATTTAAAATGAAAATTAAAAGACAATTGAAAGTATATAAACAAGGCTTTTTCAGCATTTCTAAAGGGAACATCTTTCTGCATCCCATTTTCTCAAATATCTCAAAAAAAAAGAATGTTTTTAGAAGCTGGAGTGTCAGGATTGCCTAAAAAACTGGTGGTCTCCATTCCAGCAAGCTCTGAATTCCTTTGAAATCAACTCAGAAGCAGCTGCATTTGCAGATGTGTCATTCCTATCACCCTCATTTTTTACATTCAGTGTCAGCTCCTGACAATCCTACAAGCCTAATCTGCTCTTCTTTGTTATTCACGTGGAACAGAAGCACAAACAGGACATGAAACAGAATAGATCAGGATAGATGATTCATCTCTAGCCTTTTACAATTCCCTAAATTCTCTGTTTCTGAGGTATTTGAAAAGATTGTCAATCTTCACGTCATCCCATGATGATAAAATGGGCAAGTGATTAAAACGGATGAGTGATGGGCTGGAATTATATTTCATCCTACTACTCTGCTTCAATCTGTGCCATGGCAGGAAATTCCTGGTGCAAGAAGCATTTGAGAATGGAGCAAAAGTAAACATTTTTGTCATCTGTTCTGATCTCCCATGGCAAATAAACAGCATACCAAATACCTTTGAGCCAAGGAAACTTATTTACTTACTGGGATGAGAAGTGTAAAAGCTAACATCTCAGGCGGCACATGCTGACTGTGGATATATTGTGTCTGGTGGCTGCACAAGAGAAAAAATATCTGCTGCTTGACCTCAAAAACCTATTCATATGTACAGAATAGCAGGAGGTGGTTAAAACAATATACCTCTATGTTGTAGTTGGAGGTAGAAGCATCTGAGTTGGCACAGAGAGAAGTGGGAATCATTACAAGCCATATAAATGGACTGAGAAATTCTGAAATCAGCAGCTACTGTTTCAAGCAGGAGAACCGCTCCCATGTGCTGGTCAAGAAGAGCCAGGAGATGAGAAAAGGCAGCCAGCAAAGGAGGAGAGGGACATCTGCTCTTCCCAGAACAACTCAATGGATGCCAAGGACACTACTCCCTTTAATTTCAAGGACTTGATTCTATATAATGTTTCATAAAATTATGTATTATAAATTAAAAATTAAATCAGGAATAATTCTGTTCAAAAATATGTAGAGGTTTTGCTCTTTCCTCATTATTCTCATGCAACCACTCTACATGGCAAAATCCAAACCTAAATATCACTGAGTTCTCTAAAAAGACTGCTTTTAATTTCCTAGACTTCTAAGACTTCCCCTGCAGGGCAAAATACAGCTTTGACTTCTCAGTGTCCACCTGAAATCATTCTCTGCCCTTTGAGACATCATTAATACATCATAAGCATGGCACTACAAAGCCTCCAGAGCAAGAAATTAAATGCCAAGTACACTTGACTAGAAAGTCTCAGCATCTCCGGGTGAGAGGACACACTACAGTAATTTGGAATAAGCAAAGGCCACATCATGTGCCATGGGTCCACGCCTGCAGACAATTTCTATTCTTAGCTCTCTCCCTTTGCCTTCACAGAAGCTTTCAATGAAGCTGAGAAAAGGAAAGGCGGCCACGTGTACAAAAAAGCCCATACAATTAGGACCTCCAGGCCTGTCCCAGGACACTGCCCAGCACCAGGTAAGCAGGAGAGGCAGAAGTGGGGCTGAAACAAGAGGGATCCTGTGTCTGAGCTGGCACTCCCTTGGTGTCTTTGGTGGCAGGGAGCACAGCACAGGTGTGTACATGAATGCCTTGTACTGAACAACACAGCAGGCAGGCTGCTTGCAGCCCACTTGAAGGTTTCTCTGCTCACTCATGCAGCAGGTAGCAAGCAGTGCCATCCTGAGCCCTGTGCCATTGCTGGCTGCAAGAGGCTCGCCAGGTTCCAGGCGGCTGCTCAGATACAAAAGAAGTCCATTAGGTCTCCTTCAAGGACAGACAAACTCTTCCTATCAAGCTGTAACTGGTTTTCTTCTTTTTCAGGAAAAGTATGGATTTGGTGCTAGTAACAGCTACCCAAATGACATTACAGAAATGTGCACATATCAGTTCTGATATGTGTGCATGATTCCTACTTTTTAATGTTATTATAAATTAATAATGAAGTATTATACTTCTCTAGCCTGTATACTTTATGAAGAATGACTACAACCCATCAAATGAAAATTAATGCACATGTTGACAGGATAAAAATATTACGACTGAACATTGCAAACATGACCTGATGCATTACTCTCATATGGCTCAAAGTGTTATTAACAGTACTTTAAACCTTAAATTCTTTTTTAATGTAATGGTTATGTCTGAAAATAGTCCCTTTCAAATTCAGTTGCAGTAATGTCTTTAAAAGCAAACTTTAAGCTTAATTTGTTGCATGTACATTTATCCAACTAAGTTGCATAGTTTAAACAAGTTCAGTTGTGCTTGGTAGCAGAACTCACAGTAATTACTTATCTCTTAAAAATACAATTTGTGGATATGAAGTTAACAATCTGTTTCATTTAAGCGTTTTTGTTATGTCTAGACATCAATGATATGAGTTTTTGTCATTTTTCCACTGACTTCTGCTGTTCATAATACCTCACCCTTACACCAATGTTAGATCAGAGCATGGACATTTAATGGACACATCTGAAATAATCACAAACACAATTTTTAAAATTCCATTGTCAGGAGGGGAGAAATAAGAATGTGGGTTGGTTTGAGGTATCCAGCCCTCAGGAACACACTATGGTTGCTTGCATTAAGCTTTGTTGGTTTCATCATGTGTTACATTTAGATTAAAAATAGAAGGCACAGGTGTTTATCAAGGCGCCATAATTAAGTCAACCAACAAAACTAAATATTATATTACCAAGCTAGGGGTCTATATCTCAGCACTGACTTCTTCCAATGCATTTTCATTTGAGGAACTTATTGCTTCTGAAAAAGGGCCGGGGTATGTCTGTGCTACACAGTTCATTCCTTGTGTCACACTGATGTCTCCTCGGGAACTGAAGGTAGGGCAAGATCTAGTCCGTGCATAGTTTTGTTGGGGTCCAGCTTGGCCAACCATCTCACTCACAGTGTTCACCGGTGAAGCCCTCCATCTCCGTCTCTGAAGTTGCTCTTCTTTACATTTAATGGAATACCAGGCCAGGAAAATAAAAAAGAATCCAACAAACTTGAGAGCGGCTGCCAACCCAAAGTAGACAAAACGAAATGAGGTGACATCGTATTCCCAACAAGATCCTTGTACGCCGCAATCCTGCTGCCAAAGCATGCATGTGGTGTCAATAACAGCCCCAAAATAAATTGGAGTGGGAATGTAAGCTGAAATAAACATAGCAACAGATATAATATGTGTTAGTCTGTAGTGGAACACTTCTAGAGAAACTATATGCCTTAGCCAAACAGTGTAGGTCAAGAATTTTTGGGATTTCTACACTACCGCTGTCACATGAAATGTAAAACATGGAAAACTAGTCAGCTGATCTTCCCACCAACACTACTTATCCCACACATGAAATGTAGCACAAATGGGAAAGCATTCAGGTAAAAAAGACAATGCAGTAGCACCTAACCACAGGTACAGCTTCAATCTGCCATCCCCAGACAGTTCTTCTTAAAGTTTGTGTCCCCAAAAAATAAAATCCTATGTTGCCCTCAAGAAATAAATTGAGAGGCAAACAAAATACAACAATATCTTCAGTGTTACTTGCTGAACATCCATTGCCTATGAGCTCAGAAAGGGCAGGGGGAGCTGCTTATATTATAGATTAAAAGCCCCAAAGGCCTCAAAATGTTTTTTTTACTGAAGACAGATGGAAGTGGTGAGATCACTAAAATGGTAAACTATGCTTTGAATAGATCTTCCTCTGAAACAGACTTCAGTTTCTAAGGATGCTAAGGATGCCGCCAGCCCACTGAATGTTCCTGCTTTCTCCAGAAATATAATAGCTTTAAGACTAGTTAGAAATGCCCTTCCTCAAAGAAAAGTTTCAGATGTAGCCATACAGGCTTCTCCTTATCTTAGAATAGTCCTTGTATGCTCTAGTCGTATGCTTCATTGTAGCTGAACACCTGGTGTGTTCAGGATTTTAGAATTTCAAAAACTTGAATAAATACTGTGGAATAAATACTTTTAACATGTAAATTTTTTGCTTTGAAACATTTGAAATTAAACATTTGAAATTAAATATTAAGTAAGAATCACTTCTTATTTTAAAAATGCAAAAAAATTATTGTTATTGTTGAAAGCAATAAAAATCTATTTCTAATGAAAGAAAAAGTACTAAATAATATTTAGCAACTATTACTTTTTAAATAAAACTTAAAGACATAAAAAATGTCTTTCATGAACAAAAATGTAGTTCTAGAAAGTATCAAAAAAAAAAAGAAAATAAATTTTTAACTACAACATTTCCAGAGGCCATTAATTTTAGGTTCCTAATACAATTAGTCATCAGGCAATTAGTTGCAGATTTATGGAATTTTAGTGTTCTTATGGTACGTTTAGGCTGAACATGGCTAGCCTTTGTGGAAATGCTGAGTAGCTGCAAAACTTACCAAGAGTTCTTAATAAAACAAACTGCATTCCTAGTGCAAAGGGTCGCTCCCCATCTTCTACAGACCTAGCAGGCAAAAAGAAACTTCTCTAAAGAAACAGTCATAACAGATGATTGTTGTGTGTTCTGGCTTTTTTTCTGAGCTGTAAAAAAATCTTTGTCCAAATTTCTTCCATTTAAGCTTCCAATATCATCAACTCTTATTTCATCCAATCTCATTAAGGAAATATAGAGAATCCTTTGAAAATGTTTATGGCTTCTCATGATGGTCCCCTACTATTTCATATAATGTTTTGTTTTATTCTCTAAATCTATTTCAATAAATTCAATTAATGGAGAAGTTGCTGAAAGCTGGACTCAGCTTCTGAACTTAACAGATCTCTGAGTAGCGTTAGCACTTGGGAGCTACTTCAGGAAGACTACCAGTAGAAACACATAAACAGTTTCTTTAAACAATGTTTCTTTTCAATACAACTAGTACAAGATTTCTTCCATAGCTATCAGAGGAGAAATGTGAAGCTTTCAGAAGACTAAATACAAAAGTAATGATATCCCACAATAAAACTATAATTTTAGTAAATCATGAATTTTCTTTTGATTTAAAAATATTATTTCAATCTTAACCTAAGGGTTTAAAATTAAGATACATAGCTTTTAACAATTTTTCTAATTAATGCAGCTGAAAAGAAGCAGATTTATACAGTTAAACAGCTCATGCTGAGGACCTGGTTTCTACACTACAAGCATTTCACATTTTGTAGGGATTTACCTCAGATCAGCTCAAACCTGGCCCCAAGGACTGAATGTCTATGTGCTTCTGGATCATTTTGGGTGTGTTTCTGAAGCATCTCAAACACTGGAATGGGTTGCCTAGAGAGGTGGCCTGTGCCCCATGCCTGTTAGTATTTGCACAATGCCTTTAATAATATGCTTCAACTTTTGGTCAGCCCTGAAGCGATCAGGCAATTGGACCAGGTGATCATTGTAGGTCCTTTCCAACTGAATTACTCGAGTCTAGTGAAGTCTATTTTTTCCATCTTTCAGGTCACCCCTATCCAAAATGAACTTACTTATTGAACTCTGAGAGCTCTTCAGCTTCAGATTCCAAACTGAACTGACATCTTTAAATCATTCTCTTTGTCTTTCTCTTACCTGTAGAACCAATACTTTTGGGTGTGCTTTATAAATCCTAGTAAATAATTATCTCATTTTCCTCTAATTATTCCTCCTCCTCTTTTAACAACAGCACCATACACTATACACATACAGATTTATTTCAGCAGAAGACCATGTTATGCTTTTTCAGCTCACTTTTCATTCAAAAATCAGACTGAAGTTTACTTAGAGAAGTGTATGTTAAATAGACAGAGAAGATACAGGAAATGATAATACTTATCAGACCAGTGGGCAGAGATGGAAAAAGTCAATTAAAAAAACCAAACATATCTGAATAAATAACACTACCTTTCCCTACAAAGACTGTGATGTTCTCTTTCCTTAAGTGACAACAGTACTGCACTACAAGTTCAAAATTCTTGTGAAAGAAAAAAAGGGAAGATTCAAAAGAAACAGGCATATTGGAGGATGAACAATCTTAAGAAAGAGGAAAGGATAATTTCTAAAATCAGCTTTTTCATTTGCATTTGAAACCATTCCTCTGAGGAGGCTGAAAATTTCTTCAGGAGTAATCACTTTCTTAATGACGTTTTCACTTGTTTTCTCTTTATAGCACCTGGAAAGAGCTGGACACTTTTTATTTCCAGAAGTAGATTATAATGTTACATATTCTAACTACAAGCAAGTCCCACTCTATCCATGTTAGCCCTATCCTATTTGCTTTTTAAGGTTACACAAGATTGAAGGAGTTTGACTGCATTGCTCCAGCCTCTTCTGACACAGGTATTGGTGACAGCGGACACAGCAAAAATACTTTAAAAAGCATAACTGAGTTCTCACCTGAGTGTCACTATGATTGCTGACGGCTGGGCACATGCTGTTATAAGGGTAACAATGAAAAGAAATATCAAGAATGGGATAAGCGTGTTGCAGGTTCTATCACACTTCCCAGAAACAGCGTAGCCATTCTCATTCAGGTAGGTTTTGACAATAACTAGTCGGAGCTGACTGCGCTGGCCCATCGTCGGCGGAGTGATCACCTGGCGACTCTGGACACAGGCACATTCTGTGTAATTTCTTACCTGGGGAGAGTGCAAAAGAACATTTCCACATGAAAAACCCATGCAAGAAAGACATTGCACAGTGATGTGATAAGACAGTCCAATCAGACCTCTCTATGAGAAATCTTCTGTCTCTAGCATCATTACCCCAAGTACAAGTGAAGTTACCACTGCAACTGATTTTAAAGCTGGCCAGGATTCTCCATGAAGAGATTGCTTTTTCATGGCTTTATTTTGGCTCAGTTTAAAAAAACATTTCTGAAATATTTTTTTGGAATTCTGCTAAAGCAGTTCAATCACTTCTGACAAGGAGGCTCGAGAAAAAGATTGCTTCTATTATACTACAAAAACTGTGAGGAAACACTCTTTAAGCAGTGCTGGCAATGCCATATTGTGGAATTTTGAAGGCTGTTGACTTTCATATTCAGGAGGTGTTTTCTGCCATCTCAATGGAACTCCACCTAGATTTGGCTAAATTGCTGCACTTCACAAATGGAGCTCAGGACCTGCTGGATGTGGGTGTGGGTGTAGACAGGAACAAAACCAGAGAATAAGGGGAAAGCAGAGATTTAAACAGTGAGAATGAAGGATAAAAGGGATCCCTGAATGGACAAAGAGGCTTAATGATGAAAGGACTGAATAAAGAAGTGGCATTTCATAGGCAAAGGAGACTGTGATTCAAGCAAGGTGTGGAAGAGCAAGATCAGAAATAGACTTCTGTCACATTTATTCTACTACTGTTTTCAGCTAGTCTTATGACAAAGGGGCATGAAGCAGATGAGAATTCAGACACTAGAGAAGAAACAGCTCAGGACCCACGTGGTATTACAGGAAGGAGGCTTTGGTTTCAATGTTTGCATTCATAAAACCTAAGATCACATATGGGTTGAAGCTACATTACAAGGCCATCTTATGGTTGCAGATTTAAACATCCAGACAACAGGAAATATCCAAATTACAGTTGCTTGTCAACTTTAGGGTAGACCTTTATATGTGTTCATGTTATAACACAGCCTCACATCTTTTTCCCATGGGATTTAACTGAACAACTTAAAAATATATCAATTTATCCAGTATTTTACCTCCCATTTACAAAATGTGGTTCCAGGTATTTTTTAACTCACACTAAACATATTCCACAACAAAGACAGAATGATCATATTTCATAAGGGTTTTTTTTTATCATACTTAACATTACAGTTTAAGTCTTTCAGAAAGAAGTAATTTATCTCTATTTTGTAGTTAAGTAACTGAAACAGATCAAAAGTTTCACAAATGTGGGTGGTTAATTTGAGGCAATCAGGATCCTTTTTTTCAGAACATTTTCCATTATATACAACTTAATATATTCTAAATGTAACTTTCCATGCCTTCAGATATAGATTTCATAGAATCATAGAATGTTTTGGGTTGGAAGGGACCTTAAAGATCATTTAGTTCCAAACCCCCTGCCATGGGCAGGGACACCTCCCAGGTGTTCCTGCCAGACCAGGCTGCTCAAGGCCCCATCCAACCTGGCGTTGAACACTTCCAGGGATGGGGCATCCACAACATTCCTGGGCAACCTGTGTCAGTGATTCACCACCCTCTTTATGAAGAATTTCCTTCTTATGTCTAGTCTAAATCTGACTCTATCCAATTCATAGCCATTGCTCCTAGTCCTGTCACTACATGCCTTTGTAAAAAATCCCTCCTGAGCTTTCTTGTAGCCCCTTCAGGTACTGGAAGGTCACTATAAGGTCTCCTTGAAGCCTTCTCTTCTCCAAGCTGAACAGCCCCAACTCTCTCAGCCTGTCTTCATGAGGGGTGCTCCAGCCTTCTGATCATCTTTGTAGCCCTTCTCTGGACCTGTTCCAACAGCTCCATATCATTCTTATGTTGAGGATTCCAGAACCGGACACAGTACTCCAGATGAGGTCTCACAGAAATGGAGCAGAGGGGCAGAATTACCTCCCTCAACCTGCTGGTGACGCTTCTTTTGATGCAGCCCAGGCAGCTGGCCTGGGATGCAAATGCCCATTGCTGGCTCATGTTGAGCTTCTCATCAACCACCACCCCTAAGTCCTTCTCTGCAGGGCTGCCCCCAATCACATCATCCCCCATCCTATACTGAAACTGTGGATTGCCATAATCCAGGTGTAGGACCTTGCACTTTGCCTTGTTGAACCTCATGAGGTTTACATAGGTCCACTTCTCCACTTCTTTGGGCACTCAGTGCTTTTACAAAAGGCATTTCTTGTTATTGCTCACATCCATCAACTGTAATATGAAGAACACAAGATTAATGACCAGCTGGGAGAAGTTTTGTTTAAGTGACTTGCCCAACATCACTTAGGAACAAAGGCAACATTTCTCAAGGTAGCACTCCACTTTCTAACATCATATGAGTATCTGATTTCCTCCTACGGACCATCACTTTATCTCCTTATTGATTCTAAATGCAAATGCCAAATAGGCATCCTACAGAAACTAACCTTCTTTACTACACAATCTTGGTTCATCACCAGAGAAACCAAGCCAGAGTACTAAATGAGACAGACATAACACCACAGAAATGCTAGAGTATAGGAATATATATATAAACCAGGCATGAACAATCCTTCTCTTCTGTTTACAATTTTTTTGTGTTTAACTTTGAAAACATTGTTATAAACTTAAATTCAAACATGAGGTTAGTAACACTCTGTGTCTTATACAGTGGCACAAGATTACATTTGTTGTTTTTAAATGTGCCCTAAATAAAGCATTATTTAGTAAAGCAATGCACTTTCCTACCAAAGTCAGCCCTATTCTATTCACCATTAACTACAGAGTTAAAACTTCAGGCCATGAAGGATCTTTTCTTAAATCATAAGAGGAAATAACATGTTTCAAAATCTGTAGTGAAGAACGCTTATTCTCAAAGTACCTCCCTGCTAAATTAATTAATAGTGCCAGTTTGATATCAGGTGAAATGTAGCAAAGACCAATGTCTCAATCCAGCAAAACACAAATAAGATTTCTGTAAACACTGGAAGTTAACGTTTGGCTCACATTACAAGCTTTCCCATTTGGGTCAAAGCAATTTTCTACTTAAAAAGTGCAAGATACTTTAAAAAAGAGTGTAAAGGAAACTATTTTTTTCTTAGCAGCATCTATGTATGAACCTGTATTTTCAGACCATTTTCCAGTGAAGTTGAGATAGCACAGCGTTGGACCTACATCCTCCTGCTTCACAGGCTGGCTCAGGACCTCAAAACAGGTACCTGATACATTAAAAATAAGCTTTCTGGAAAGCACAATCACGTCCTGAAAAAATCAATGCTTATATTACTTAATTATCCTGTTTTAAAAAGACAGTTCCATAACAGAAGAATTTGGGAGTTTGATTTTTGTACAAAACAAGCACGGCCATATTGTTCTGTTGACATTTAGGTCAGATTCTGTATTCCAACTGTTTTCCTTGTGCTCAGTCCTGGAAACTGTTAAATTTCCATGGTGTGATTTGAGCAGCAGGATGCCCTTGCCAGTCCAGCCAATGGAAGACTGGGCTGTAACAGACAAAGCATTTCCAAGAAAGTAAGTGGATTACTAGCATTCTTGAAGTTGTGGTTATTGAAGTTCAATGACAATCATTTCATTTATCCTAGAAGAGGTTTAGAGATGGGCTATGAGAAAGGCCAAACCATTTTACAAGAGCAGAATAAGTGGGCAGACTTTATCTACCCAGGCAAACAAAAGATCTATCAATACACCAGTGCAGGTGCAACAGCTACTTAAGCAAAACGACAATAATACCTAAACACCCATGGCTTTAAGCAGGCTATGATTAAATTTAATTAGGAGTCTAAAACTTTTCCAACTACCTGAAGAGTTAAGGACTTATTCAGAGTATACTGCTCTTAAGAGTAACATTGATGAGCTTGTAGAAAGACAGCATGACATGGTTGCCTGTGTTAGCAGAAAACTGAATTAGATTACACTGAATCAAGATCCCCTCTGAGTCCTGCAGGAGCAGCAGACAGGCAGGCCACTTCCATCAGAATCTTCAGAGTACATACTGGAAATATCAGCCCTCTCTATCCCTTATCACTTTGCACTCACATGATTCACTTGGTACAAAAGAGCTTATGCCTCAAATTTGTACATAATCAAAAGGAAGTTTGGGAGTGGGACCAGCCTTTCAAGACACGTAAAGACCCACGCACGAGTCAGCAGAAGAGGGAGGGGAGGAGGCTTGCACTAGAAACAGACCCATCTTTGATCTGTACCAGCCCCAAGGGGGACCACCAAGTGGGTGGATGGGTGAAGCACTTACCCCTGTGCTATGGTTTCCACCATTGATGCAGCCAGCTAGGCAAGGATTAAAATATGTTATTCCATCCGATCCACAGACAGGCTCGTACTCATGAATCTTACATCCACAGTTAACATTACAGCTCCCAGTCAGATTCCTGTGGGCCATGGCAAGAGTGGGACTGAAGAAAGAAAAAAGAACACGCTAGTAAAGCAAGCACAGATATCCTGCCGTTCAGAGGGAGAAAACTTCCTACTCATTAACTCTGGAACTTGAGAGTTGATTATTAGAGAAAGACTGCATTTATTCAAGGTTATATACATTATTTAAACAATATAGCAAAACATCCAAAGCATTCCTGCCACCAATTAAAAACACAAAACAAAAATAACACCAAAGTTTAAAACTTGTATCTTATTTGTCCAGGTACCAGTTGCAATTTTTCCTCTGTTTTTTTATTTCCTTTAAGTGTTAAGACACTGCTATTTTATATGTCTATCCTAAGCTGTAGCAATTTGTTGTTGATTTTTAGTGAAGGGCTCAGTGACAAGATGAAAGCATTATATGAACTGCTAGGCATCTCTTCGCACATAGCAATAACTGTTCAGAAAACTTAATGCTTGCATTATTTATGTGTACGAGTGAAATCTACAGGAATATCTCTAGAGGATTGTTGTGCTATTACTAAATATCCGTAAAATCACTACTCTGCTTCCCTGAATAATTTCCCAAAATCTTGCCAAAACCTGACTTTCTACGTCTTCCCCAGAAGGGTTTGATGGTATGCTCAGAAGGAACTAAAGGGACTTCCAAAGCTGAAGGGTACAACAACNTCCTGCCACCAATTAAAAACACAAAACAAAAATAACACCAAAGTTTAAAACTTGTATCTTATTTGTCCAGGTACCAGTTGCAATTTTTCCTCTGTTTTTTTATTTCCTTTAAGTGTTAAGACACTGCTATTTTATATGTCTATCCTAAGCTGTAGCAATTTGTTGTTGATTTTTAGTGAAGGGCTCAGTGACAAGATGAAAGCATTATATGAACTGCTAGGCATCTCTTCGCACATAGCAATAACTGTTCAGAAAAATTAATGCTTGCATTATTTATGTGTACGAGTGAAATCTACAGGAATATCTCTAGATCTAGAGGATTGTTGTGCTATTACTAAATATCCGTAAAATCACTACTCTGCTTCCCTGAATAATTTCCCAAAATCTTGCCAAAACCTGACTTTCTACGTCTTCCCCAGAAGGGTTTGATGGTATGCTCAGAAGGAACTAAAGGGACTTCCAAAGCTGAAGGGTACAACAACATCAAAAAGCTAGCTCTTCACCATTACCACCAGTGCACCAAACAGGTGGTTGAAGAGATCTCAACTGTCACAGCAAGGAACGGCATTGACTTCTCACTAGCAAGTGCCAGGCCAGCCTGGGCATGTCTTTACTATGGAAAGAATGCACAAAAGGACGTCAACTAAGGTAGCAGCTCACAGCACTCATCTGAGTTCAGTGGTTCATATAACAAGGCACCACACTGAAGCAGCTATGGGCCCCTCCTGATGCAACCTCTCCTCTGGCTAACACCTGCATGGCATGTCTGGACTCTGTGTAGAGAGAGAAGGTCATTCAGAAGCAGTTTTGGTCTCCCCAGAAGGCATTGCCCTGAATGCTGGCTGCCCCAAAGCAAGAGAAACTCTTAAGACAGAACTGATATCAGTATCTTTAGCTGCCAAGGGGCAGCCAGTATGAACCACTGTGTGCAAGTATGCAGCTCATGGCTGGAACTAAGATTTTATAAATTAATTCCACTTTGGCTCTATTTTGCTCTATAAGTTGTACCATTGCAGCTCAATCCAGAAGTGACAAAGGTCTTATCAATAGCAGTGTCCATATATGTAAGACCATCAGAAGGTGATAAATTTGTTAAGATTAAAAAAAAAAAAACCAAAAAAAAACCCACTAATTAAATGGTGCTTTTGCTACCAGTAGCAAGAAATCAACTCTGGTTATGACTGACTGCCAGCTGTCACCATCTCAGGTTTTGACTCCGGTCCACTAAGTCACACAGTTACCAAATAAACCAGATCAAGGTGACACTGGACTTACAGCATTTGTGGGTAGTGCAAGGGCTTGGAGCGTAACACAAAGGAGGAAAAGCATTAGCAGGCACAAAGGCAACCTCACTGAAAGAGTTAATGAAACACTTAAGGAAAGAGAAAATGGATACTAGTTTGTATGTTCCCAAACTAAAAATAGACTAGTAAAAGTGTATCCAGTATATAGGGAGCTAGTATCAGAGAATATAAGCTATCAATCTCTATTATTTAGAAGCTCCTCATAATGAGGAAGTAGTTGATGATCATATAAAAATTTTCTGACAAATAACTCACCTGAAAATCCATTCACTTTTAATGGGTATAAATTCTTGAAAACTCCAGACTAGTTTATAAACAGCTACTATACCACCTTCGGCCCTTCCAGTTACCAGTATTGCTTAAATGAGTTTTGTAGCATTGCTTTTTTTCCTTGGCTGGCTAAAGAACAGTGGAAAAACTTTTTTTTCATACGTGTATATTTTCATATGTGAAAACCTTAGAAACACATGAAAACAGCTGTTGAGATCACAGTTGTTCTCTTCATCAGTATCCTGTCTCTAACAATAGCTATAAGAAGATGACTAGGGAAGAGCATGAACAGGGCAAGAAACTTACCCCAGAGAAGTATTCTCTTAGCCTATAATGAGTCTCAGCCCAAAATACTTTCTGAATCTGATGTGGTTTATTAGTTAATAAACTCCAGGTTTTATCACAGTACTTCTCACATTAAGATTAAATACTTTGCATCTACAATATCTAACAGCAAGGGATTTTGACGGCCCACAGCCTGTTACACAAGCTGTTGTTTGTTTAGAATCTGATTCTTACTAGATTTATATGGGAGGTCCCACTTCTACTAATTTGATTGTAAATTCTGAACACATGAACACTCCTGGAAAAATAAACTTAAGAGGTTCCTACGGTTAACATGAAAATATCTGCAAGCTTTAGAGAAATTGTGTAGTTTCAATTAAATAAACCACATCTAATATCAACTAAACTAATATAATCACATTAGTATTACCTAAAAGTATTACATATAACGTATTTACCTTTTATCCATGCTATTACTGAACACACTAGCTCAGGTGCCAAAAACAAACTAACTGTTCTGCTTAGATACATATGCAGACACACCTTGAAATGTAAGTTATTTTCTGCTGCCATTACTCAGCCAAATTATGACAAGCATGACCTTTTAAAAGCCCATATTAAGTTTATGCTTATTTTTACTACTCTTGCCACACTCTCTGTCTTGTTTAAGGTTGCTAAATTAATTTAATAAGTGGAAAAGCAGGAGTCTGCAGTGTAGTTTATTGCTGGCTCCATTTTCTGCATCTCATTTGGAATTTCATTTGGGTTTAAAACACTGCCAGCAATATGAATGCATTAAGTCAATGGAAAAGTTACTTGAATGACCTTATTCATACCGATCTACTTCCAAGTGGCAGGGTTAGCTGAGGCTGTGGAGCCTAGTTCTTATTTCCTAAACACGTTTTTGTCTAAAGAAATCACAGTTCCTAAATTCTGTATCTGCTTTCCCCCTTCGCTATATAAGGCAATTATTCCAAGCCACTGCAAAATGAAAAGCATCCGATACCAACATTTTCACCTGAAGCATCTTCTGTTATTTAAGAAATCCTCCATTTTACTATGTTTTCAGGACTGCAATCTGTAGTTACATGTTATGCTTGAATAGCTTTCTTTTTCTAGCGTTTACTCTTAAAAGTTCTTTCTGTCACAGCTGCACTCTAGGCTTGTAAATGCTACTTTATCTCAAAGTATCCAAATGTTAACCACTGCAATATTAAGTGTTGCAATAAGTTTTTCTGAAGACAGAGGGCCAGTTTTAAATCACATACTATATGAGCTGAATGCTCACAACTACTTTTATTAACAACAAGTCCTATCAAAGCAGAGATGACCCTGGACTCAGCCAGCTGAACTCTTTAATTCAGGTGACCATGCTCCCAGAATAGGGGTGTATGTGCTCTGCACCCTGACACTGTAAGGGAATACTGGTATCCACTATGAACAACTCAGTGAGTTCCTATGCTTTGAGCTGAAAACTACCCCTTTGTGCTAATAGCCTTCTCCAGAAACCCAGTACTTCATGGATTTATAACATTTCTCTTCTGAAGTGGAGTAGGAAGCTTCCTCTTCTTCATCGGCTCAGCCGCTGCCTGAGCTGGGAACACTGGAATTCCAGGTCCTACTCAACCTAAGGGGGTTAAAATCTACATCTTCTTGATGGCGTTCTTATCAGCAAGTTCCAGAACGGTGCTTTCCATCCTTCCTGCTGAAACTGGGCATGATCCTAATCCTGATCACATCTCCTTATCAATGAATCTTTACAGCCATATCTGTAACAAAACCTAGAGCAAGGACCATGACCAAAGCCCTTTCTTCCAAATGAGATCTCATTTTGGAGGATTTTAAAGATAGGTTTTTCTCTTGCTTACTCTTTTTTCTTCTTCTGTATCTCTACCTATTCATCATTTTTTCTCCGTTCTCTTCGCTTGTATCCAACATTCATTTTTGCAGTGGTTATAGTGCTCTTGGGGACATTAGGAGGTTATCTCTGATTAAATTGGCCAGTAGAGGATAATACACATACAGTGAGTAATTCACCTTCTTTTGTAGCAACCAATTTCCTGACTTCATAGGAAAAAAAATACACCACCAGGCAGTCCTCTTCCACTGTGACTGTTAAACATAGTGACCAATGCTAATAAATTTGGAATCAGCAGGGAACACACACACATCTCTTGCGGAACTGGACATATTTCAAATGCTTCCTTCCCACCTTTTACTCACAGCAGCTTAAACACCTGCACTTACCTGGCTCCCTAAAAATCACACAGAAATCTATGTTTGGTCACTTTGAGAACTTTGGCCAAAATACATATAATAGCTTATTTAACTTTAGTAGTCCTTAAGAACAGATAACTATACTAATCCGAGATTGAAAAGTCCAAAACACACATAAGTTTTGGAAAGAATTCACGTATTTCAAACACATCCCAAAGTAATTCTTCAGTGAATGCACTCCTCTGCGTTCTCCACAATGGTCACAATGGCATAAGATTCACTTTAGGTCAGAAGCCTAGGCCATGCAGTCTGTCATCTGCATGGTTTTGTGACTCTTCATAGCTAGAGCACATGGCAGATGAACAGTGAAAGTTTTATTAACTTGTGGGTTTTATTACAGTGGTACCATAACCCTTTGGTGTGTCACTATCTTAGTCTGAAAGGTTACTTTGAATACTCCACGTACTTTTCAGAGTGTTTCAGAAACTACAGTCACTCTGGCTTCAGCCCACAGAGGGACACAGCTTCTGGATCCTCTCCCAGGAGGCTAAATCTGCCTAGTTCCATGACACAAGGCTGTCCCTCCTTCCTCTTCCTCACTGATACTTATAAACTAGCTGACATTTTTTTCACAAATTAAAACTAAAAATTTCTTCCATTGCATCATATATCCAGTAGTCCACTGATTAGATATGAAAGCTCAGATTCCAATCCAACCTTGCAATCCATGCAAGGTTGAATGTGATAAAGAAGAGAGGTTGCAGGAGCAAAATTTTAAGGCCCTTTCCAGAGGCTAGAATGTATGTATGAAAATCTTCAGTGCCAGGAGAAGAATGTGACCTTATGCCTTCTCACACCTGAGAGGTGAGTGGAGCTGCAGGCACCATCCTATCACTGCATGTGGTCTGTGCAGTCCAATCCAGAAGACCCGAATTCTGAAAACAAATGCCAGTTTGACACCTGCAGAATCTGCAAAACCACATAGATTTTAAACATGAAATAAGTACTGAGCTCTGTTGGGGCATGAATAATTGTTCACATGTCATAAGCAAAATTCTCACTTTGGAAATTATGTTGGTATGCACAACTTCTCCACATCAGGCTCTGAAGCATAATATTGAACTAACTGTTGCTGCCTTGTTTGCTGTGCTCTCAGTATTGCTCAATGGTGCCACAGAGAGGCCACTGCTGTTTAAAACCAGCTCAAGTATCTACTCTAAGCAGATAAGAATATCCAGGGAATTTTAGCACCTCCTCAGCCAGGCAGGAGCTGAACAGGAATCCGGACTGGATTTGTGGCTGCATCCTCAATGTCCTGTATACATGTTCATAGACTGACAGGGTTGCAAAGCCACACAAGGACTGCTGTTTTCTTGCCTTCACATCGCAATGCATAGGCAGGACCACTGTAAAGGTAAACAGCCAGCACTGGACTTAACCACCCCACGGACTAGAAGGGATGTTTTTCTGTTTCTATCCTCCACAGCCAAATACATCAGAGACGTAGTTTGGGAGACAATCTACACACAGCAACTGTCACCTGTGTCATCTCTCATCTCACCTCCTGCCACTAGTGACAGTAAGCAGTGTGACTGCTACTTTAGTGGCTTCCACATGACTCATTTTTAATGTACTTACATATACACACCACTATTTCCTTTTGCTGAATATGACGTCTTTCCAGCTAGGCACTTTTGCGGTAGATCAAATGTTACTAAGTAGCTCTTAAATATTTATTGACTGTCTACTGATCACCCAAATCAGATCCACAAATTTAGCTCATGAAGCTTCTTTACACTTTATGGTCTAGTTGGATGTTAACCAAAGCCTTTCTGAGTGTTTTGTTTCTTGAGCCATAAACATACAAGGCACAGTTTTAGAAACAAGTTGAAGCTTGAGCAGGAAATTAAATATCCAGGGCTGATATTGGTTCTGTTGCCTTCTCAGCTATCAGCTGAAACTTGCCTTATTATATCACACTAGATTCCAGAAAGCTACACACAGCAACACATAATACAGCAAGAAGCAGACTTTTCCAGTAATCTCTCAACAAAAACTTTTCTCTGAAGGAAATCATCAAACCATCAAAACATTCCTTGGGAGCATACTGATTTCAGCAGCACAGTGGCAGAGGTTTTTCACACCAACAGGAGAGGCAGCATTTTTGGAGTTTCATAAGCTCCTTGGCAGCCTGCTGAGCCAGATGGCCCAGATGTCTCAACACCTGGGGTAAGCAATGGCTCCCCAGCCTGCCTCGTGCCCACATCACAGCTGCCAGCAGGGTTCTGCCAACTTGCACACAGACAAGTTTGGGGACAGCCCTGGCTGGTGGGAAAGGCACAGCTTGGGTTGCCCTCTCCAACCTCTTCCATCCCACAAAATGCATTTTTCTGACCTCTCACCCCTCCAACACTTAAAACCCTTCTCAGCAGCAGATGGGCCATGCCATTCCACAGGCAGGAGAGCCTGCACCCCAGCTCGCTCTGCTTACATAGTTAACTACTCACTTCAGCTGGATTGCTGATCATTACCATGACATAAGGATTAGGAAAGGAGCTTAAAAATAAAGGTGAATTTAATCAGGCATGCAAGGTACAAGAAGCATGAAATTGGAAACTGACCTGAGACCACTGTGATAATTTAATCTCAGGGGCATTTTTTTCATTTCCTGGAAGAAGCCTTAAGTTTACTGATATGCAAAGCAAATATGTTCAGATTAGTAACAAGCCACTGCAAGCTGTGTCTCTCCAGCTTTCACCACCTTTTGTACATCAGCAAATCACTGTAAGGTTTATTTGGGGGATTTTTTTGTTGTTTACGGCAAATGCTTTGCAAGCAAAGAGATTTTTTTTTCATCCTTTCAAGAACAAGTAATACACAAAATCATCTATCAGACAGTTGTAAGAGGTTCATGCTTTCATCTTTACTACCTTCATTCTTCACTCATTGTTCACTCCTCTGTCAATTATGGGAAACTAATGAAGGATGAAAGAATATATAAAGATACAGAACATATCATAACAGATCTCTATGAACACTTTGTCCAGTAGTGAAACATTTTTTCTAGAAGGTATGTATTTTTCCAGCAATAAAATGAACCTACGTACTCTACTAATCATAATCTGACACTGGGAAGCTGCCTACTATACACAAAGGAAAATAGAGCATTGATCCCTGAATTACTGCACAGCACATTGCAGATTTACTTGCCTCAGTCAGAAAGAGCAGGCTTTTATGGTAATTGCACTGAAGCTACCAAGTCCTGCTCACGAGCTGGCCTGTGGGAAAAGCAGCTTAGTTTCAATGTATTCACTGCTGTAGACACAGAGGATGAGAAACAGCTTTACCACTAGTTACAGCTGGGACAGACACTGTAAAGTTGCAGTCCTGCCTCACCTGACCTGCCAAGGACACCTGTCATGCAAAAGCACATTAACAGAAACCAGCCCCAAATGACAGCATTTCCTGAACTATTCTTTCAATTACAAACAATGATGCTGCTCCTAATAAGATTCAACTGCAAGTTTCCTAAACTCGTGCTGTGACAAAACCCAGAATACTATCTGACAGATTGCAGTTGTTCACTTCTCAGGGAGGCTGTTCTGTGTCTCCATGACATGCTGCTGGTAAAGCTAATAAAGGAGAGATGTGACTAATGATAAAAGGGACTCTAGTTCCCTTTTTTTTTTCTTCTAAATTCAGTTCTCCTCTCTGATACTCCATGGAAGGCTTGTGGTACAGGAGTAAAGTAAGAAAAGGGAAAGTATAAGGCAAGAGTTATTGCCTGGAATTTTTAGAACTGTGACCTGTTATTTCAGATCCTCCAGCTTGGACTGAAACCTCATTGTGCTGGCAGTGAATGAACACGTAGTGGACAAAAAAAGGTAGACCATTTACACGTGAGGCTACAATCTAAATGAAATGCAGCTTAAGAAACAAAACAAAACAAAACAAAACAAAACAAACCACATTGCCCGACTATATATTGGTAACATCTAAACAAAGAATTGGTTTCCACATAGTTTTATTCATATTTATTTAAATCACTGTAGTAACCTACAGGACCAAGGAAATACAAAGGAAAGGAGATAGCTCCTCACCATATAATTTCTATTATCTTAATATTGAATTATATGATAAAAAGGACTCTCCTTAATTTGATGCCATTATTTTTGGCTTGGTATTGAAGGGCATTCTGGATGGCAGAGATTTGCAGTCTCCTTGTTGGCAAGCAGCTGGAATTACAGCAATGATGCAATTTTTGTGTAGTTGTCAAACAAGGGACCCTCTCACTGTGTTAGCTGGACTCCTTTGTTTTTATTGTTCTGATCCAATTAGTCACTGCTTTCAAGTAAAGAGAACCAACTGACCTAAAGAGATACAAGAATAACAGAAATCCAAACTGGTGGTACAAGAAAAAGAATAGGATTATTTTTTCTCATCTGGAGTGCCTCCGTAAGTCAACTGCATGCTTTAACTAAACCTTAATTGCACCAAAGCAACAGAAAGCAATCAAAAAGGTCCTCTTTTGATTCATTACATACCAGAAATGTGTGAAATGGAACTGAACTAATCCAGGAATCTGTCACTATAAGTAAGCTTCCCATGGAGCCTGTTTTAGTTGCCTTATACCAAAAAAAACACGGAAAAGACAGGTCCACAAACAACCAAAGCAGTTGATCTCTGCTATTTGACCTTTATTCAGCACTGGTGAGGCCACACCTAAAGTGCTGGGTCCACTGGGGCATCTCTCCTCTGAGGAAAGGCTGAGAGAGCTGGGGTTCTTCAGCGTGGAGAACAGAAGGCTCAGGGGGATCTCATCAACATATTTAGATACCTGAAGGGAAAGACGCAAAGAGGACAGGGCTAGGCTCTTTCCAGTGGTTCCCAGTAATAGGACCAAAGGCAACATACAGAAACTGAAACACAAGAGGTTCCCCCTGAATCTTGGGAAACATTTTCTCACTGTGAAGATGTCCAGCACTGGCATGGGTTGCCCAGAGAGGTGGTGGAATCTCCCTACTTAGACATCTTCAGAAGCTGTTTGGACAAGGAGACAATTTGCTGATTTAGGACTCCCTATTCACATGCTGGTTATGGAGGAAAAGAAGGGCTGTCATACTGTGTTCAACATAAGGCTCCTTATACTGTGTTGAAATATCAAACATGCCTTCAGAGACAAGGCTGGGGCACAGAACAACAAGTCCTGAGGTGCATAACACAGTTGTGTCCTTGACCTTCCTGATAACAGATCTGCTGACAACACACAACAATGACAAAACTGCTTGTGCTTAACATAAAGCAGCAGAAAATCCTTGCAAATGTATTCTAATCCGTGCATACCTCCAGGTCCCATTCACTTCCTCACAGCTGGTACAGTTAGAAAAATACTGAGTTATGAAACATACTGAATTATGAAATATTGCCTACTTTGCTCAGTACTTGCGGGCACTTACTTCTATGTTAACTAACACTCAAGCTTACCCTTCTCCTATGTACTGGTTAATGGGTCAGTTCATCATAGAAAAAGAAACTTTTAAATTTAAAAGAAAAGAACAATACACTTGAATACGTTAGCCCAGAGAAGACTCCCCTGCAGAGTGTGCCCACATGCTCAATGCAGCAGAGATCTCTGGGCTCCTGGCAGCACAGGTAGCTCAGACATCAGTCCTAGCACAGCCATGTTAAGGTAGAGCATCAAGCAAGACATTTACTCTGAACCAAGTAGCTGTACTGCTTCTCCTATTTGATCCAGCCTGTTGAACTGGCTTTGATGTCTGTACGCTGCACTGCATAGGAACCAGAGAATGAAGAATGTGTTTTATTAAACCTCAAAATGAAAGCATGCTTTTTTGTTACATGGACAATAACATTCTTTGATATCTGAGTTAGAGAGCTGCCTACCAAGTAAATGACTTGAAGCTATCAAATGACTGGCCATGAGGACTAAGAGAATGTTTATCATGTCAGATATTCAAGCTGAATTTGTGTGTAACACTGCTTCTTTATTATCATTATGATAATAATTTTGGATTTGATCTCTGCATTAAAAAATCATATAGGGCTGAGGTTATGAAGTCCTGAACTACGCTTTGTAACATGCCAGTAATTCTCAACTTTTTATGACATTACAATATAAGTATATTGATTTTTCTATCGATTTCAAATAATTGATATACCTCAACACTTTCGAGACCTTTGCCATTAGCATCTCTCACCTCTTTTCTCAATAAAATAATTAGTTGAAGATAGTAAAAATGTAATGCTAATGCAAACTTTCAGAACAGCTGTGAATAGACACACCAACTAAATTCTGAGCTACCTGCAGAAGACACTAGTCTTATTTTCCTGTAAAAATCACTGAAGTCCATTCCAATGTATTTTCCTATCCCTTGAAAAGGTGAATTATTACTTAAACTTCATTATAAATTAGATGTAAAGCCAAAGGGTGACATAGTAACAACGTGCATTTATATCACAACACTCACCAAATTCTCATTTGAACATGTGACTTCTTCAATACCTGAACCATCAGCAGTTTTTGCATTTCTTTATCAGGCTTATTGCAAAAAGCTGATTTTGCCACAGACGATTCCAAGATACTTACCCAGTTGTGTAAGGTATATTTATTCCCCCTAGATTAATGCTTTCACATCCAACAATGAAGAGAGTTGAAAAGCAGAGCAGAGACACACCACTGCAGATCATAGCCAACTTTGCAGACTCTCTCGCACCAAGTTTCAGTTTTTTTATAATGTAGCCACCCAGGACAATACCAACACCAGCACTTGGGACAATAATCACACCTGCCAGGAAGAAAATTGAACAACGTTACAACAGGACCTACAGAAATGGTATAAAACATAAATATTGTTTCATTCCCTAATTAGATGACTACAAATGCTGCACTAAGATCTCCATTGTCTGATTCTCTGCTAGCAAACTGAGTCAGACTTTTCAAACCTCTGGAGTGTTGTCAAGGAATTAATAAAAGCCTCCTTATGATATTACCAGCAGCCAAAGCAATATAAGAGAACTATTGTACTTACAAGCAGAAACATTGCTTTGTATTTATTTTAGAATGGGAAGAAGGGATATACGTTGCTACAGTGTAAATACTGAAAATCTGAAGATATCCAGATTTGGACAAAAACCTTCCTCTTCCTACTATTATGATTAATTCCAGTAAAGCACAAGCACTAACATCAGGCAAGACCCCAAAAGCCTTCCCACATAGGATTGCACATATTAGCCTGGATGCAAATTCTGCCTTCTGGATACTTTAGTCAAACAGAATAGCACTTTCCCACATCGGCAGCCCCATTTATCTCAGCACAGCCATGGGGACTGTAAACTGATCAAATACCATTAAAGAAATTAAGATACTAGAATTAGCATTAGGGTAAGTTTAAGATTCAAAGAAATGTTCTGTTGCTCTGTTGCTGTAGTTATAAGGTAGCAGTTTAGCAACAAGTCACTTCTTAGGACCCAAGACAGTGTTGTCAATGTCTTGCACCTCTCAGTTTCCCTCAACTTTTGCTTCTCACTGACATGTGAGGTATTTAAATAAGGTCTCTTCTAATAAAGATGCATTCCACATAACTATGGAATTTGAACAACTTTTGGTATCTACATCTAGGGAGAAGCAGCTAAACTTTATAATCCAAATCCTTAAAGATGTTGATCTTCTTTATAAAGAAGGTGGTAAGACTATCACTTGCAAATATCTTCAATATTATTGCAACGCATTCTAATTCTCCGCTTATTTGTCTAAAGGGGAAGGGGATATCATACTTACCAAAATGCTGAAATCACGAAATCAAAAATAAGAGGTAAAAATCATTGCCACCTTAATTATACTGCCATCACCAATGGCATTATAAAATAAAACATCATTTCATGAGGAAGATTCTCAATAATAACACTTCACAGACTCAAAACATGCCTTTCTCATATGAGCAGGATTTCAATATTTAAGTTCTTCCAGGAGAACTACATGATTTTCACAAAGTTCAAAGCTGTTATCTCTCTTGAGGTGTTATATCTCTCACTTTCAATGACTGAATATGACTGAGGGAAAGAAATAATGCAAATCCTTACACTTAGATTCAAAACGTTCTCTCGGGGTGAAAAGAGTAACAGCCATCTAAGTCGACCAGGCATGCCCCCACAAAATCTGTGTCAGAGAAGCCCACATCCACATCAAGGCAGACTGGGGTCACTTGCAACATCTTCTAAAATGCCTGTTAGGAAAACCAAATTTCATGGACCTAAAAATCCATAGCTATATCAATTATAGGAAGTAAGGATGTAGCCCAAGGAAAGGGTTTACTAACAATAAACTAACCTCAGTATTTTATACCTCCTCCTTAGCTTTGCATTCTTAACTTCTTTTGGACCTGAATTTACCTTTTTGTTCTTATCCTCTTTAGGGCACCAATACTGGAAAAGCCTTTCACTGGAACTGAGAATCTGTGTGTCAATGTCTAGTACCTTGTCAAAACTGAGCATGTAAATATTTTGCAAGGCATTATGCTAACAGTTCTACCATTAGTGAATTATACTGCGTTGCTGTTTCATCCATCCTCTGCCACATCATGAAGATCAGAACATTAAAAACGAGGAGAAGAACATAAGCAAATTGCCTGTCAAGGCTTGTTCTATTCAGAAGGAAGGAAAGCTAAAGGAAAGCCTGTTTATAAGAAGGATACTAAGACAAGTTCCTCCATGAAAAGTAGAGCTGGGAGATGCTGCAAAGGCAGGAGCAAATTTCGCTGTTTGTGGTGAAGGCAGCAGAGAGAAGTGCTCATTCCGTCCTACGTGTCAGGAAGTCTGACGGGTTCTTTTGCCCTAAGTACACGCTCTTCATCCTTATGCCCCTCTCTTTCCACAGGCGATGTGAAATCAGAAGTGATGTAATGTCAAAGCAACGTAGCTACTACAGTGCACTTCCAGACAAGCTTCCAGGGCAAAGCAAAGTATATATATATCTAATCAGGACATGCATTCTCCTTTTTCAGAGACATTTGGGGGAATAAAGCTTCAGATCTGATAACAAGCTACTGTGCTGCACTTTCCTTCATTTAACAAGAACAGTTTGGTTTACAGGAATTCCATGTGTGCCAAATACACTCCTGGGTACTGTGCTCCAAGTCATTATCAGCTTTCAATCAGCAATTTTCAAGCTTTGTCCTTTTTGCTCTTGTCAGGATGCTGCACTATTTGAGGCTTTTCACAGCAGTAAAAGATGTTCTTAACAGCTACTAACAGTCTAGGAACAGAAAACTACAATATCTGCTGAGTGGGTTACACTTCCAAAGGGAATACTGTGGAGATCTTCAAACAAACTCTGTCTGAGATACATGTTATATCTTTCCTAGAACTAAGGGTAGATTCGATGTGTTTATAACCATTTTAGCAGAAATTAACAGAGCAGTGCTTTACCATATATAGAGTACAGTTCTTGCAATGACAAATTGTTTGAATTCCAACTCCTTTTTTTCACAAGGAAATCACTAGCAAAGCACCTGAAATTATAACCTGGGTTTGTCTAAGATCTACTTGTAACCAAAAGTCAAAGCTCATTATTTTTTGGACTTGAGAAAGCCTGGAGGCTGAATTCCACCTGCTCTGCACACAAAAAACAAAACTCCAAACAAGATAAGACTGCAGCACAAGCTGAACAAGTTCAAGACATGAAGTTTGGCACATGGCATTTTTGCTTATGATTAGTTCCAGCTTTGTTTAAAAACAGAAACAAATTGAGACTTAACTAAAGAATTCCTCCTTATGAATTGAGACAGAAAATAATTAAAAATTACATCAGTGACAGAAAGGTATTCAGCAAGCTCATATACTCAGCTGGTAATGTACATACAAATTATAGATATAGTAATACAAATAATATATGTCCTTCTTTTCTTAACCAGAAGTTTGTAAACTGGACATGTATTTCACTAGATCAGCCAGTAACAGTCTAGTATTGATTCTCCAAATTTCCTTTTCACATTTTTCTAACAAAAAGAATTCATAAAATTAATAACTGTTGACTTTGATGCTAACTTTAGGAGTTTGGGTTGTACAAGAAGTGCTTGCTTGTCCATGCTGCATGTACAGCTAGAGCTATTTAATTTTCTTCATCTGGTTCATTGCAATAGTCTTTATCAAGCAATTTACAGGAGGGAAACAACAATTAACAGTTTCACACGTTGGATAGGGTCATAGCATTTCTTCCTCTTTCAGTGTACTGGCTGTTGAATATTTTGACTGGCAATAATGTTTCTGGTTTATCCCGATAACAAAGCAAGTTACGGAGCAGCAATCCTATCAAGACTCATTACAGCAGAACTCCTGTGAGTGTGTAGCTTCAGATAGAATCACAGGCCCATCAATCAATGTTTCTTCCTTATATAGAGAACACAGAAATATCATGCCCTGCAGAAAATCACAAGCCAGCAAGCTCTCAAAGAGAAGTAACCAAATGGTGCTTCTTTGATGTTTCCCCTCCACGTTCCAGAAAGACTCCTCACTTTTCTTCCAGCCACTGCAGGTGACAAATGATTCCCATGTGAGGTGGCTGTGTCTTTGTCTCTCTTTCTTGTACTACTTTTTTTCTTTTCTTTGACTAATGTCCCTGGGCAGCTTCACCCCATACTTCACCTCTATTCCCACAAACTACTCTCCACTCCATCGCTCCTTCTCAGGTGCAATATCCAGAAGCATGGGAGAGCAAAGAACCAACGTGCCTAGCAATTAGCAGCTATTCCATTTGAAAAGCAGTATGGACAAGTTAAAAAGATGTTTATAAAGACAAGTTTCTTTGATGCAGTTAAGAGAGAAGTGAGATCTGCATGACATGGGCCCCAATTCTGCACAATATTTTGGCCTGTTTCCCTGGGGAAGTTCCCATCTCTTCCTCCCACAGAGCAGTATGAAGTATAAGATTTTGCGGTTTGTAGCTCTGTTAGAAGTTGGACTGGTTGTACATTGCTGCAGCAGCAGGGGAAGTGCCATACCTGCAAATGGGGGCTCTCAGACCTAAAACAACAGGTGGGAGGGAACATGGGGAGCTCTCCTGATTAGTTTAGATCATTATGCACTCGATGTTAATAAGTAAATATGGAGAAAACCACCAGCCTAGAGGGGAGAGATAACTGAAGGAAGCACATAAGCAACTCATCACTAGGGAAAAAGAAAGATTAGTATATTTTAAAGATGAAAGATGAAGTAAAATTCAAATAAAATAAGAACAGCTTTAAAAGAACTTCTAAGGCATACAAACTGCAGTCCCTCCTATGGGTTTTCTACTTCAGTTTTGTTGCATTATCCCTCCCTGAAGACCAGTAACACATTAGAAAATGCTTATCTAGGCTTATGTAAAAAAAAAAAAAACAACCAGTCCTTTAATAATGTAAATGGGTTCATGTTTTACTAAACACACAAACCAAACATCAAATAACAGCCTGAGTATTTAACCACATATACAAAACTTGATCCAATCACCTGTTCTAACCATTTGGTTAACAGTTTTGTTTCATCACTACGCTGTTTCATTTCATTAGTCAAAGAACACCAACCCTTTCAATGTTACACTCTGGCAATGCCTTACCAGTGTAGATGCTGGCATTGGAAGCTGGGATGCCAAACTGTGACTCGATGAACTTGGGAATGAAGGTAATAAAAGCTGTGACAATGGCACTCTCAGCTGTGTATGACAAACTCACAAAAAGGAATGTCATGTTGCTTAAGATCCTGACAGCTGCTCTTGGAAGCTCTATAAAATAACAAAAATGACAAACGAATATTATAAATAATGAGCAAGAAACAAAAGCAAACTGAAACAAAACAAATTTATTTTCTCTGAGATGGACTGACACTAATGGCTTGCTAGCCCCTGGCTACATTTGCTAAGCAGAAGGGACAGTGTGTATTTGGGATTGCAGTCTTTGCTGTCTGCTCTTCCCCTATCTCACTGCATTGCCCTAGGGCTGCAGTCCCACTTTTCAAAACAACTGAGGTCTGTTTTATTAAAACCATGTGAAAAAAACAGGGTCTGCATAGTAATACTATAAAGGAAAGAAAAACAGCAATAAAATGTAGTGATTTTGGAATTATTCTGGTATCTTAATTAGAATTTTTCTATCAGATAATGCATATTACAATGCTGAACCAGCAGTACTGTGTTTTGCACTCCACAGAAGGAAAACAAGTCACATACTCCTCTTGTAACTCTCAGCTTCAAGGCCTGTACTTGGAAAGCTGGGATAATAATACTATCATTTGACAATGGAACAAAAGTATTTTTAATCTACATGATTTGAAAGTATTTAAAATAGATGCAGACAAAGCATATTGAAAAAAAATACGTCAGTGATATCAAAGAATCTCAACATACCTTGCATACAACTCATTTAATATTCTCAGAAGGGATAAAACGATCAATTACAAATGAGAGCACACAATTAATTTAAATTGAAAAAGTATTCATAGATGTTGCAGTTACCCTCAAATCACATATTGAAACCCCATGAAATTCAGCACTGTAGTTAAAAGAAACACTTACATACTTTTAATTCAGTCCTGCAGTGATGTCAAATCATAATCACAGGATGATGATAACTTTATTCAAGATTTAATTTTCTCAAATTAGATGCCATGATTTTAAATATGGGGGTTTCTATGATAAAAAATATCAGTTTTTCTATTCAACTATTATACCTAACCTACTATGGTTTGATATTTTTTTTAATTGCTTTTTACTTCACATAGAAATCGAACACTGCTTGACTGAAAGCCCATTGAATTCAATTACATAAGTGCCCATTAGAAATACATGGTGAGTATGAATTCCTGAGATATTTATTGATGTTAAAAATTGTCAAGTCAAAAATCAGTTTCACTTTCTCCATTGAATCCAGTAGGTATCTATATAAAAGGAAACAGAATTTTAGACTCTTGTCATGTCAAAACATGTCAGGATGCAAATAAGCACCTAAGTTTTCTGACTGCATCTAGGCTTAGCTTATGCCAGTCCTCAAAATTTATACTGAATTCGTTATGAGTATAGGCTTTACACTTTTAATGTAGACAAATGCTCTCTTGCTTCCCCTATGAAGAAACATTATAAATGTTAAATACAAAATTTTGTGGAAATAAGCAATGACTAAATCGCATTAAGAAGCACTCATATATTTGAATTGTAATGTTTTTTACCACCTACAGCTTTTTTTTATAAAAATTGTGACACTGTGCAAGAAAAGAACAGGAAGAAACAAGGTAAGAGGACTATAAGAATATATCAATATGAACATATGGAAACTATAATGCAACAGTACACCTTCAGAAACTACATTACAGTAGCAAGTACAAAGATGAAATATCAGTATTTATTGGCAAATATGCTTCATGTTCAAAATACACTTGATAAAAAATTATCTCATTGTTCAAAAGGAAATGAAAGAGAGAAAAAAATGAAAGGTCTACAGTAACATCAGATGTTAGCCCTGAAACCTCATGAGCTTTGTCTTTGTGTCTATTTTTGGGTTTCCTTGGGTTGGGTTAGCTGATGAGAGCTTAGGTACAAAAAGAAAACAAAAGGACAAGAGCCAAGATGCTCTAACCCAGCTTTTGCAAAGCCTCTCATGGGGCTGGATGATGCAGTTTAAGAAATGGCTGCCATAGGACTGCAGCAGGGCATCTGTAGCAGGATTCCACTGGGGACAAGGTGAAGGAGTGCATCCCCCCCTGCAACAGGAGCAAGCAGTTATACAGAATACAGAATCACAGAATCACTGGGTTGGAAGAGACCCACTGGATCATCAAGTCCAACCACCCCCACAAATCACTAAACCATGTCCCTCAGGACCTCGTCCACTCGTAACCTAAACACCTCCAGGGAAGGCGAATCAACCACCTGCCTGGGCAGCACACTCCAGTGCCCAGTGACCCTTTCCGTAAAAAACTTCCTCCCAGTCTCCAACCCAAACCTCCCCTGGCGGAGCCCGAGGCCACTGCCCCCCGTCCTGTCCCCTGACACCTGGGAGAAGAGGCCAGCTCCCTCCTCTCCACAACCTCCCCCCAGGTACCTGTAGAGAGCAATGAGGTCCCTCCTCAGCCCCCTCCTCTCCAGGCCAAACAACCCCAGCTCTCCCAGCCGCCCCTCACAAGGCCCGCTCTCGAGCCCCTTCACCAGTTTAGTTATGTTTAATGTTTATGTTTATGTCTATGTTTAAACACAGTTTAGTTATGACTGTGCCGCTGCTGCTGCTGCTACAAGAAAGGAGTCAGGAAACAGAGAGGGTGCCAAGTTCAGTCCTGATGGAAACAGAGCTTTTTGGTGGCAGCTGCTCACCTGTGCTGAAAACATGCAGAAAAAAATAAAGACGATGGTAACTTTCAGAAGATTGGACATCAAAGAAAGAAATACTGTTTTATTAAGATGATGAAGTAAGTGCTCTTTTTAAAAATGAACTAGAAGTCACTGGCCAAGTGTTGGGCCCAAGAACATTGTTGGATTCATTATTTTAAAAGGCCTGGTCCAAATGTCATAAAACCTGGTAAAGTTCTTCCCAGTAAAACTGAGCTTCAGAAAAAAGTCTAGTTTAGATATGGTTATCTAAAGATACTGAAGAACTAATTAGGTAAATAACTGCAGAGCTAATGAACATTTTGCTTTGGTGTTCACATGTAGAGCTGTACTTTCTGTTGACTCCTACTTGCATCTCATCTGAGCACTCAATCTAAAGGTCATTATTAATTTCAAAACTAATTAGCATCTTCAAATGGATTTCTACTGATAAAATTCAGTGTCTTGGAATAAGCATAAGTTCTCTCAAACCACTGTGAAGGATTCTTCTGGGAACAGCTCTGCTGATTACCATAATTTTTGGCATGAAATAAAACAGAGGTTATTCCTGCATGCTGCACTAATACATACCACCTAAAGCACTTGAGTGTTGAAGCTCTTTGTGATTTATAAAAAGCAACTGTCTGGTATATAAGCAAAAGTTGCTATATAGTAAGAAATTTGCAAATAAAGATACATATTCAGAATTAGGTTCTCCCTGATTTCCTCCTATGATTACAGCCAAATTCTCTGTGACAGAATCTGTATTACACTTCTGAATTTAAAAACCTATAATAACAAGGCACTACAAGTATCTCATATCTTTCAACTACACTAATTTGAGTAAAAGGCAAGAATGCTAAAAACTTCAAGGATCATTTGTACTACAAAATCAATCATGCATTTAAAACATTTTAATGTCACATTATTTTTCTGTGACTAGCCATAGGCCTAGACTTTGATTCCAAGTTTAATAACTTGTCATATTTTGATTTTTTAGATCTTAAAAAAACTTACCTCATTTTTTGCAAGTATGCACTGCAAACAAACCGAAGAGAACTGCAATCTCCTTAATTTTGTCATTTGAACAAATAAATCTCTATCAATTACATCCCTAAAACTAAAATGATCTTTTACTATGGCTGCAGTAATTTAAACCTTAAGTATCCTTCTCTTTTTTTTTTTTAAATAACCTAATATGTAACTAAGAATAAATTGAAGCCTGCCTTGCAGGACTGGTTTGCTACTCTACAGGCAATTCTCTTCCCCACATGGTCTTTGACGAGTTGATATTCATTTTACTTCACTACTGTGCTGGACCACTGCTCGATTCATGGTAAGGGAAAAGCATAAGAAAAATCTGCAAGCAATACAAATATTCACAAATACTGCTCTAATAAAAAATCTTAAATCACTATAAATTGAATTTCAATAAAAAACTCAAATTCTGACTACAATAATAACTTTTCATGACTTAATATATTTTCTTTCATCACTGTTCCTGTGCATCTAGCCCAAGGTGGTGCAACGCATACAGCCAGAAGAATCAATCCACTGCGCTCCCCTCTTGAAGTCCCAAGCAAAGCCTCCTGTAAGGGTGATGCAGGTATTTGCCAGAGGACTTTCTTTCCACTAGTGCTCCAAGGTTCGACAGCATTATCCAAGTCTGCAACTTTGAAGGAGGCTGCCTCTAAACTGAGATCTCAGAGGTAGCTTCTGCTCTCATGCAGTACAAGGCAGAGCAAACATTAGAGACAGAATTTCTAGTTTGTTTATCAGAATGGAAATGAGTGTTTCTAGTCACATTTGACTACTTCAAATATATTCTACATGGAGCTAATCACAAAATTCTACAATAATACTTTATCATGTATTTAATTTCATTATCTACTCACATACCATTTAAACAACGTCACTCAAGTATTTTCAGGATATGCCTTAGGTACATGTGTAGTGGCCAGAGAGTTGAGCAGCCCTTAATATCCCATCAAGAGTAGGGAGGTTTGGAGTGAGTTTGATCTGACTAGTACTTTTGTTAACTCGATTTAAAGCAGTTCCTCAAGGCTCCAGCTAACACTGCTCATCACTGTACAGGGCCATGCCAGCCTCTTCTATTTTGAACTCTTTAAGACAGCCTAAGAAAGGATAAGGGGAGAGCACCTCAGTCAAGGTCAGTGGCACAGCAGGATCTCCAGCCCATAGCCTGCTGAACTATCTGACATTTACAGTGCTCACCAATTAGCCACACAAATAAGTCACTGTCTCCTCCTCCTCTTCTGATCCCTGCCAACTAATCTTTGGGTACTGCAAAAACTCTAGTCTGGTTCTTATGACAGGGGAGCACTTCAGTAGACTTACCCTACAGAGTCGAGACCCTCAGGATATTCTTTTACTTTCACTGATGCCCTGATAAGCATTATTACTCTGTCTCCACCCACAGCAGGGACTGACTGGGAAGAGCATATGACATCTAGTAGATGCGAAAAGGCAGTCAGGAACATTCCACATTTAAGAAAGAGCTGTACGGAGGGACAAAACTCAAAATGTTTAAAAGAAAACCAAAGACTACAAAATGTGTATAATAAATTAACATACTTCAGATCAGACCAATATAATTCAGGTAATATATACACTGTGTTCTTTTATGCTGCTCCTTTACCCAATTGCACAGTAAGATTTCTTATTGCGGTAAGTAAAAAGGACTGCAGATAAAATTTCCATGGCACAAAACTCTAAGCGTATTCATGTAATAAAAGGAAACAGTGGTTTTGTCTGCTCAAGTTCACAATTTATCTGCATGTATGGAATTGTACCGTGGCTTCTTCATTGTACATCTCCTCTGGCTGACATTATCTACATCGTCTCTATTTCTCCCAATAAACTCCATCCAATTTTCTTCTTCCTGTGACCTATTTAATGGGTTTTTTCGAGACTCGAATAAGAAGCACTCTCCCTCCCATACTGTTTACTTGCAACATAAATAGGAAAAGACTGAATTCCAAGTTTTTGCATCTTGAAGTATGATAAAAAGTAAAGATAGATCTGTATTTTTATCTAATCCCAGCTCTGCCATGGGCCAAAATAAAGCTCTGGTCACTGAAGTTAGAGGTTTGCAGCCAAAGCCAATTTTGGCTTATTTCTTCAGCCTATGCTGGCAGCCATTGCAGGAAAAAAGGACACTGGCCCTCTCTCGTTGTGCCTTTTCAATTCCATTTCATTCATCAAGAGAACTAACTTATGTGAAATCAGGACAAGTTACAGCAGGATAAGAATAATTTTGCCAGGCTTCCCCAGTAAGACAACATCACATCAGAAGATCAATACAAACAGCTTCTTCCCTGAGACTTTCTCCACAGATTTTACAGGTTTAATGGCACTGACCTCTGTCATGGCAGAGTACAACATCACTGATATTTATTAGTACAGACCAGAAGACATGACCTACTAAATCATCAGTCTCCTGGCTACTGCCTAACAGGAGTTTCTGCCCATCGTGCTATAAAAAGATGAAGTCCTGAAATTCATTGGGAAGTATAAAATGTATGTTACATCTCAGAAGACGCAATATTAAATTACTTGGGCATATCCTTTTCTCCTTCCCTTTATAAACAGAATTGCCTCAACTGAGAAGCCTGAGGCATGATGTCATTCCATAAAGCCCACTTAAACATGAAAACAAATAAATTATAGTACTTTCCTTCTGTAGGCCCTCTTTGCTAGGGTAAATGACACCTAATGAGTGTCTAATGAGAGTTTAATCTTGACTCACTTGGTATCTTTTTGACAAATGGAATAAAATGCTGCTTTTCATTGCTCCATGTGGTAAAGTTTCTCCTCTAGGGAAGACTAGAAGTCTAAGTTTGGTGACTCCAAACTTAGCTCTAGTTTGGTGACTCTAGTTTGGTGACTCCACTAAAATATTAATATAGGATTTTGCAGAAGGTAGGGTACACAATTTGTATTTGTGTATTCACATTTTGTATTTGTGTATTTGTTTTCTGTGTACCTGCTGTGCCTGCAGTGACACCACATGACCTGAAAGGTGAAATTATGTACAGAAACAGAAAACCAGCATCAGCAAACTCATCCAGACACAGTTTGTCTGCATACATGTGTCTTCCAGGTACACCAATAGGATGAAGCAGTCCCTCTGCTGTGACATTGCCTGCGATGATTAATGAAGGAGTCCGGCAAAGACAGAATTCCCCTTCCTGCTCCCCAGAGTTTGTGAGAAAAAAATGACAGGAGTAGATCAGAGGTCAGTAGGTTTGAAGGTCAAAAAAACCCCACAACTAGCTTTATGGATTTAGAAGAAAACATTATGTACAAGGACTCACAAATATGGAGATTCTTCAAAGAAGAAAGCAGACAACATGATTTTCTTGTTTCTCTACCACATTGTAGCTACTTTGCAAACAAAGTGAGAACATGGTTCTGAAAGATCTGATATTGTAGGTTTACCTTACTCGCTCACACAATCCTAGATGACTTTGTATAGAATATCAAAAGCATTTAAAAATTAAAATTTTCACCTTTCACATTCTTTCCAAATCCCATAGAGGCAGGAACTGCACCTTCTGCTTGTATTTTGCTATTCGTTTTCTCTTTCATGACTTCATCATCACTTGAAACATCATCAGAGTTCGCCTTCTTTTTCTTTTTCTTTTTTTTATGTCGAGGAGGGAGCTTTTTTGGAAAGGTAAACATGGGAAATATCACAAGGAGCATTGCAATGGCACAAAGGAGAAATCCACTCCACCTAATGTCAGGAGAGAGGAACAGAAACGAAAGCCAATGCATTACATGAAATAAGAAAAACAAAGTGATTATTACAGTCTGAACTCATTGGAAAGACCTATTTGCAAAATATGGAACACCAACATTAAGAATAAAAGACTGGAGTGGGGAAGAGCCATCACTGCACTAAAACTCATGATTAGAAGATGTTTCTATTGACTTGTCTATTGATAAAGGTATTTATTCAGAACCCACCAAATATTATGAAAGTGTCATCTTTGAGTTTCTGCAAATTGGTAATTATTCAGTGCTGAGAAACAAATACTAGGTTTTACTTTTCCTTTCTTTGGTAATTCCCAGTAAAGTAATACAGTATTCTTCTGGAGAACATGAAAGAAGTTATCCACAGCATAAGATAAAATGCCTAGATGGCACATAGGGGCTAAATCTCTCTACTTTCCAGTGCCTACCTTTCATTGCCCTGACTGCCCAATTCTCTTCCTTCCCAATGAAGAGCTCCCAAAGCCTGACCGCAAACAAATGATGCATTGCAGTTCACACCAGGGTTTATGCCTAAAACTTTGCAGCTCTGTTTTGTGACCACAACCTGTAATATATCTTCACAAAGAATTCCCTTTCCTCTTCCCCCACCTCATCTTATAAGAATGGGTTATAAACAATCCTGCAATGATCCCTTGGCTCATATGGAATGACCTGAAACTTACCGACAGAAGGGGTGATGTATGGAGTGCTAGAAAAGTGCCCTTCAGACTACAGACCTGCAGTTATCCTCCCTGAAGCCCAGCAGCTTAATGAACTTTACCACAGCAACACAGATGGGCAGAAGTTCCTTACTAGAAAATACTCTAGAGTTAATCTTCTGCAGTCAGAAGGCTGATAGTAGAGTAGCAGATAACATAATCTCTCCTCTGAATTCATCTTGGAATGAAAGATTACAGGCAGATGTGGATAAATTAACATAGATGCTTCCACAAAGGACAACCTTTGAATTCATCCACAGTGTTCTTCCCATGTACTGACAGTGCAATTCTCACTGTAAACTACAGTAATTGTAGTGGGTTTATGTGGCAGGGGTTTGGTAGCAGGGTGAGGCTGGAGGGGTGCTTCTGTGAGAAAACACCATGAGCTGCCCCCAGATCCACATCCAAAACAGGCCCACCACTACCCAAAGATGAGGCTGTGTCAAAGGAGTGAGAAAATGTGAGAGAAATCACCCTGCAGACACCAAGGCAAGAGAAGAATGAAGGGGAGGAGGTGCTCCAGGTGCTGGAACAGAGATTCCCGTGCAGGCCCAGGATAAGACCACAGTAATACAGCTTGTTCCCCTGCAGCCCATGGAGGACTATGGTGCAGCAGATATCCACCTGCAGCCTGTGGAGAGCCCATGCTGGAGAAGGGTTCTGGCAGGAACTGCAGACCATGGAGAGGAACCCACACAGGAACGGGTTATCTGGTAGGACCTGTGACCCAAGGGAGGCGCACGCAGGAGCAGTCAGTTACTGAAGGACTGCACCCCATGGAAAAGACTCATGCTGTATCACTTAATGAAAGACTCTCCCATGAGAGGCACTCCACGTTGAAGCAGGGGAAGAATACAAGGAGGAAGGAACAGCAGAGACAAAGTGTTATGAACTGTTGGTAACCCCCATGCTCTGTCCACCTGCACTACTTCCTTAAATCAAGTCTGATTTGCCCATGATGGTAACTGATGAGTGTTCTCCCTGTCCTTAACTCAAACCACAAGCTTTATATCATATTTTCTCCCCCTGCCCCACTGATGAGCACAAGTGAGAAAGCATCCTGCAGCCAGCCAAGATTGATCCAACTGTTCTACACTAGTGTTTGGAATTTTCAGTGAAGTCAATCACATTACTGCCATATCAAACCATGACAATGAAAGACTGAACTTCTTTGCTTTCAAATCACACTTCACAGAACTGTGGTGGTATGACCCTAGCTGGAAGCCAGGTGTTCACTGAAGCTGTTCTATCAACTCTCCTCCCCAGCTGGATGCAGGAGAGAAAATAAAACACAACACTCATGGGTCAAGATGAAAACAAGGAGATCATTCAGCAATTAATGTCATGGGCAAAAGAGAAAATAAAAACCCAAATCTTAAAACACCTTCTCCCCATTTCCCTCTTTCTCTTGGACTGAGCTATACTCCTGAATCCCCTACCTCTTCCCTCCAAAGCAAAGCAGCTGGATGGAGAATGGGAGTTGCAGCCTGTTTATCACACATTATGTCTGAAGCTCCTTCCTCCTCAGAGGGGAGGACTCCTCACATTCTTCTCCTGCTCCAGCACGGGGTCCCTCCCATGGGAGACAGTTCTCCAAGAACTTCTTCAACATAAGTCCTTCCCACAGGATGCAGTACTTCACAAACTGCTCCAGCATGGCATGCAGTCCTTCAGGAACAGGCTCCACTATAGGTTACANAAATCTTAAAACACCTTCTCCCCATTTCCCACTTTCTCTTGGACTGAGCTATACTCCTGAATCCCCTACCTCTTCCCTCCAAAGCAAAGCAGCTGGATGGAGAATGGGAGTTGCAGCCTGTTTATCACACATTATGTCTGAAGCTCCTTCCTCCTCAGAGGGGAGGACTCCTCACATTCTTCTCCTGCTCCAGCACGGGGTCCCTCCCATGGGAGACAGTTCTCCAAGAACTTCTTCAACATAAGTCCTTCCCACAGGATGCAGTACTTCACAAACTGCTCCAGCATGGCATGCAGTCCTTCAGGAACAGGCTCCACTATAGGTTACACCATGGGGTCACAAGTCCTGCCAGCAAACCTGCTCCAGCCTGGAGCCCACAGATCCTGCCAGGAGCCTGCTCCAGTGCAGGCTTCCCATGAGGTCACAGCCTCCTTCAGGCACATCCACCTGCTCCAGCATAGGGTCCTCCATGGACTCCACCATTAACCTCTGTCGGCTGCAGGGGGAAAGCGTGCTTCATGACGGTCTTTAAAACAGGCTGCAGGTGCGCCTGGAGCACCTCCTCTCCCTCCTTTGAGGAACTTGGTGTCTGCAAAGTTGTTCCTCTCACATATTCTCACATCTCTCTTCTAACCGCTGCTGCTGTTGTGTAGGATTGGCAGGCACCCCTTCTTAAATATGTTATACCAGAGGTACTACCACCATTGCTGATTTTCTCGGCCTTGGCCAGCAGTCAGTCCATTTTGGAGCTGGCTGGCATTAGCTCTGCTGGATACAGAAGAAGCTTCTAGCAGCTTCTCACAGAAGCCAGTCCTGTAGCTCCCCACCACTACCAAAACCTTGCCACATAAATCCAATACAAGAAGAATTTTTAGAATTTTTTGTACATTCTTAACATCTGAAAAAAAGAAGCTACTAATGGTATATTCGTTCAAAATAAATATTTAGAAATATTGAGTTGATAGGATTATTTGCACAAGAAAAAACATTTTGCCTTATATATGTAACGCAAAGATACTGCAAACTGTACTTTTAAATGAAGGGAAAAACATGCATGTGTCATGGTTTGTGTGGTAAACGGTTATGCAAAGGCAAATACCAAACAGTCATGTATAACATCATTTTTGTTAGAAAGATCGTACAGAAAGCTTTTGCAAGGCAAATCTAAGTGACTTAAAGTTTTGATATTATGTAAACAGAAAATCCTCTATTCATTCATTTTAGCTGATAACACACACAGATTAGAAAGCAGACTTTTAGGAGGATTAGTCAGCACTGTCAGACAGGGAATAAATCACTATACTGTAGAAAAATGTGGTAATATCCCTTGCAGGATCTCAAAGGCAGAAGCTGCCAAGGCACTGATCAAAGAAACAATCTGTAGCAATAATATGCACAAATCCAAAATCACCCACTCAGCAGGAAAGAGCAAAGGAGACAGGGGCCTGTGATGTAGTAGGAGATGAAATTAAAATCCAGAGGGACCATTATGATAGCCTACTGAGTGCTAGAGATGTCACCGAATGCAATTATCTGCACTGTCTACACTTCACATCTTTCTGGAGAAATATCAAAAAGTTGGAAAACAGACAAAAGGCAGTACCAAAAATAATAAGGACACCTACAATGGGGATCAAGAGGTCAGAACAAGATATACATTAATTAAAAAGCTCTTGATTTTCTGGCTTCCAAAGTCAAAGAAAACATGCAGGAGAATACCTCAAAGGCATCTACACAAGCCCTAGGACCTCAAATAAAAGCAATTAAAGCTAAGAAAGGACAAGACAGTGCTGGGGAATTCCTTTAAACTTCTTGTGTGGAATGCTGATGAAAGACCATACAGGAATATCCAAGCATTAAAGAGATTCAGAATGAGGCAAACACTCAGAAAAGTGTGAGCAAAAGAAAATTTTATTCAAAGCACCTGACAGACTGCCAAGGGCTCCGCCACAGCTAATGAGATCCCTATACAACACAGAAACAGTTCTCAAAGACAACACGATGAATGATTTCTAATAGACATCCCTACAGTTACTACATTTGAATAAAAAGCCATTTTCAACTTTCAGTGGCTGGCACAGACAGCTGGCTTGTAATTTAGCCCAGAGCATCTACAGAAAGCCCAGGTGTGCAAAACCTGGAGCATAAATCCAAGCTCTGTGAAACTCAAGGAAGAATCAGATCAGAAATAACCTGAGGAAATACTTTATCAGGTTTGTCCTGCATACATGCAATACACATCTTAGAACGGAACAGCTTAAGTAAAAAAAAAAGCTTTACTCTAATTTTTGTTGCCATATATCATAGTTGCTGCACTTATTCTGTCTGTAATCATTATCTCATCTAATAATGGAATTTTTCCACTCCCTATGATAAGTTATGTTAGAAACCTTATCGCTACAATTAAGGAAAGATGAGAATCAAAAGTATTAATTCACTTCAAAGGAGACAAGACTGAGAAATCTCAAATATAACTGCCCATTAACTTATCCCAACTGCACCCTACTTTTAAAAAGCATGCCAGTTGAAGTAAGTGAAAGACTACTCTTAGATTTCAAATTGTTAGATTACATAAATAAAAATAAACTTGGCCACGCAGCACTTCTCTCCAAGGAGAAAATGTCACAGTTCCAGACAACAGATTTCAGTGAATGCAAGTCTACACTTCCAGAGTTGCAGAGCTCTCTGCAACCAGCCAGTCGGTGAGTAACAAGGGACAAAGGACCAATTCTCATATTGTGAGAGTCCTCATTTTCAGGAGCAGAAAATTCTCCAGAAAGAGAAAAGAGAATAAAGCACAGGTGCTATGTATGCCTGATGACAGGCCATCACAGATTTTGAAATAAATTACCAGAGATCTGATAGCAGGGATACTTTCTAGACATTAAAGAGTAAAAGCTGAGAAACTCAGAAGTGAAAAAGTAATACAAGAAACTGAAACACCCTCCAGGGAAAGCCAGTCTCTAGAGATTTAATCAACTTGATGGGAAAAGGAAACTGAATGACTTTTACTTTTGTATGTTTGCTAGAATACCACTCGCCTGCTGAGATTCTATGACAGTTGATTTTCTGTCCTTGCTTCAGTCATATCTGCATCATTTCTGCTGGCACCCCTGTGTAACATTGAAATCAGCAAGATACTTCGTTCAGGTTAAACTAAACATCGGAGACACATAAAATGTATTTAGCAAGTTGACATGAAATCTTCCATATATCCAAACTAGGCCCTGTTTTGCTTGCAAAGCTTAGTTCAGTAGATGTTCTCAAAGCATGCCCACAGAAATAGTTATAAGAGGTGACTTCTCACAACTCTTGCCATGGAGCTTAGTGGTTAAAGCATTCCTGCAGGATGCTAGGAATCCACTCCTGACACTGGACACCCACCACTACCGCTCACTCTTTTGAGGGAGAACAGTTAAATTTGTAATGCATAAGCAAGGATAGGCACCTTTTTTGCCTGATCTCCCTGATGCATTTGGCTATGACAACACTGCACATGTATGCAAACTAGCCTTAAACAAGCAGTAGTGGCCAGCCATCTGCAGTGGCACAGAGCTTGGTGCAAATGGCCCAGCATTGGCAAACTGATGTCTCCATGCTGCTTTGGTTGTTCTACCTTCATCTGAGCTGTTTATGGTAAACCTCACAAGGATATGTCAGCATTTCAAGTAATATCAGTGGCTGCAGTATAGGTAAAAGTAAAGCTTACCCCACATTTGTATAACCCCACAGATTTCAATTATTAAATATATTTATGGGCTAATTCATGATTTCTGTTGAAAAGTACTGAGCAGATGCTGACTACCAGTTCTGACATGTCCTTAAAAACACATGAAACATAAGAGTTTTATGAAGAATATATATACATATTTATTTCATTTCTAATCTTTTATTCAAGTATAATCAAAGCATGTTTTTAATACAGCAGCACATTTACATGACTATTTTTTCCTATTACTTATGTTAGTATATTCATGACAGTACAGAGTCATTAGACCCAAGGTAATAAGTTAACTGAGCACTAAGGTTTGCCTTTCTCTCACTGAAAATTTGGCTACTCAGTCCTGCGCAGCAATGCTCTTGGACTAAGTATGACATATAAAGTAGCAATGAATCTTCAAAGGCTTAAGAATATTCGAAAGAGAATTTTTAATATCAAACAATCATGAGAGATCACTGCAGGATAAATAGAAACAGATATAATCTGGCTGCAATGGCATAGCGACAAACACAAATCCAGTGTGCAAGAACTGACACTGCACACTACACCTAGAAAGTAGCAGTCTCCTCCTGGACGATGAACTTAAATCTTTTCTGGCTTGCACAAAAATTTCAAGGCAGATCTATGAATTATCTGAGAAAAGTCAGAGACTCCTCAAGTCCTTCATCAAAGACTAATTTTCAAGAAGGCCACATACCAAAGCCTGCTGAAAGGTATCAGCTAACAATTATGGCTGTTTCAGTGCTGCCGAGAGCCTACTATTTACTTGAGAATAATGTGATGGTTTACATCACCTACTGCCTAAACACAAGCCATCACCCTGAGAAACAAGACCGGAAAGGTTGTGTTCCGACCACATCCTACCTTCTTCTCCAAGATCAGGTACACAAAGTCTACCATTTCTCATCCAGGCAGCAGAGCTCGCATTTTATGGTTCCTGCTTTGGAAAACCAAAGAAGGGATTCATCCACATTCCATTAGGAAGAGCTTGACTGTGGGGAACAGCCTCCTGCAACACGTCCTATGATCTCCATGCTGCATGCTGTCAGTCAATGCCCACAGTGGTCAGAGACAGTCCTGGAGCAGCCAAAAGCAGGAGGGTTTCTGTGCAATGTGCCTATGCATTTCTCTAGCAAGGGTTTTTCTCTGTCAGAGGCTAGCATGTAGTAATCAACAGAAATCTGGTCTTCCTTGGCCTCCTTTTACAACCTTAAACAAGACCTCAAAGGATACAATTTCCCAATCTATCTCAATTCCCTGCTCACAATTTAGAGAGTAAGTTTGGAAGATGCTTGATCCTTACCAGTTTCCAATGAATCGGGGATCACTCTGGTCAATATAAACAGTTGTTCTAGGATCAACATAGAAACCAATAAGAAGTCCTCCTAGCAAGTATCCAGCTGCAGGACCAAGTGCTCCCATTACATACATGATGGCTGAGGAAATAAAAGATCAGAGTCATACATCAATAAAATGAATACTTCATTAGTTATTTACAGGTAAAATCCAAAAGTAAAAAATACTTCTTAAAGAAGTTTTGTACCCTCAAACCTTCAAAGCCCTTTTTTGCAGCCTTGAAAAGGAAAAACTTCTGTATAAGTAACACACTGATAAGAAAATTAGGGTTTTCTGCAGGTTTTCAGTCAAACTATGGATGAAGGTATATTCTACTTTGGTTCTTTGGAAGGAAAGCATACGTGATTTTGACAATATATTTCACATGTGATAACATTTCCTTTGAATCAAAACAAAATGTGACACATAAATGGAAAAAATGTATAATTAACAGCAAGCAAACAGAAAGCAAAGGATAACAATTACGTTAGACACCAAAGTATAACATTCCAACTTAGTTATCATCAGACAAATACTGGGTTTAAAAGAATGATTAAAGTTTAGAAACCAAGTACTCGTATCTCGGAGATTGATAGAATTATGTTTTTATCTGTATAGCCATGAACTTGTCCCTGTTTCACATACTGAAACCAGTAGACAATACATACACCATATTTCAAGCAAGACTCCTGCCTTATTCAGAACACTTAATCTTTGAGATTCAAAATCTTCATGCGATTTTAAAACAGATTTCCTAATCTAAAAAGCAAGTAAAATGAAAATAAGTTTTTATCGTGTTTGATAGGAACGGCTGGACTCAATGATCCAGTGGGTCTCTTCCAGCCTGGTTGTTCTATGAGTCTATGATTTCTGTGATTCTATACAGACATACATCTTACATTATCATCATGGTCTGGGCATAGGATGACAGTAAAATCCTTATAATTTGGAATAACAGAGTAGGAAATACCAACAGAAGGCTCTTATCTGCTCTGTCTTCTCCAAAATATTTTTCAGAGTGCAGTCTCCAGTCCTAGTCCTTTAGCCACTCACATCAGGGCACGTGTTTCCCTGCTCCCCTTTGTCTTGTGTGCCAGTGCTGCCAGAAGCAAGGGAGAGACAGAGCCAAGGAAAGACTATGTCTTAGCATGAGGCCAAGACACAACTAGACCTGGGACCCAGGACACCTTTCTGCATGTCCCAGTAGAGGCATAGCTGTGAGACACAAGTAAGAGCAGACAAAAACATCTGGTCTGCTTGCTGAGTAGAACTGAGTGCTGAGATTTAGGAATCCTGTTCTCATGTTCAGGTTTTGAAAGGCAGATAATTTAAAGGTGGTAATTTGCTTTGCCCTTAAGTCTTGCCAATTCCATTCCTTTCTCTTTCTACTTCTGCAAATCCCAAATCAGCTTTTGAAGTAAACCAAGATCAGGTATCACAACCTTAAATTCAGACACCTTTTACAAGATCCATGTGGTTTTGACCACAACAAGACCATAGCCATCTTCCACAGATTGTTCTCTTGTAAGGGACCAGCTATATCAGCTGAATGTTCACAAGTTTTTCGTGCAACTTCATGATGGGACTCACAAAGAAGCTATCAGATACTATAGCAGGACCCCTCTTGATCATCTACTAAAGGTCTTGGGAGTCCAGGGAAGTCCCTGATGAGTGCAAGCTAGCCACTGTTATTCCAATCAACAGAAAAGGTGTGAGGGAAGACCCAGGGGACTACAGATCTCAGTTCCTAGAAGGCTAACCTCGGTTCCTAGAAAACTTATGGAGAAGACTTACTGGGTACTACTGAAAGGCGCAATTAACATAGGTTCACAAAAGTGAAGTCCTTTTTTTAACTAATTTGAAAACTTTCTATGCTAAGGTCACACACTTAATGGATGAAGGGATGGTGGTGGATGTAGTTTTTCTGGATCTCTTTAAGGCTTTTGATACTGCCCCTCACAGCATCCTTCCGGACAAGTTGTCCAGATGTAGGATGAGCAAGTCATGGCGCACTAGGTGAAGAATTGGTTGAAGGACAGAGCTCGAGGGATTGTAGTGAATGTGGCTACATCTTACTAGTGACCAGTCACCAACAGTGTTCCTAAGGGTTCAGTCCCAGGGCCTGTTCTGTTCAATTTATTTATCTAAAATCTGGATGCAGGATTTGAATGCACCATTAGCAAGTTTGCTGATGATACCAACTGGGAGGTGCTGTTGTCTCTCTTGAGGGACAGTAGACCCTGCAGAAGGAGCTCTAGTCTATCTTCACCGCAAAATCTGTTATCTCCCCACAGTTTCTGTGGATCAGTTACTCTCCATGGTATTATGCAGACTATATCCTTTCTGGTAATAGTAAATTACATCTCATGGACAAAATAAGCAGAAAGAAGTCACTAAATCTGCTTGATTAGACCAAAATAACTCTTCATCTTATGTACTGAAACAAGAGAAAGAAGAAAAGTCTCATGACTAAAAAGAGGCTGCTATCTGAGAGCTATATTGCAGGGGGAAAAAAAACACAGAAACTGCCACAAAAGGTAAACTGCCTAAAGTGAAAAACACTTCCAGGCTACAAATTGATATAACAGGTTTATCACTCTTAGGCTACTCTTCCTTAAACACATTTGCAGGTTTAATGAAACTGCAATTTCAAATAATTATATTTTGCCAAAGCCTTTTTTGCATAACTGTTTCCAGAACCATGTTGACTATTTAAATTTATTCCAGCCACGTTCCCTTCTGCATTGATGGTAAACAATTATCTGTATGCTTAAAATGCTTCATCACTCATTGCAAAACTGCTCCTTAGCAGCAAGTGGTTAGATAAACCCCACAGTAACTGCAATTTGCAAAATCCACATGATGAGGAGGGAAAAAAACCCAGACAAACAAAAACACCTCCATCCACTACAACAAATATTGTTCTACAAAAATTTGCTTGGAAAATTGATTCAAAAGACTACAGAAAACTCAGATTTTTAAAAGGTTTACAAAGGAAACACAAAGCAAGCAAAAGACTGACCTAATCTGTTCATTACAGTATTCAGAAAATACACTTATGCTGCATTTATTCAGCTTCATTTCCACCATTGAAACAGGCAACATGCAGTAACTGCTTAGGTTTAGAAGCACTATCCAGACAGTGATTTTGTACACCTAGTAACTTCAGAGGGTTTTCTTTGTAAACAGAGACACTGTACAATAAAAATAAAAATTACAGTGCACACTATGCTCCATTAGAAGAAGGACTGCTGTTCACCATTTCAAAAGTATTTTAAAATTACTGTACACTTTTCAGGCTTCAAGATCTTTATTCTTTAAATATAACTTACAGACAATATATAATTTCCTGGATCTTTCAGAAAAGAGAGGCTCCGTGGGCCTGGTCAGGGTAGGAGGAAACATGTGAGTACACGAGTTCCACGACTGTCATTATAAGATACTTTGCAGCATCTTCCTCAGCACCTAATAATGGACAGAATCAGAAACTGGACACAAAGTGCAATAAACAGTTTTGGACTTCTAGATGAGACTAAAGACAGAATGCATGGCAAGTAAGAGATTCTAATATTTCATAATTAGGTAATCAAAAAGATCTCCCAGAAGCTTTGGTGTAGAAGCAAAATGAGAGCCATCTCCAAGAGACACCCTGGCAGACTGCCCCCAGGGTACTGGACATTTTAAGTTCTGTCACAGACCTCAAACATTTGCACCCCAATGTCCAGCAATAAAGAGGTTCCTGAGTCCCAAACAAGCCACCAAGATTACTGGATTATATGGAAAGGAAACTAAACTGGAACCAGATTCAATCAGGGTATCATCAAAACTGAACTCACTGTACAAATAAAAAATTCTATGGAGAACCATTTCATAATTTTTTTCCACTCAGGTCACTAGGACGACTCCAGCTTCTGGATGAAAAAGGTTCTGGAACATGTAGATGATGTAGGAGCAGCTTCTTTTCAGCCCCCCTACTTGGCATTTCATCTAGATCTCCTTGGTCCCTCCTCTTCGAGCCATGATCTGAGATCTGATCTAGGGAGTTGTATTGATTCAACTGCCAAGAATATTCAACAACAGAAGAAACATTTGTATCAGCGGACATGCTGGAGTATTTTGATGCAGAAGCTGGCCACAGGGTATCCAGATGATTTTTTCTTTAATTGCCCTTAAGGACATTCAGGGTTTGTCTTTTAATCTCCTAGTCATAACCTTGACTGGTGTTCAGATTTGCAAACTGCCTTCAAATTCCTTAAGTCATAAAAACCTATACTATTAAATAGCAGTAATATCTCCTTTTGCATGATAGAGATAACATACATTCTGTAAGTTATACCTCAACTCTAAACAGCAAATCATTTTCAAAAGATAAAATGAGGAAACTATGGCCATTATAGATATATGGGCCAGAGCACTCACTTGATTCTCTTCTGACTGGTTTTCATTGAAATGAAAAACTGCACCTCTCAGAATTACTGCATTAGCCATGCATATTCAATGCTAGCAAGTCATGGAGTATGCTCCTCTGGAAACATGGGTCTCCAGCAAACAGCATCTGCAAGTCACACACACCTAGAAAAATTAGAGCCATCTGAGAACTACTCGTGACATTCAACACAAGCTCAGACTGGACCTTGCAAAAGATTTTCCCCAGAGGCCTGTCATAGCTTGCTGCTGCTACGATGAAGGTTCTCAAGCTTTCAAACCAAAGCATAGGTTAGTCTACTAAAATTACACAGTATTTAATAAGATAATTTCAAAGATCTTGCAGATTCTTTCAAGTTTCCCTTTTCACTGAAGAATTCAGTGTCGTGGGGAGGAGTTTGCATGAGCAAGCATAGCTCTTCCTCTGGGTGCAGCTTCTCTTCAGCAATAAGGGGTGGTCTTTCCTAGCCCTCCCAAACTTGGGCTTTTAGACTGTAGTTCTACCTCTGACATAAACTATAGATGAGTAAAAATATCCTGGTTCAGATGCAGCTGGTTAAGTGCCCATTCTCCTCCATGATAATCAGTCATGGTTATTTAATTCCTTCAAAGTTCTGTACCTGAGGATCTTCCCTACCTCAGTGAATATACCATCAGCATGGTATATCATCTCAGGCACAACACCATACTAGGAAGGCTGTCTAGTTTTGAAACTCTATCTGGCTATGGCTAGCCAGGATTAGTCACAAACATCCATCGCAGCTAAGTCGTATGGGAGACGGGAAATCAAAGCAACAGTAATTGAATCACACAGGAATTTACCTACCAAAGCAAAATAAGATCAAGCAATGCTGCTGTTCTCAATTGAAAAGTTTATCCTGGGACACACTGCAACGAATGCTGCCATTTTGACAACATTTGACAAAATTATAGTATTATCTATTGTTTCTATTCATAGGAGATTCTTCTTCAACAGAAGAAAGCTTTACATAGAGCCTCTTGTAGCAAAGTCTCTATGACTACAATAAGATGGACTGAATCTCCTGCAGGTCTAAAAATCTGTGTGTTCACATAACATACACAAAATAATTTTTTGCAAAAGATTTTTTTTAATCTACCCACACTACAAAAATATACTAAGACAGAGGTCATAAAAATACTTTTAATGTCCTTTTCCTCCTCTAACCACATCAAACAATGACTTCAATACATTTTGCATATGGGAATACAAAACACAGGTCCCTACAGCATCCTCAAAGGCATACATTGTTAACCCTCCAAATATGCTTTTTATATTAGTAATCCTAGTACCAATTAAAGTTGCAAGTATCATATTGTGCCTAGATGAACAGAAAGTACACAACATTAGCAGGCTCCAACAGACTGGCTTCTGGGTTCTAAAAAGACCACTTTGGTTTAAAAAGTAAAAACAACGCCATATATTGCTCAGTGCTTCTCATCTCCTCTCATGTGCACACAAATGTCGCCACACAGAGTTTATCACTGGGTGAGAAGGAACACTTCTGAAAGACCCTATTGTTCAAATCTTGGCAGTATGTCACCGTAGTACAACTCTTCATTTCATACATGTGTAAGACAAGCAGAATTGGACCTTTATTCTATTTTTTAATTAAAGTTTAGAATTTGCAAAATCCTGCAAAAGCTATAGTGTGTGCTCTGGACATTATCTACACATATATATATGCATGTTTTTTCCCTGTCAGAATAGTATGGCAATTTTGGTAGATTTAGCATGACTGGGAAACAGAGATACAAATGATAAAAATAATCTCCCATAGTCATGCAGTAGAGAAGGAAGTCAAGGTGTACAATTTACTTTACCAAAGCAATAACTCAGTGCCATACCTGCTGAACACCACTCATCCTGAAAGAACAGCACAAACGACAATAAAACCAACAAAAAAAGAAAATACTCGTGAGTTTACAAGGAAAGCTTTGTGTTTATAGGTTACCTGCCTATAAATTGAGGAGTGAGCTTTATCAAAAATGGCAAGATAAACTTTATACAATCCTGACTGTATCTCCATGTGTCAGGAAATTCAGGGAGCTACAGAAAAGAAGATAGTCACAGGCATTACCATCTGGGATTTTGCAAGCAAAAGTAGCACCACCATGCTATGGTACCACAGCATCCTTTCTAACCCTACTGCAGCACATTCCCCTGGAAAGTTGAGCTATGCTGTCACTGGAGAATAAGTAGCAGAATATTTCTCTAGGGTATACAGCAGGTTTTAATTTCCCCACAGACAGGCAGGGGTTTCAATGGCAAACAAGTCTTAGCCCTTCCCTGTTCCTCTCATGTCCCAGCACCATGATGGGGTAGCAAGGAATCAGGATAAAGCAGCTGTCAAAGAAACATTGTTCCCATTCATAAAGGCATATTTAACTCATCCTGCCTCAATTCACCCACAGAGAAGCTACCAAAAAAACCCCATAAGGTTTAACCACTCTTTTGAGCCTGAGGACACAAAACAGAGGGAGTTGTGAGCACAAGCCAGGCATATTTCTTAAAAGCTTCTAAGCCAGGAAATCAGTTCATTTCCTTCTTTTCTTCATGAACACAGAGCCAAGACTATCTATACATGGTTTGGGATTTTTTCTTTAATGTGGTTATTTGCTCAGGAAAAAAACAATGCTTTAAGCATTATTGCAGTTCACATAACAATGTACAGATCAAATCTTTAAATCACTTCCTTTCAAAATGAATTAATGTTATCATTACTTTTAAAGTCTCTCAGATCCAGTGCTCCACTCAAAACAATAAACAGAGCAACAAAACTCCTCCAGTATCCTCCCTTGATCTTTATATAGAATATATTTGTCACTGTTTGCACAAGCAGATTCCACAGATCTAGGAGACAAATTTTTAAAGACGCATAACTGAAGTATAATTTTACATGCCTACCATGCAAACTAAAACGGTCCAGCTTAACAGTCCATTAAAAAACGCTGAAAGTTAAAGTAAATACAAATATGAGGAGTGACTTGTCAATGAAATGAAAAGCGTAACATTTTCACTTTTCTCTTATTGATAAATTACTAAGATACCATTTGTATCAAAACAAATATCATTCCTTGGCTTAAACAGATAACCAGGTTTATGCTCTGTATTCTCCATTTGCAGTCATAGTCTAAAACATTACAGTCACTTTCACAGGATCCAATTCTAGCATCTCAGGAAAAAAAAAAAACAGGAAAATAAACCCAAACAAAACAAGCTAAAATAGGGTTCCTGTTCCACAGCTTACCTGTCATACAGTGTCACTTGCTATGCTGCAGAGCCAGAGTGACTACAAAGCAACTCACCATAAACTAATATTTCATAGGACTAGGCACTGGTCTTTAGGTTACACTTGTCAACAGGTGTGTGCATCCAATCAAAAATCCCAAAACACTGAAAATATCAAAGAAGGAAGTTTTACACTTGTACCATGCTAGTTCAGCCTTACAGATACTTGGCTTAAGAAAAAATTGCCCCAGGAAAGATACTCCAGTGCTCAAAATAGTTATTATTTCTTTACTCCTAAAATCTGAGACCTGTGGAAACAGAATCCCAAGGGTCAACTGGAAACCCTCCCATTCTTTAGAAACAATAGTCTTTTCTCTCTTATATTCACCTAAACATTCGGCAATAATATTAGCAAACATGGCTTGTGGATAGTAATTAAATATCAAGAAGATATATCTGTTGTAAGATATTAGCGAAAACAGCTGCAATTTCTCAATTTCTGAGTGTAGTTAACTGAATTTAGACACCATGCCTCAGGCTTTATCAGCTTTATCAGTTCTTAAATCAAATCAAAGGCAAGGATGTTCTGGCGACCCTATTCCAAAAGAACATACAGTTATCTCAGACTTTAAGCATATGGGAAGTTCTTACTGATGCGAATTGTTTACATGGCCAAAGATGAGCTTGTCTATACTTGTATAATCAGAACATAAACTGAAATCAGAGATGCTCTGATATTCTTTTGACAGACTAGGAGTCACTGGTTCCCTCAAGAAATGTTTTTAAAAACACAAGTGTCAACAACTTCTTAAATGCATGAATACAAAAGCAATGAAAACTATCTTAAACCATTTGGAAATGTGCTGCTACTGAAATCTAACTCTCAGACAGATGCACACACCACTTGTGCCACATGCAGTGAGAATATCCAAACACACATAGAATGGCAAAATTTTGCTCTTGACTGTTATTTTCTGGATATCAGTTCTGAAAAAAAAGCTCCACATCTTACCTTAACGTTTTTCCAAGTCTTTAACAGTACACTGCATTATAAATATGACACCTTAACATATCCCAACTTAACAAACCCTCACTTTTCAAAAGAGTATGTTTCTTAATGATCTTAAAGATAATTTCATTGTCTTATCTCCCATCCATTCAAACACTGAAAGCTAAATCCACAGTAGCGAATTCATCACTAATAGAATCCTGTAAATTAGTGGGACTACTTTCAGAAGGCAGGAGGAATTTTTCACTTCTGTCCTGTTACTCAGTGATGTTCCTAAGAAGACACTGAAGCTGTCTTTAAGAAATACTGGAACAGCCTCTTCACTCATAGTCATTCTTTCTGTTAAGTCATGTCAAATGGGAATATCTCATCTCTGCCTTTTAATTGCTTGGCTTTTTTTTTGTTAATGGTTTGGCAGTTGAAACATATATCTAATTTTCACTGGGAACTAACCTCAGGCACATGCTTGAGGACTCTCTTACAGATTTCAGCTTCTTAAAAAATGACTTTCATTTCTTTAGTATTACTTCTAACTAAACTGGAGTGAGGCTGGGCTGTTCATTTGCATCACATCCCCTTTTTTTGAGGTTATCATAACTGAAAAATATGTGGCAGTGAAACTTGAAATCTGGCATGCAAGCAGACTTTACCATGTAGAAATATTCAAATTCTATGATTCTATGAAATGAAAGAAAGAGACTGAAGTATTTTTAAATCCTGTGAATTTAAAATGGCAGTAGGAAAGCCCAAGTCAATAGATACCAGCAGAGAAGAACCAGCCAAGAAGAGTATTTCAGAATACGTGTATCATCTGTCCTAGTTATATTTCATGTTTAGGCAGCATAACAGCATAAGTAGGCAGGAATATATTGTTTGGGTCCTCTTTTTTCTTTTTCTGGGAGAATATTTTTCTTGGAGGAAAAGCAGGGGAAGAACCTGGTGAAACTTTTCAGGCATAGGACCAGATTTTAGAGTGTACCATCCAGGTACCACGGGAAGAACCAAGAATAACTACCAGTTCCTCAGCAGAACCTATGTACATTAAATACCTAATGTCTATGGATCTGGGTTTTATTGTGCACAGAACAGTTAATAGCACACATAAACATCTGATTTTCAGAGACAAGTCTGAGACACATTTTGCATACTTCATCATTATCCAAACCCAGATGTTTTGTGCCTAGGAAAAAAACTGAGAGGAAGAAACTGAGATATACCAAATATCAATTTAAAGGGGAGGTTAGGTGCTGATAGTCAAAGATTTTCTATATATATTCATTTCTATTTGTCACACCAGCAAGATAATACAAAGAAATAAAGGGGGCAATTATTTCAATCATGTTCTCTCAGAATTAATTTCCTTTCAAAATTTGGTTTCTGCCTAGGAGGCACAGGTTAATTATTGAAAATGCTGGTGATTGGTTTTTTCCCTTGACTAGCTCTCAGTACTATAATGATAAGAAGGGTAAACTAAATAGCATTTCTACTTGTTTTCTTTGTAAATTGCACTTACATTTTCATCTTTCAACTGAAACAACAGGAATTACAGTTCATTACTCCTATCTGAGTGAAAATCTGCCTGTAAGCAAAAGCACATTATTTCAGTCATTTGCAGATGACCCTGATAGTTTTATTAACATTCATTGTGTTGCTAAAGAAGTTATTTTTCTACATTCAAAAAGGTTGAAAGCTGCAATAGCCTCAATTAAAAAAAAAAAAACCTAAGTAAAAATATACAAAGTGAAATGTAGTGCCATATAACCATATTTGACACCATACTGAAAATATTACTACATGTCAAAGAGTCTGAAAACATCTTCATCCATGTGTAGCAGTTATAAATAGCAGAGGGGGGGGTTTGGCTATAGGACAGCAACATCATTTTAGGAAAACCTCCAAAGTTTCAAAATTTGCTCTTTATTCTCATAAGAACAAACACTGTTTGGGCATTTCCACAAAATTGGAATTACGCTGGAATGTTTGTTTCTGGGAAAAAAACCAAGCTTTAGGTTCTGGGTAGGCATCTCTCCTTCTCTGTGTCTCCATTCAGGGATCAGAAGGTAGACAAAAGTTCATTCAACTCCTATGTTCTGCTTAGAGACAGCAGAGTATTTTGCTGCAGCACAAAAATTAATTTCTTCACCATTTAAACACAGTCTCCTTATCAAAACCAGAAGGATGATGAAAACGACAGGCTTCTCCTGTCTTCCCCACCACTGCTCACAATACAAAAGCTTTTGGTTTTGATGCAAGAACAAAATGTTCTTTATGGTTCTAATTACGACTTCTAATAGAACTAGGGAAGGAGAAGTAAAACCACATAGAAGGAAACGGCGCTTAGCCATATCTTTGATAGAAAGGTCCAGATAGTGAAGTCTTAGATGTTAGATCAATATTATCTAAATAACAGGTCATGCAGAGAAGTCAGGTCATGACAAGCCTGATTACGAAGCAGACTCTGAAACACTAGTATAAGAAAAGCACATCCCTGTGGTGACACCAAATAGCAGGACCACTGTTAGCTTCTACATGTTCTGTCTTGGAATCATTCAACCAAAAGACTCCTAGGATTTAATACCTCGAATTAAAGAAGAAATAACCCTCAGTAATGGAAAGGGTCATCTTTAGTCTTGTGTAGATATCCCAGCCTCCTTCTTTCTCCATAGTAAAGGAGCTGATGGGTGCCTTATGGAGAAACAAATTGTTACCAAACTACCCTGGCACTCTTGACACAGTCCCATGAAGTAGGACACAGAAGTAGTACTGCTGCCATTGATCTCTGAAAAGGTCGTGCTAAACCCAGTAGATCAAGCGGTGTGAATTGTCAGATACACACAAGAAATTTAGCTAAAAAGAAACTGAGGTCTCAGGGAGTCATGGAGAAAATAGGGGAATACGGTTTTGTAGGAAACCTAAAGTAAGGAAATTCATTTATATTTTTGCTTTGGACAGAAAACCATTACAGGCACCAACTGTTAGTAACAAACTGATTGTATAAATACATATGATTTCTTAGACAGTTTAGTGTAAGTTAAATATTTCAACCTTGTAAAAAATAAATCATTTTTTCTACATTAAAAAATATTTAATCAATATATCCAAAAAATCAAGATTTAATTAATCATAATTTGTCAAAGCAAAACCACCAGAACATTTTTATCAGTGCTATAAAATGGCATAGTTTAAACACTAAGTGTAGCATTGAAAAAGTAATTACTCTTACAAAGTGTTCTCCTTAATGGTAATATTAAAATTACATTTGTCTTCCTTTTAAGATATAAATTGTCACTGTGATATAGGGCTCCATTTGCAGCTCATTCCCAGTCACAGTAGATATGTTAATATGTTAATAAAATATATGTCTTACTAGCATTCCCAAGAGAAAATTATTTATATTACAGGGTTCCTTTCAAGATATTTCAAAACACCACACACGGTTGATCTACAAAACCTGAAAAATGCAAAATCACCTTTAGTTACTTTCACTGATTAGGTAATTTAATTATTCGGCTGATGTATTCTGGGGAAAAATTGCCAATATCCTTTTGTTTAGTCTGTATTTTTTTAAAATAAAGACTGTTCATTCTGGTTTTTTTCACTCTTCCATGAGTAGAATTAGACATGACAGCTTTGTTTCTCAGCTACCTAGATTAGCAAGTTATTAAGCATATTGTTATTCTCCAGCAGTAAAAGATGCTTTCGCACTCAGCAGACAGACATGAAAAATACGGTGGCTAAGGGGTACAAACAAACTTTAGGTACACTTTCATAGCAGCAACTTTTGTAACAGGATAACTAACTATACTATATTCCTAGGGAAGTGGTAGACTCTCTGGAACTGTGAGCGGTTCATTTTAAGCTAAATGTTTTTATATAACTACAGCTTTGCACAGGGATAACGCTGTAACAAAATCTGATTCAACACAGATGTCAGAGTAAATGAACGTAACAGTCCTTTCTGGCCCAATAAATCATTAAATTATTCTACAAATTCTCTTTTCATCTCCAACACATTAGATCTTGTAGAAACAGTCATCATCCTAACTGAAGAATGATGCCAAGAGACAAGAAACCTCTTCACTTTTCTTTTCAATCCATGATGCCTGGAGACTCTCTTTTAAAGTCCTTACCCAGGTAACAGAAGGACCAGAGGTGGCCCTGTGCCATTTACATATTTCACCAGTGTATTGCTTGTGCAGAGGTAGCCCCAGAATGGGTAGCCTCAGTACCAGCTGAGGCAGCTCGGGAACCTCCAGCCTGTCCTGAGCCACCATGTGGCATCCCTCTCTGACAGGCTGACTGTGAGAGCATCAAAGGGCAAGAATGCTCCAGAAAAGCAGGAGCTGGTACTGATGCCTGAACATATAGAAAGTGTACAGCCAAGCTTAGGAAATAAGACATTAAAATATATTTCATAACTTAGACTTTGCTTACTTAAGTAATTCAGTGCTGCTTTTTCCTAGTATCTCTGTCCATTTGCATCCCTTCTCATAGGGAACATTATTTTGGTTATTTTCATTTGGAAGATTAACTTGGAAGATTACACTTATGTAAACAATCTGCAAGCTATCACAGTTGTTAATGAGTTTACCACAAGCAAGTTATTTGTTGAAACTTCAGGCTTATGTTTGCAAAGAAAATTAAATTTGAGCCCTAAATCCCACTGAAATTCACTAAAAGTCAGATCCTTTGACTTCCTTAGGCTCCTTGGGAAATATTAACCTCAGTTTTTAAATTACTCTGACAGAGAAAGAAAGAGACTGACAGGGAGGTCCTCAAACAATGATACTGGAGTTGCTTGGAATTACCATGATTGCAAGCATTACCAGTGGTCTGCACTGCTGTCAGAGCTTTTCCAAGTCTAACGAAAATTGATCTGGCATCTCTCTGCTCTGTAGGAGCTATTTACAACAATGTGACAGAAGAGAGATGTCTTCACACACTGCCAGATCATTAACTACATTTTCAGATTCATACTGATAAATCTGCCAACAAAACAAGTGTAAGCACGCAGCTCATAGGCAGAGAAAAAGAGTAAAAGTGTTCATAACCAAAAACCATAAACATCTAGTACTCCTTCAAAGAGAAAATATAAAGCACACAATACTTCTTTATATTGCATGTTATACTTAATTGCAATTGCAATGCATTGTACTGGAAACTTTAATAAACTATATTGCCATGACATTGATTTGTGACAGTATAGATTGACTTTCAATATGGGACTCACAAATATTTATTAAACACATATACTTGAAGATGCGGTGTAAGCTTTAGTTAAAAAAACAACTAGTTAAAATGTTAAAGTTATAATGAAATGCAAGAACAGTAGCAATAAAACTCTTTGATTGTCAATCATTGTTTAAATCATACTTGTTTCTAATAAACTCCATAAATAAAAATCCAATCTACAATAAAACATTTGCCTTAAGAACAAAAATCTCTCTGGTTACCCCTCGAACTAAAATGTTACTTATTGAATGTAAATTATTTATAAATTAATATAACATGCTTAGAATCATATTTTATATCGTTACACAGATAATTATATTTGACAAATTCCTATCCCTAATCTTGCATGTCTATAATATATTTTTTAAAGCTTTCAAAAATTATAAATCTACTTCTGCTATCAGTGCTGACACTACAGTGGACCACAAAGAGCTCAGACAAAACAGAACAAGTTAAAAAAGGGGTTTTGTGGAACTTATGAAAAATGCAGACCTTCACCTACTGCAACCTCTTACACAGTTGAAGTTCTTCAGCTGTTTTACAAAGCATATCACGGTAACGCTCATACACAGAATATAGGAAGCAAACACTGCACAGCAAATTCAACGTTCAGATATCTCTTGCCATAATTTCTTCCTCTCCTCAACCAAGCAGCTCACCTATTACATCAGTGGGGTCACCATATGTTCTACTGGCGTGACACATCCTTGTCTACAGGCCGATTTTAATCCCCCAGACTGAGTAAACCCTTCTCAAACACATCATGGCTGCTCCATTTGTGCTCCCAAACAGCAGTTACTACTTCGCTCATCACTTCCTAAGAGCTTTGCAGAGATTTTCTGAGCCAGAGACATACTTAGAAAACCAAGACTCTTGCTGAATCAAGCACAGTTAAATCGCCATCTGCTAACTCATAGAATAAACCAGTCAGGCAAAAGTTTCTTTCAAAACAAATGATAGTAACACAGCATTATGCTTTCCAAACACTAAAACTGTTGGGAAAATCTTAGTAACTAAAAGATCAAAACATTGCAGTGACACTACCAGCAGAGATATGGCAGCATAATCAGACACTTGTTCTCAGCACACATAGCTGAATAACCAAAATAAAATGTTACTTCTCAGTTTCCAACTTGTATAGAAATGTATAGAATGTATAGAAAACTAACAGCATACATCTCCTCCAGAGGAGGAACAATTCAGAGGAACCAACCCAAGCTCTTATCTTTGGACACTGCCCTCCCTAGCCATTTTTATAAATTCATCCCTTCACTTCAGCTGCATCTTTTTATAAGTATCCAGAAAAAAACACCTTTTATTTAACAGAGTATATTTTTTTAGTTTTCATATAATCACAGACAGTATGTAATGTTTCAGTCATAAAAGAATTGTCTCAGGAGATGAATTAAAAAAGAAAATACTTGTATATGCCCACAAATGAAAACAAAAGTAAAAAAAATAGCTCACATTATGGTCTCCTTTACATTGATGTGATACAGAAAAAAAAAATCCACTGAAGCCAATGAAATGCCTTCAGATTGTCACAGAAAGGAACAAAAGTAGAATCAGGAATATCCTGAAGACTCTCAGGTGGACAATAACAGTACTGATTTAGAGAACAACTAATAACCACCCAGTTATTCGATAAACTCACCTGAGTCACACATTTTATGTGCCATCTTTACTGCTGATACAAAAGAAAATACAAATACACTCAATACAAAAGAAAAACAGAAGGCTTTAATTTCTGTTGTAGGGAAAAAAATCGCAACAATTTTAAAATACTGTAGTTACTACTATTGAATGGTCAGTTTAATTTTCTCTCTAAAGTCTTCAGCTAGCACAGTGCTACTGCACAGCCCTCCTAGGGGTCCTCCTGCCAGTCACCCAAAACAGCAGTTCTCAGGCTGTGGCTGTCACCATGTAATCAATAAAACTTCAGTTTTCTGTATTGGGAAAGACATAAAGGAAAGCCAAAAAATCAAGTTTTAATCTTAAAGAACGAAAGCTATTCCCCCTCCTGTATTTCAAAAAAAATAAAATAAAACAAAATAAAACCCAGTCAAAAGCACATGCACACATCATCACAGCCCCGCGACACTGGAGATATGCTCTCTGCTTACGAGAGGAAAGAGAAAAGGCAGGCTTGAAAACAAGTCCTTCCCCACTGATGGGGTTCAACAGAAGTTCCCCTTGGCAGAGGAGTGTGTGGTGTCCTGTCTTCACACAGTTTTACTAGCTGACACTTCTGCAGGACCACCTACTTCAACTTATTGCCATTTCTAAGAGATACAATACATAACAACCCTAGATATACATACAGACTGCGGAACAAGAGGCTGGAGGGCAGCCTTGTGGAAAGGGACCTAGGGTGTTCTGGTCGACAGCAAGTGGAACATGAGCCAAAAGTGCACCCTGGCAGCCAAGAGCGCCAACTTGTCCTAGGATGCATCAAGCACGGCACTGCTAGCCAGTCAAGGGAGGTGATTTTCACACTCTGCTCTACACTGGTGCGGACCCACCTCAAGGATTTTGTGCAGTTTTGGATGCTGCAGTAAAAAAGGATATCAAGCTACTGGACAGTGTCCAGAGGAGGCCACAAAGCTGGTGAACAGTTTAGAGGGGAAGTCATATGAGGAGCAGCTGAAGTCACTTGGTCTGTTCAGCCAGGAGAAAAAGGGTTGAAGGGGGACCTCATAGCAGGAAGGAGGAGCTGATCTCCTCTCTCTTAAGATCAATGACAAGACCCAAGGGAATGGCAGAAATATGTGCCAGGGGAGGTTTAGCTCAGATATTAGGAAAAGGTTCTTCACTCAGAGGGTAGTGGAGCACTGGAACAGGTTCCCCAGGGAGGTAGTCATGGCATCAAGCCTAGCAATATTCAAGAAGCATTTGGACAACATAATAAGACCCATGGTATAAATTTTGGGGTTGTCCTATGCAGGGATAGGAAATGGACTCAACAGTCCTTGTGGGTCCCTTCCAACTCAAATCATTCTGTGATTCTGTGAGATGTATACTCATCTGTGCAAGATGCTGGGAGAAAAATTTCTACTGCAGAGGGAGCAGAAAGAGAGTAAGAAAAAGAGCATGTCTACTATGAGGGTGATAAATCCCTATATGTTCTTTAATTTATCATTCTACTATTTGTTTTCAATATCCAATATTTCATATAACGAAATATGTTTTATATTTGGCTGCTACTCTACATAAGCACTGCATTAATGAATAATGTATTACTATTAATTACAATATTACTTTGAAGTGTGTAAAAAGAATGTCAGTGGAAAATATACTGCGACCTACAATGTGGGAGCTTCAAACATTCACAATAAGAGAGAAGGAAAAAAAAAACCTGCAGAGAAAATATTCCACTGAAAGATGTGCTATAAGGTCACCATTCCACACAGGATATTAAAGAAAAATCCTCTTTTCCAGAGTACTTTTTGGTATTCAGGTAAACAACCCTCATTTGCAGCAAATCTCTGACTAAAGAAATTAAAGTTTCAGGCAGATGCTAAAAATTAATGTGTAAACGCTGGATGTTTGCTGCAGCTGCTTCTCTTTAGGCCAGCAGAGGAACCACAGCAGGCAGCCTGTGGTTTGGTCACCATGTGTGGTTTCAGCCAGGACACTGGGGAGCATGTCTGTGGGCTGCTGCCTCCGATGCTCCCAAGAGCTCCCCACTCCCCAGCTGCCCCAGATGTCTCCCTCCTTCCCATGAGGCCTGGCAGCCACAGGCAAGCTACAGGAGCGAGCTGATGCAGTGGTGAGGAAGTTTAAAGTCAGAGCAGCCAGGAGGTCTGATCCATGCTGTAGTCACAAAATCCTTGAACCCAGTGCCAGTGAAGTGTCAGTAGCACACAACCCATAGTGAAGGGAAAGGAGTAGTGCAGTAGAAGACCTCCCTTCAGGCAGTACCTCACCCTGACATGGAACACAGAGCTGACCGACAAAAGGGACAGCCTACAGGGAAAACGGCCTCCACATCCAATTCAAGTTAACACTAGCCCTTTTGCCCTTTTATTTTTCTTTTTTCTTTTTTTTTTTTTTGCATTCTATTAACAACGTTTCAATGTTATTAAGAAGTCTGTAATCCAGAATTCAACTCGTATGTTCATTTACCAGACTTGTAAACTATTACCACAGTACTAACAACATTCAGCTGGGGAGTCCCAAATGACAAAGGAAACCAAGTGTTAAAAATTCCTCAAAATACAAAACCCCAAAGGTTTCTGTTTTTTTCTTGTGACATAAATAATCATTAAACATTGTGATTCTAATCCAGTACTCTTGATTTATTCTTTGGAGAAAGTATAGACTGATTATTGATATGTAACTCTTGGACCATACAGTAATGTGCAATAAGAATACTTTAATCACACAATAACTGCAAAATCTGAATATATGTACTAACAGGCAATCAGTGCAATACAACAGCATAATTAATGCAGTGTGATATGGAAGTTTGCTGACAAAATGGAACAATAAAGCTGTTTGTACAGATAACCATCAGTAGAAGAGGTGACATAAAGTTACATAAACATAGGCAATCTCTAAAAAAAACTGAAAAGTTTGTGGATGGTCCCTGGCAGTTATCCAAAATGTCTGTGATTACAAGTACAACTCAGACAGGATTATATTAGTGCTCCTGTACTAAGAGTAAATCATCACAGAAATCACCCTTTTACTAATGCACAATGCTGAAACCCAACAAAGGAACATTTACAAAATGTCAAACCAGGTAAGCCTGAAGCCACAGAGCAGGTATTCTCAATAGGTAAGAATGGAAAAAATTATCCTCTACAGCCTACTGGAGTCTAAACTAAAAGTCCAGAGCAACATCCTAAATGAAAACAGGAGCAAGAAAAGTTGCACAGAAAGTGAACTTCAAACTAAATGGGACAATACTTCTATTTTCCACTCCATTTTGAAATTAAAGAGTAAAAATGGATCTCAAAAAGTCAAGCTATGCAAATAAAAATACACTGATGGTTAAACATTTTTCCATCAAAAGGACTTTCGCCATCCACCTCAGTCTAAAAAGAAATATACCTGTTTCCAAACAGTTTGCACAGTGGAAAAAAAATCCTTTTTTATTTTTCCCTGAATGGTTTGATGACTTGAGAAATGTTAACAAATAACAAGTATTTTCATTATTTCAGATTACTTTTTAAAAAATGGTATAAAAAAAATCCAAGAGGACTTGTTATTAGTTTAAAAATTAAAAAGCTTTACAGATCGGGTTCCACTCACTTTCAATATAAGGTGTACTTTATTATCTCCAGGTGGAATGGGAACATGCCATAGTTTGACATGATTTATTGTCTTTTCTGGAAAGCTTTTCTAAATCTAATGTTTATTAGATGCCAAACTTGAGAACCACAAGACCCAGGCAGCAGTAACCTAGCATGATTCTGGTCCTCACAAGCATGAATTAGTATTAGAATTAATTAAACACCTCCAGACCTTCCTTTCTGCTCTGACTGCACTTGCTGTGGAGATAATTGCTTCTCTCCCCCAGCACACGCTCACTGTGCCTACCCTGCTGCACAGTAGCCAACTTCATTTTTTCTAAATGGGATGAATAGCATGCAAATAGTAACTGATTACTTCACATCCTTTTGGGGTGTCTCATAAAACAATCATAACATTTTATGCAGACTAAGTGATCTTACAATTTTGTTTTATCTGAATTTTTCACATTAGGAAATGAGTTGAATTATAAAACCCAAAATCTCTGTGGTCTTTTTAAAGCAAGCATACCACTCAGAAAGATGAACAGAAAGGTCTTGATTGCAGCTGACATTACTATTGTGAAATTGAAACATTTGCAGCTGGAGAGACAGACTTAGTTAATACAAAGATTTCAAAGTACTAAAGAATCTAGGAGATATAAATGACAAATATGTTTATCAAAAAGCCAGCTCTGAACTGATGGCACTGACTTCTGCTCTATTATTACTTACTTCACAATCCCACATAAGAGGATTACTGTCTATTTTGGCACTATGTATAACAAGAGTACAAAGCACATCACCAAGGGCTTGTACCAAGAGGCTGGCTCCTATCATCACATGCACGCACATATATTCTCTAAGTCAAATTTTCCACACCAGAAAATCACCACCAGTCAGTTCCACCAGCTCCACACCATTTTGTTACTCAAAAAAAGGGAGCATCCAGGGACTCTGACACGGGCACAAAGGTTATGCTACCATCTCTTCTAATGCTATGCTACTAATTCTTCTATCATCTCCAGACTGACCATGCAAACTGGGATTAATCCATCACTAGAAGAGTTGCTTAGCCCAGCAGTTATATTTTGGAGAAATCCTAATGGTCTGACTACAAAGTAACTGATCTGAGCATCTTATTAAATTAGACAAGGGAAATTCACTACATTCCTAATACATTATACCATTTTTTTCCTGTCAGGTACAATTAAAACAAAAAGCAGTTGGCTTATAGTGTAGGATGCCCATCTGCTAATATAAACCTCATGGCTACCTAATCCTTCTACCAAGACCACTCAGCAGTCCTCTCACTGACTAGACTAGTTATATCTTTTCTTATAGGAAAGTGGTCAACCATGACCCAACAGTCAGCAAAAAATTTCAGTATGCCGACTGTCATTTCTCACATACCCTGAAAGTGTGACATATGACAGATCCCTTCTTCAGCCTTGGTAATACTTAAGATATGCATAAATACAGGCACAACTCCAAGGACTAAAAAGTATTGCACTGCATTAGACCCATGGCAAGCTCCTCTTTTTGTAAGACTTAAATTTTCAGCATAAGGATGCAAGGGAGGATGAAGAGGGGAATAAGTATGATGGGAAGTTAATTACAGATCTATCTGATCATAAACAGCTCATTTTCACCTTACCTGAATACTTAAAATACTACTGCTTCCCAAAGGAGTAACAGCCAATCTAATGACATCAACGTAGGAACTGATGTTAATTTGTACATTCCTCCATTTTTGCTCTGGTAAATTGAATTTCTTATCCTTACTGTACACTAAGATGGCACATATGTACCAAAGGCTTCTGACTCACTAGATTTAAAAGTTCTTTTCAACTCCTTTCCCAATAGCTGGCCTGGCAAATATTAGTCAATAAGTTTTACCTCATTTCTCATAGAAGGCTGATCTTTCTTTTAATTATCACAAATGCATGTATGCAGTAGCCTTACCCAGTCTTTTTACTTTGCCTTTCAACATGAAATGCCTCCTTACTTGCTGTCTGTGTCCTGCTTGCGTCTGAGTATCCAAAGCTGGAGCTCCATAAATTCAATAAGCTCCAGTTTTGGACACCTATAACCCATGAACTCAAAAAGCATAAAAAATATCATATTCAAACGAAAAATCAATTGCTACCAGATATCAAGTAAGGCAAGGAGCAAAAGTTAATTAAGAAAGGCCTTTTTTAATACTTCTGCATAGGTTCAGGTGTATAGATACTTCTAAATACTCTTCTAAAAGGGCTTGCCTTCCTTTTCCCAGAACGTTTGGAGAAGCTATGGGAGTAAACATTCTAGGTAACATTCTAGGGTTCTAGGTATTGTCCTAGGTATCATTCTAGGTATGTTCTAGGTATTGTTCTAGGCATGTTCTAGGTGTTGTTCTAGGTACTGTTCTAGGTATGTTCTAGGTGTGTTCTAGGTACCATTCTAGGTATGTTCTAGGTACCGTTCTATGTACCATTCTAGGTAAGTGCTAGGTACCGTTCTAGGTATGTTCTAGGTGTGTTCTAGGTACCGTTCTAGGTGTGTTCTAGGTATGTTCTAGGTATCATTCTAGGTATCATTTCTATGGTTCTAGGTATCATTCTAGGGTTCTAGGTATTGTTCTAGGTATCATTCTAGGTATCATTCTACCGTTCTAGGTATTGATCTAGGTGTCATTCTAGGGTTCTAGGTAACATTCTAGGTATCGTGGCACCATTTTAAGTATCATTCTAGGGTTCTAGGTAACGTTCTAGGTATTGATCTAGGTGTCATTCTAGGGTTCTAGGTAACATTCTAGGTATCGTGGCACCATTTTAAGTATCATTCTAGGGTTCTAGGTAATGTTCTAGGTATTGATCTAGGTGTCATTCTAGGGTTCTAGGTAACATTCTAGGTATCGTGGCACCATTTTAAGTATCATTCTAGGGTTCTAGGTAATGTTCTAGGTATTGATCTAGGTGTCATTCTAGGGTTCTATGTAACATTCTAGGTATCGTGGTACCATTGTAAGTATCATTCTAGGGTTCTAGGTAATGTTCTAGGTAATGTTGTAGGGTTCTAGATAGGGTTCTAGGGTTCTAGGTATCGTTCTAACGTTCTAGTTAATGTTCTTGCCTACGTTGCTTCTGCAGCCAAAGAAGTTTACACTGCCTAGCTTTACCTTTGCCATTATGATCACTGTCCCATTAAAATATTCAATCACTGAGGCTAACAAATACACAGAGCTTCCACATATCAAGAAAGTTCAACAGCTACTTAGGAACTAAAATTCTGTGTACAGGTCTTCCATCAAACACGAATTCAGTCATTTGAATCATAGCATCATAGAATAGTTTAGATTGGAAGGGACCTTAAAGATCATCTAGCTCCAATTCCCCTGCCATGGGCAGGGACACTTCCACTAGATCAGGTTGCCCAAGGTCCCATCCAACCTGGCCTTGAACACCTCCGGGGTAGGGCAACCACAACTTCCCTGGGCAATCTGTTCCAGTGATTCACCACCCTCATTATGAAGAATTTCCTCCTTATGTCTAGTATAAATCTGGATCTATCCAATTGATAGCCATTGCTCCTAGTCCTATCACTACAAGCTTTTGTGAACAGTCCCTCCCCAGCTTTCTGGCAGTTTCCCTTTAGGTTCTGGAAGGTCGCTATAAGGTCTCCTCAGAGCCTTCTCTTCTTCAGACAGAACAACCCCAACACTCTCAGCCTGTCTACGCATGGGAGGTGCTCCACTAGTTCTGCCTTTGAAAATTACTTACAGTATGGCATTGCATTAAGTGATGTAGCACTGAGTTAGAGCCTCCATACCCTCCTTGTATAACAAGTTTGTGGTAACAAACCTACACCTGCTTGTTTTAGACAACCCCAAAATCCCACTTCCTACCCTCAGTCACGCTATTAGAAGAAGCAGCATAGTTCTCTGAAATTCCTCTTTTAGGCCAGTTATATAACATACCAGATAAATGTCCGGATTTGCATGCATCAGCGCTACCATATTGCAGACTCAAAAGCTCATGTGTTATCTATATTCCCCCATGACTATAAAATTTCCCAAGGGATCCTTTCACTATTTCTGTCATTAGATAGCTGTATTAAATCAAGTTGATATAAGTTGCCCATCATGTTTACACAAATTACAGACTGTAATATTATGTCATGGTCTTCTGCAAATATTTTACTTCTTAAAACGGGAGTGCTATTACGGAAGCTGCTTGAAATCAAGGTTACACTCTTCATTAAACAACTTCTTTGCTCACTGGGATGAAGTAACAAACAGTAACATAAATTCAGATTAAAAATCACAAAGGGCTAAATTATGTTAATGTTATTTTGTGAACTCCAGCAACTGAAATGTCAGGGATCAACAGCATGGAGAGACATGTCAGGCTGAAACAGGAAATACTGGCGTGGGGGAAAGAAAAGCATGGGCAGAAGCAAAGATTCTCTGTTCTCTCCATCCACAAAGGTATGCAGCCTTGCCAGGGGCTTTCCTGGACTCCACAGATACTTATAGCAGCACCTTCAGCCCTCCCCATGAACTCCCATCTGGAACTGGCCTCAGCTGGTGCCCCCAGGCCCAGAGCCCCTTCTGGCTCTGCCCCCCACCACCTCAAACCACACAAGAGAAAGAGCACTGCTGGTTCCATACCATTGGCACTAAACCTCCCTTTCTCCTTCACCTCTTCTGGTTTTGATTCAGATGAAAAATCCCCCTTCACCAGAATTCTCCAGTTATGTATTTCACATGGTTTTGTCCTCTGAGCTTATGAGCTGATTTCTTTGGGACCTTTGATGGAGAAGGCAGCATTTCAGTCATCTCACACCTAGCAAAATCTACTGAGTCAACAGCTTAGCCGAATACAGCAATTTCTCTTTAAGTACAGGGAAAATCTAACACACAGCAACATCAGGTAATATATTACAGAGTATTTCCTTGAGATATTTTGAGACACAAATGAGGTTTGCTTAAAAGAGTTTGAGTAAATACAGATTAGCAGCCACCATAGTGTGCTCACAGCTATTGCACAATCTAGTTTGGCTTATCTACAAAAATGCATTTCCTAAAATGACTTCTGGGAGGTCCAGTATTCAGATTTTAATCTCAACAGGGACTGCAGTAGTGAGTCCATGACTTCAGGAGTGCACTGGCACCTTTGAGTGCCAACATGACACCTGAAGCCAAATGGTGCCAACAAATCTGTGATAAACACTGGAATATACAACAGCTTGAGTATTAAACAGCAAATACCATAGTTTGGCTAGCAAAGCATCTGTCAGAAGATACACACGGGTAATGTACTGATTGTAATATTCTAACTCTAGAGGATAGCTTAATCCAGAAAGGAAAGGATACTGCCACAAAAGAATCCATCTAGGATCTACTTTTTATCAGTTACAAGAGGCTGACTGATAACAGACAGATAAATATGGAAATTACTTGCTAATTTATAAAAGCTTATTTAATTCCAGCAACTGAAGAGCTGGTAGCTGGTTCCAGACCAGCACTGGATTTTAAGAAAATCAACACTGAGACACTCTTCAAGCTCTGACTCTAATCCTGTAAGCAACAGAGATAAAAGCAGAGGGTATCTGTCAAATTGAGGTCCTACTGTCCACAGTGCAATGTGAAGACAGTGTTAATATCAATACATGCAAGTTTAAAAAAAAAGGAGCATCCAAAAAATATCCCAGCAAGCTAATGAAAAGAAAGCAAGCTGCTGAAAAAGAACCTATATTGAAAATGGAGAAGAGAATTGAGGAGGCACAACAAAGACCCATACTATCAGTGGATAGGCAGTGCCATTTTGCAAGTACTTCATGTGATACAGTTCATGTTGAGTATTTATTTGCTTGTTCAACTTACGAGTAAGAATATACATGTTTTTGTCCAACTGCAGTTGCTCCAAACTCACTGTGAGACTAGTTAGAAAGAAAGCTGTTTGTCTACCTGAGAATTAATACTTTTAGGTTATGAGGTGTAACAACAGTGTAAAACAGCACTTGAGTTTCTGTGTCCACACTACACGATTTCTCAAGTAAGAACAAATTCACTGTGGCAGAAGAGAAGGATGGAGTAAAGGGAAGAAGAAAGACCTGGGTTCATTAGCTCCCCTGTTACCACCATGCAGTGTATTTGAATTTCTGGCCTTGCGACAGCACAGCAAATGCATAAACTCCTAACTGCTCGCCAGCAAAGCAGGGCACAGCCCACACTTCTCAGTACTGCTGGACACTGACATATTCCTTCCCACCATGGGAAATGTCCTACTGTTTCTTGGGCTCTTGGAAGAAGTTGGGATATGGATCCAGCTGACTCAAGTAAAATTAGCTTGTATGCAGGGTGCAGAGTTGTCTGCAGTCATAAATTTCCTAGCTCCAGTCTATGTGCCCAGAAAGTCCAACTCTGCTATGGCAAAAGCACCACAGTACTTGAATAAAAGCATAAGACTCAGAAAGCCAACAGTGTTTTTGATCCTTGACCAAAGCCCTCAATTCCAGAGGTTCCTCAAGGAAAATACTTCCCTCTTCCAACGATGTCACTTCAGAACCTTGAAGTTACACCCCTAATGACTCCCAGCAACACCATAGCTGCTGAGGTGCGTTTGCAGTGGTATCCTTGGACTTGGAGTTGAAATTTTGACACCTCTGGTGATGATTCACAGAAAGGCAGGCAATCAGCTTGCCCTGCCATGACAGTCTAAGTGACAACTTGTCATCCATCAGCAGTAAGAGAGAGACAGAGCTAACACTTCCTCTGATCCCTACAGTCAAGAGAGGCAACAACTGCCAGAGGGGACCAGTTGAAGTATGTGTGAATTTTGCATAGTAGCTGTTTTCAAAAGAAATGACAAAGGTATGTAACAATAAAAAACACTAAAATTGATTCCATGTTTCCCAATTAATAAAGGTTTTAAAAGTGCTATCAGATGAAAAAAAGTATTAAAAAGAGAGCATGAGAACAGCATCTTATATGATTGAGCTTCTTTTCTGCTCTTCTCATTTATAGAGGAAATCTATTTACCTACTTCAAAAAATCAAAATTGTACGATGCCAGTCCTTCAGGATGAAAAAGAGGTGGAGCTTTGTTTATATAACTGCACATTCTCCCTGCAAAGCCAGGACAGAAACCTTCCTGTCTCTGAACAATGATAGAGAGAAATCCAGCCTCCTCTCTTCTGACTGCATAAGCACTTTCGCAGCAACTAAAAATGTCCAGGTGAGGTGGCCACTGAGTAAGACAGAGTTCGGGGAAAATGCCTGAAACACAAAGCATCTCCAGTCCACTTGCAACAGGAGTAGTTACTGTGACCCTTTACAAAGCAGTCAGGGTATCTAGCAGACAGATAAAATTTCCAGCCCAAGGCAATGAGACACTAGATCCCAAGGATTCAGTTCCTGGGAAAAGGTACGAACAAACTGTTACTTAAAGGACACTTTCATGTCTAAGTTTCCAAGCTTCTCCAGGGACTGGACCTGTTTTGGACACCTGTCTGCCACACCACCCCTGCAGCAGAGTTCACCAGAGAAGAAAGGAGCTGCCTTCCAAGAAAGCATCACTCCCAAGCTCAAGCAGGGGAAAATGGCACTTTTGGCCTCAAAAACAAAATGCCAAGTATTTTGACAAATGCTAAACAAGGAGAACAACTGGGCCTGGGACTTCAGTGAGTTTCAAACCTCTGGATCCCACACACTTTTCTCAGGAAAGAGACAGTCAGGGAAGTATGTGCATAAGCCTCTTCTTGCTCCTGAGAAGGGCAAAGCACATTTTGCCTGTCACTCCAAGTGACACTTAGTCAAAACAGCTGCTTGTGAATGTTGACATAGCTAATGGCAAGGACACAATGGGAGAGATCCAGAAAGCATCCCTTAGGGCCATGACAGGGCAAGTGAAGGTATATCACTCATATTAAATCCCACTGGCAGGAAACTTCACATGAAAGACTGCCCTCACCTTTCATTGAACTTACTGTATGCACACACTACTCACATGGACACAGAACCCCACCTTCTCTAGATGACTGAGGAAATTATACCGTTGTGGAAAAAAAAAGTATCAGTCCATCTATGGATCAGGAGGCTAAGCTGGAGAAGAAAAGTAAAATTTATCTTTCCAATACTTCCTCAGTTATAAGAAAAAGAAATAAAAATACATAGGGCTGTGACTGCTGCCTGATCAGCATTTCTAGAAAAAAGTTGTTAAAGAAATGCTAGAGAAGTACAATAGTGAGCCCTCTGTGTGCCAAATTATCTGTGTGGGAAAACAGCATAATCCACCTGCACAAGCAGTGTAACCCACAGTTATTTCACTTGCATCCTAAAATGCTCTCTATGCACAGCCGAGAGAGCATAATGCGCTCAGCCTGCAGTTATCTCTGCCCAGCTGAGTGTGCAAACAAAGCAAGCACGTCTTTGTCCAAAAAAAGTCCACTGATGGGTCAAGTTTTAGTGTTAGTCTATAGATAAACCAAGATGTGGCTTTCACTCAGATAAACTAAAATCCCATATTTGAGGAATAAGTTCAGGACACTGCTCTTTTACAAAGGAAACGCAGCAAGCAATAAAAAATGCTGGTGAACATTTTTGCCAATTTTAGCTTCAACGTCCTTTTGCTTCAATTTTTGATCTATAAAATCCTGCCCCCTCACAGGCATGCTGTAAAAATAAATGTACTATGTCTGTAGGGTTTACTGATTACAGGGATCAATGCTGAGAAAATCCTGTAGAAAACTAGTTTTTCAGATATCAGGTAGCAAGAAGCATATTCAATGTAAACCGCAAGTGGTCATAAGCTGAATGATGAAAATAAAGTGAAATGCTAGTCAGCTGTTTTCATTGCTTCCAGACAGTCCCTGTTGATCCTGCCTTGGAAAACCTCAGTGATCTTGCATTGTACATACAGAGGACGCAATGCCTTCAGCAGACTCCAGCTCCATCCTCCAATGATATACATATCCCCAGAAGTGCTCAAACCATGACAAATCAATAGAAATGGCAGAAAAATGCAGTGCTTCCCATGCCAATACCCAAGCAATGGTGTGTTATGGAGGCCCAGCTCATTCAGCAGTTGGACTGTCCAGCAGGCAGAGGTGGTGGGTTTCTGATGGAGTAGGTGAAGCTACTCCTCCTACCCTCTGCTTCCAGGTGGGACATCAATATAAGGGTAGATTTAACTAGAAATACAATAAATACCATCAGTGTATTTGGGGATGTCTGTAAAAGACTTGAGGGGTACACAGAGCAGCCAGCTGTAAAACACTGGTAAGAAGGTGATTTCCAAGCAGAATATCACCACAGTAAAATGGTTTACCTAATGCTAGAAACAGCAATCCATAAACAATCCTCACGAAAGCAAAGCTAGAGTCCAAAATATTTTTGAAACTAGTGTAAATATTTATTCTTTTTACAGGTTAGGAAAGGATTTTACTTCACTGGCTCTTGAGCCACTACCTGCACCAACCCCATTTACACAGGTTTATCCAATTTTTTAGCTCTTATCTCATAAAAGGTTTACTTTTTCATTTTGTAATTACAGTTTGTTCCCAAAACTATGGAGAGTCTGCATAAAATTAAACTTAGATCCTTTTCCCATATCATATCTTAACCAGCCTATGGCATTCTGGAAGCTGAAATAAGCATCCTTAGCACAGTGGCTAATTCATCCACTAGTCATTTTTGGGGGGTACTGGTGAAAGCCATTCCTGAACACTCAAATATTTCCATCAATATAATATTTCTTAAAACCTAACATTGACTTTCTGTACAGGAAATTTTGAAGTAAATTTCTTTGTTATTATAATACCCACTTGCAAAATAAGCAAAATATTTAAAAATTATTCAGGTACTGTAATGCCACTACTAAAACTTGCCTTTTCAAGTGCAACAGTTAATTTTAAGGAACTGCTTTTAAAATACATGATACAATCACAAGACAAATTGTTGGATGCCTACAAAAAAAAAAAGAGTTTAGAAAAAACTCACCGAGTTTAGTTGCCAGAATTTGACAATTAGCAGGAAAAACATCAAGAGTACAAAACAAGACTCATGAAGTCCAACTTGACAATAAACTGAATTGCAATTAATTTAATTAATTCATTCATTAAAAGGAGAACCTGCAAACTTCGGGTAGATGATGACAGACCTGCTCTCATACAGCCAAGCACATAAGGGAGACTTTGGGAGCAGACAAAGACAACTTAGTGATTGGTCAGTTTTAATAGGAAGTGTGCAACTTTCATTTTGGATTATCTGTGATGAAGGGAGTTGGTTCTTACATTTCCTAGGCACCTGTTACAATCACGACTTGTTTCCAAGCCTGCTGTCATGCATTTTCTCAAAGTTAGCATTAGAGCATCAAAGTATCACAAGGTCAAGGGGCAGGAGGACCCGGAGGTGGCACCACCTTCACAAGGAAGAAACATCCCACAGAAGACAGAGCTTGCAAATTGCTATGCAGGCTGCCCAAGTACACATCCCTACTTGGCACCTTTGTAATACTAAAAATGACATAACACCTTGTAAACTGGCATCATGCCACCCTGACAGATGGACTTAAGTGTAGGCAGCCAAGAGACTATGTATAAGCATCAAATATGTTTTTTGAGAGCAGGACTTCCAGTCAGGAATGTTAAAACAGCTGTCCACTTTCAGCTTGCATGCCTACACTTAAGAGGATATGCTATTGCCACTAGAGCCCTGAGCTGGATTAACTTAGAAAATAAATAAAATAGCTTCCGCAGCCACATAAGGTGAGTTTTTGCAGAATCAGGATTAGTGATACTCCAAGGGGTTTTAAAGACCTATGATTAGTGGGGACACTTGCAGAGTGGAAGCGCTCCTCAGTTCTACAGCTCAATGGAACTTTTATCATGTGCATGCTTGTAAACTAATGTTTCTCCTCTGATTGCCTCTTTATATGTTACATTTATTTGGAGAAAAAATAAAATAGGATGCAATACCAGCATGATTACGAACAAACAAGTTAGTGACCTTCTACTAAGATGGAATCAGAGAATACACCTTTTTTAATCAACTGTACTCACTCAGAGGCATATATCTGTGTGACTTGGATTTGCTTAATCAGGCCTTCCTGTCTTTTCAAAGCCTCTCACCTTCCATGGTCCACTCCTAGACTTTTTGTTAGCTCATGCTTATGTGCATATATACATTTTACATTTTTACGTCATTTGAATAGCTTGCTCCAAGAATAAAATCACACTGACTCAAGAAATAGGTATTGCATAACACAAGACGTGTGGTGGCTGGCCTGCAGAGCCATACCCTGGCCATCTCTAGCCTGTCCCCACACGCAACTGGGCTGCCCGCCACCCACAAATCCCTCTCTTCAAGGACATGAAACATTCCAGACCTCTGAGAAACTCCAAAATCCCTGTTTGCTCAAGTCAACAACCAAACATCAACATAACAATGCTCTGTATTTTTCCACTGAACTCATTTTTTTCCCCTCAAAAAGTCTAAAGAGAGGTAAACACTCAAACCCGAACAAGTTAAAAGTTTCCTCAGAATTTCACACTGTTTTTGAAAGAGAACACCAAGACTTCCAATGGCAAGTAACATTACTTCTAGCCCTGAGTAGCTTAGCCTTAAAGGAGGTGACAGTACATTTCACCTGATGTTTAAACATGCTTTGTGCTCATTCTAATTCTTCTTCCTGTGGACACAATCAGATCACGGGTATAAATTTTTTATGTACACTTTAGCTGGGTACCTCACCTTTACTTTTGTAAATCACTACATATGAACTTCAGCTCTACAAGGGTACTCCCAGTATAGATCAAAGCTGCCTTCAGTGCCTGGTGACAGGGTCACACACAGTCTTACAACAGCTGCTGGTGTCTTTTACCTTTGTTAACTTCAAGGCTGATCTCTGCCGGAATTAAAAGCTACCCAAGACACTTTATTACAATTTCCTGCACTAGAAGCACTTCAGCGGCAAGCACAGTTTCTCCTGCACAGTGAGAATTTCCGACTACTGACCTTGCTTATCCCTTCAGTGATTACTTCTTTCTCCTCTCACACTGTTCAATCTTTTACCTTTCATTCCTCACCTTTCCATTTTCCTTTTAATGGTGTTTTTGAGGACTGTATGAAACTGCAAAAGTTGCAGCCCCCTCTCTGCTGCTCCAAACTGTAGTTACTAACTTCAGACAAGATGCTTTGCTTTTTCATACTGCCAATGAAATTGTTTCTAGGTTAATCTAAATTTTGGTAGCACTTAGCCTTTGTGAGAGGGGAGGAAGAGAGGGAAGACACTTAGTCAAATATTTCATCAGGCAGATTAGCAATGGTGTGAAAAAAACAGAAAAAAACATGGATAACACCTCTCCTTCCTTCCAAAAAACCCGCTTTGTCTTAGGCTTTCTTAAAACACCACATATAGATTATGCATGGCTTTAAAACAGTTCGGAGAACAGTCAAATTGCTGAAAAACATGTTAAAAGGAATAAAAATACTGGTCTGGATCACCACTTTTGCTCAATAAAGTTACTACACACACATACCCTGAGTTTATTCCCTTCATATTTGTACATTTTACATGGTATTATTATCTCCACTGTTATCATAAAGCCAAAGTAAATTGAACTGCAAACTGTTAAGTCTGAGCACCCAAAACCCTTGACAGTGCTCTCAGCCCCATAAGTGCTTCTGCTTACTTGAAAAGAATTTCATGCAGTATGTTAGGTTCATTTCTTACAGAATCATGTAAGATACTGACACAAACTCAGAGCCAATCTTCTTATACAGTGCACACTACCAAAACAGTATGGTGTCCGTTATGTTCAAACTCCCCAAAAGTTCAGTACCCCGTTATCTAAGAAATCCCATTCTCCCATCCTAATAATAACTATCAGAAAGACCTACCTGCCTGTACCTGCCATAAGTCAGGTGCCAGAACAGACTCTCATTTTGCTGTGTCCCTTGAACATCCATAATCTAGTTCTTAACCCTGAACGTTTTAATTTTTATCAATGTTTTCTTAAGCCATGGTGAGCTGCCAGATGATTTACTGATGCCAGCAAAAATTCACTGTTAGTTAAGATCAATGAATGCTGGTAAAGTAAAGCAAAGCATACAAAAATCTCTCAAAGTGCCTATAAAACACTAACATCATAGATAGAGACTCTAGGCTAAAAGCATGCCGGCCAAAATTTACTAATATATAGGTTCTGTATTAGCAAAAAGAAACTTTAACAGGCATGGCAAACTTTAACATTGCTTTCTGAAGAAGTCACCAACTAACGCCAAGTGCTGAGAAGTGTTAGAGAAAATCGACCTTCTCTACTGTCCTGTTCCCTGAGCAGCAGGGTGCGAGCGAGTACAGCAGCCTTTACAAACATTCCCTTAGCTTCACCTGTTATTGCTGTTCACAGCTCCACGAGGGGGAAAAAAGCATTTTAAAACAGGAAAGCAAGGCAATTTTACTTCAAACTTTGGAAGGAAAGCTAAGCACACACGGTTCAGAAGGATCAGGGCAGAAGTACTGTAAGCTGGTCCCTCAGACAGACCTAGGGTTCAGCCTTCGAAGAACCCTGGTAACTCAGGTGCCTTACCTAGGTAAAGCGAGGCGTTTTCTTTCTTGACATTGTCATCTAAGTAGGTTGGTCCCAAGGTGTAGATGGGTGTCGAGCCCATGCCGATGAGGATTTGGGCACAAATGAATAAAGCTACATAGAGAGAGTGGTCGTTTCCACCGGAGTCCTTAACGCAGGCCGACGAGTCCCACTGCTCCTTGGCAGTGCCATTGCCAGTCACGCACAAGCCGTCGTTACTGACAGAGGAGTTCAATTCCTGGATCTGGTACGGCGGAGAGATGAAATGAGGTAAGGAGAAGAGCGCAGCCCCCAGGGCGATGAAAAACCCCCCGACGGCCAGCCAGAGCGGCCTCCGCCCGCGGCCCCCGAAGTAGCTGATGAAGACCACCACCACCAGGCTCCCGATGTCGAAGCAGCTGACCAGCAGCCCCGACTCCGAGCTCTTGAGGCTGTATCTTCGCTCGATGGTGGTGATGACGCTGCTCAGGTAGCCGGAGACCATGAGGGACTGGATGAAGGTCAGGAAGCAGACGCACACCAAGAAGAAGCGCGAGTCGGCCAGCGCAGCCCTCAGGCGCGCTCCGCCGGGGGGCCCCGCCGCCGGCGGCTCTGTCGGCGCCCGCGGGGGGCCCGGGGACGCCCCTCNCGGCGCCTCCGCCGCCGAGGCCATACGCCGCGGGGCTCAGAGCAGCCCGGCCGCCCGCACGGCCCCGGCGCGCCGGGCGAGCGGAGGGGCCCGGCGGGAGCGCCGCATCGCGGGGAGGAGGGAGGAGGGAGGGGAGGGGGTGGCCCTAGCCGCCGGCCGCCCCGCCGCACGTGTCAGCCGGAGTCCTTCGCGGCTCCATCCTCCTTCGGGCTCGCTCGAGGGGCCGCCCGCGCGCCGAGGGGTCCCCGCTGCTGCCCGGCGGGTCCCGCTCGCCGCCGCCGCATCCCTCGGCGGCCGCCCGCGTCCTCTCCGCTCGCCCGGAGCTCCGGGGGTCGCCGTCGATCTGCGGGGCGGAGAGCAAGCACGGCAGGTCAGAGGCGCCGCCCCCCCCCGCGCCCCCCTGCCCCGACGCCCCGGCCCCGCGGTCCGCCTCGAACCCCGGAATTTACATAAGAGCGGGGACGGGCGCGCACGCTTGCGGGTCTCGGCCGGAGCGCGACCCCTTCGCTTGGCGCCGGATGCGACAGCCAAAGGTCGCCGCGCCAAGCCGCCTTATTTTCCAGCCTAAAAATAAACACGCTGAAATAAATACTCCGCTACGAGTCGGCGGCCCGGGGAGCGGCAGCGGGCGGGGAAGACGGGGAACAAAGCCGCGACCGGCGCCCCGGGGCTGACCCCGCAGCCCCCGCCGCCCCGGACGAGCGGTACCGCCGAGCGATGCCCGGCCCTGCCTACCCGCGGCGGAACGCGCCTTTCGCCTCCTTTGTCCGCTTTTGTCTCCCCGCCGCCTTCTGCTCGGTGCGACCGCGCGGAGGGGCGGGCGGGGGAGGTGGCGGCGGCCCCGGCAACCGCGCCCCGGTGGCGGCTCTGCCCTCGGCGCGGAGGGGGCGCAGCGGGCTCCCTCCTCCCGGCCGCCGCTGGGGAGAGGGACGGAGCTACTCACCGGCCGAGCTCCCACCCGGCACCGGGTCCCCCTCGGCCGCCTCCCCGGGAGGCGAGGAGGAGCGCAGGCGCGCCCTGCGGGCGCTCGCGTCCCCTCCGACCCCTCGTCGCCACCTGCACCGACAGGCAGCCCGAGGGAAACCGAGTTACAACAGGGGCTGCGGCTTCGTCCCCCGGGCCGGGAGAGGCGGCGGAGCGCGGCTGTCAGCCCCAGGCGGGATTGAGGATGCTCCGCGGGGTTTCGCCGTGTTTTGCAAAAGGCAATGAAACCTTCCGAAGGGGAGACCTCAGATAGAGCTCCCGCTGAAAAGTGAGAAGGAGCAAAGGGATATTCACTTGTTTGGCAAACAGAAAGCTAGGCCACCTGGTCATCCGCTTTGAACAGGCTCGTGTCTCCGTTGTGAACCACCTCCAGGAGGTAGAAGTGCGCACAAAACTGGGCAAAGTTGTTTGGAGTTTACTCCTCACAGTTTCTTCTTAATCCCCTTCTCTCAGTTTGTGTAGTATCTCGAATCTGAACATGAGCCAGCAGTGTGCCCAGGTGGCCAAGAAGGCCAATGGCATCTTGGTTTTTATCAGAAACAGCATGACCAGCAGGTCCAGGCAGGTTATCCTCCCTCTGTACTCAGCACTGGTGAGACCGCACCTCGACTACTGTGTTCAGTTCTGGGCCCCTCACCACAAGAAGGATGTTGAGGCTCCTGAGCGAGTCCAGAGAAGAGCAACGGAGATGGTGAAGGGTCTGGAGAACAGGCCTTATGAGGAACGGCTGAGAGAGCTGGGGTTGTTTAACCTGGAGAAGAGGAGGCTGAGAGGAGACCTCATTGCTCTCTACAACTGCCTGAAAGGAGGTCGTGGAGAGGAGGGAGCTGACAGGACAAGAGGGAATGACCTCAAGCTCTACCAGGGGAGATTTAGGCTGGACATCAGAAAAATATTTTTCACAGAAAGGATCACTGGGCACTGGAACAGGCTGCCCAGGGAGGTGGCTGAGTCACCATCCCTGGAGGTATTTAAAAGAGTGGCTAAGGTGCTGAGGGGCATAGTTTAGTTTTTGATAGGAATGGTAGAACTCAATGATTCTGGGGGTCTTTTCCAACCTAGTGATTCTGTGAATCCCAGAGTTTTGTCTCTGTTTATAAAGCCCTAGTACTAAGCTAAGTTTAGATAGTAGTGTGAAATACTAAATTTGTTGGGGTTTGATAGAGCTTGAACTGACGAGGTATTCCTCTTTTCAACCTAAGTTTTACCATAAAATAAAGTCAATAAATACTCTAAAGACATAGAATATCCTACACGTTTCTGAATAGCTAGTGCTTTTCTGACAGGGTAGAGGATTTACCTTTGGTTTTCTTCCCCTCCTTTAAAAATAAAGTGGTTTAGACTGACCAGCTACTTTTGTTATTTATTTATAAATATGTTAATTTCAAAGAATATAATTCTCAATTTTTATCAAACTCGTGCTTGATACCTCTTTTTACTTGCTTAGCCTTCAAACAACTCAAACTCAACACAGCCAAAACAATACTTTTTTCCCTAGATTTTCACCATATTTCTAACGTTGATAAGTTACCTCAAGTCCAGTGGTTGTCTAGGCCTGTTGTTTTAGAATTCTCTTCAATTCAAGTTTTCAATAATCCTTAAAAAACTCATCTCCATCGTTCCCCATCTCAGTTGAGGTCTCTCATAAGGTCCCTGACACAATTTCTTCTGTCTCATTGTCTCACAGCTTTTTTTATTGCATCTCCTCTCTTCCTTTTGTTCCTCTTCTGCTGTCAGTCCCTCCTGGTCGCAGTTTTCTTCATGCCAGTTCTGGTACTCAGCTTAGTTCTTAGTAAAGTGGTTCAGCTCATAGAGGCAGCAGGAAACTGGCCAAAGGAAAAGAAACCTTTCTTGTTGCTTTTATGTGCAGGAGGACCGTGGGGGAAGAAAAAGAGGATAGCACATTTCAACAAGGATGAGGTCTTAATTTGACTCGGTCATCTCATAAAGCCATCCCTAAGAACATACACATAGTTCAGCTGGTACATATTAACCCGTTAAACTTCCGTAACTCCATTGCACTTGAACTAATAAAAGAACCAATAACTGCAGTTTATAAGCTTTCTGGATCATGTATTTAACATCAGCTTTGGGTTCTTGTTGTACTACCAGGATTCCTAGACATTATTGTCTAAAGCAAAGAGTTTCATGAGATCACAGAATAGCATTAAAAATATAATGTAAGTATTCTCTAATCCCATGGGAAAATATAAGGGTGTAGCATTCGCAGCCTTTACAGCAGTTGCAAAGAGGTGCAGTGTCAATTCTCTCTGCAGTGACAAATCTATCAAAAGACAACATTGTCTTCAGGACTAGGTAAAGGTCTTTGTTTCAACAAGTTATTCCAGCTGATTACAGCTGCCAAAATGCCTGACTTCCCTGTTTACTTTTGGTTCTGAGTACTTAAATAACAGGTCAGCTGAGCACAGAGAGGATTTGTTGTCTGCAGTGGATATGAGTATCCAGTGCCAAGGGATGAACGGGAAATCAATATTACTCTCTTCACTTGACATGTTGATTACAGAAGGTGCGTCACTAGTACCCAAGTTCACAGTAAAACGTAAATGTATAATACTTATGCAAACTTTTCTGCTTTTGAAGTGTCATCACAGTATATTTATATGGTATCCTTCAAGCACAAGTTAGTGGAAGTCATTAAGTAAGGGGTAGTAGGAGACACGTCCTTCATCTTAATAGTGCCTGCCTGAATTCCTAGCTGACAAACTCCTTCCCATATGGGCTGCCCTTGCCTTGGCAGTGGACACTCCCACAGCACTGTTCTTTGAGGGGCACAGCCTCTTGGTAGAAAGATGATAACAATCAGCAGAGGGGGAGAGCTGTGCCACAACTCAGGCTGGCTTGCTCTCGTGTGGTATGTAAGTTTCAGAAGAGAAGATAAAAGCTACAATCTTTTTAAATACCATCTTTTTAAGGTCATACTTTAGCTATGATGGATTTGGGTCTTTACATGTACTTGCTAGCCCAGGATGTTTCTAACACCAAACAAGGTGCCTCAGCCTGATCTATTCCAGCCCATGAAGCAGGAAGAACACAGCTGAAGGGTGGTGTCACTTGATGGCTCTGCTTTTTCTTCAATACTTGACATTTCTAGCTAGGTTTTCCACTCAATGCTATGCCACAAATGCAATAAATCAACACACTTCTCTTCCTTCTGCTTTCCTCTAATGCTGCTACTATCGTTTTTGGGCAACATCTGCTCTTCATTTTGAGCCCAATATTAGAAAGCAATAAGCAAAACAGGATGTGCATTAGGAGACTAATGGGTCCTCCTGGAGCGTGAGCACTGGGAAGCATAAAGCGAAAGGACAAGTAACTTCACTCCTCAGGGACCCTCACCCAGCTAGTGTCCTAATGAAGTCTCAAGGGCAACTCACTGCTAGAAAAGTGCAGGTCATTATTTTTATTTGGGATGTCAGACATTTATTACAGCAAATTCTAAACTAAAGAGCTCATTAGTACAAGAAACAGGCTTAACCACACTCAGATATTGTTTATTTACCTTAACATTTTTCAGTCTCCAGAGAAAAGCTAGCTATGGTTTCTTGAATGAAATAAAGTAGTCATGAATGCAAAGGAGTAGCAAAGCAGTAGGGGAATGGAAGAAAAAAGAAAGACAGTCACAGAAATAACAGTTAACATTAGAGGTAACTGTTATCAGCTTTAAAATTGTATATAGCAGAGAAGAAAGTGCTACCTTTTCACACTGAGGTAATTCTTTTACATTATAGCCTGCCCTATGGGACACGGGACAGAAAGTTTTCACTTATGAATTGGGAATTTTAATGACGTAAGAGTAGAGAACAACATTGCCCAGGGGGAAACTGTTTCAGGATTGTCTTAAGTCTGCCTCCAGCCTGTATGCCGTGGGGGAAAGAAAGGCTGTGAGTCAAGGGCAGGCACAGCACAAGCAAGGCTGTGCATTCCCATCCAGGGAGCAATCCCACAATCTAAAGCAGAGCCAAGGTGGTGGGAGAAATGGCTTTAGTTGGTTGTTCAGTAATCATTGAGCACAGCAAGGTGGTGAGCTGGGCTTGCATCAGTGCAGAGGGCCCAGTGAGAAGCAGCAGGTGATAAGGTTATCTGTGAGGGGTAGCACCAGCAAGGCCCTGAGATGCCTTGCCCATGACTGGCACCATGCCTGTGCACATGGGCTCCACTTTGAGTGCCTGGTAGCAGGATAAAGTCCATGCCACCTAAGTCATAGCAATGGTTCTGTAGGGCTTACTGTTTTATTTTAGAAGATGCCAAGTCTCAGGAGGTAAGCCGTGAATCTGCTTGCAATAATTTTAACAGTTGTGTTCAAAATTAGACTTTTCTTCTCAGGCAAAATCCCAGTGTTTAAGTGTGTTTATCTGAAAAAGCTAGTTGAGCACCCCATTCCTCCTTCTAAACAGTAACATTGTCAGGAAATAAAAAGAAGAGCACGCCACCATTGTTGCTATGATTGTTTACCTTCATATAAACCATGGAAGTATAACATTTATTAATCTGCTTTGTTAAACTTTGTTGGTGTGAAGTTCATTAAGTACTTTCTCTCTAAAGAGAGTCCATAGAAACTGTTTGAATGGCTAATTTAGAAAACTAGCAAACTATTGCTCTGTAACTTAAACATGCAACTTCAAACCCACTTTAATGTGTTTATGTGAAAAAGCTAGTGGATCATCTTAAAAATGGGACTGACTCTTAATTATTTATGTTTGTCTCCTATGCAAGTATGCACATAAAAGCTCTTACTTTGAAAAATAAATTTAATGCAGTTCTTTTTACACATAAGGAGTATAAATAATAAAATAAAATTAAAAAAAAAAAGAAGAAAAAGCGTACAAGAAACAAGGTGAAACTAAACATATTTTCCTTTTCTACATGCCATTAACCTTTGGAAATCATATTGATAAATGCTAAGTGACGAACCAGGTGGCAGGGTCTCTAATTCCCAGTTCTGCAACACATCAGACTGTGCTAGGAATTTGTCAAGGAAGGGAGAGGGAAGGGGGATGATGCGGAATGCTTTCAGAATCAGCAAAGGACCTCTCTATGGACAATCTCTTGGGTCTGAGGAGAGCCATGAAGGCTTCTTCCATCCCTGTGATGTGGAGAAGAGCAGGCCCTCTCCTGCACTCAGGAGTTGGACTAGAACCCCTCACTTGGGCACTTCAGCTTTAAATGCTGCACTCTGGCTCTCTAAAGGCAGATAATCCACCAGCTAATCATCAAAGATATCTTTTTTCCAAGTTGTTTACAAGATATACCATATATTTTAACACAAGAATGGGGTTTTTTAGGAATGTATACAGGGCTGTGGTAGCCTAGCAGCAATAAAATGAACTATGCTATATGCCTTGAAAGCAAGGCACATTTAGTTCCTTATAATTGTTTCCTAATATCTATGTCTCTGGTTTTAAGCCTTTTTTTCCTTGGATCACAGCAGTATCAGGCATTAAGGAGACCTGAGGTACTCACACAGTCTACATAGAAGAGGAAGAAGTTGTGCTATGCCTTTCAATATTTTTTCATTCTTAACGTTCACATTTTTCCCCAGAAGTCCTGGTTCCTCTACTACATCCTGCTTTGAAATGATATAAGCATTCATCTGAAACTGCGGAAGCATTGTTTGAACCCAGGATCAAAGCCATGAATAAAAACTAAACCAGTTTTCCCTCTCACTCTTATTCACAGAGATCTTGTTTCTCAGCGTCTGCTGCTTTATTTGAATGCCACCTTTCAGCAGCCTTTTGGCAAGAATTCTGTATTAATGTATAAGCAAATGCAATTATATTTGGTTAATATATGCATTATGACCCTAACCATCCTTGAACATTATTCTCCTCTCTACACTTATATGTCTTTAAGTGTGACCATTTAAAATGTTAAGTGACAAAGTCAAAATACCTAACAATTTTGACCTGTTTGAATTCTTTGCCATATCCAAATTCAAAATTTTATATTAAAATAGGACATTTGCTCATTGTTCTCTCCCCCCACCTGATCATTAGTTTCTCTCAAGGGAAGTGCACTGGCAAAATCACAAAATATCAGCTCCACAATAGAAGAAACGTGGAAGAATGCCACCGATTAAAAAATATCCTCTCTGAAAGTCAGTAAATTGTAAAATAAAAATGCCTGGGAATTCCATCATCCCTCCAGTACAAGTTACCATGACATGATAGACTTTCAGTCTGCTGTGGGGTACAGTCTGGCCTGACCACAAACATCAGTAACTGCAAAACATAGAGGGGTTAGTACAGAACACCAAAACCCCCACAAAATCTATAATGCATTATTAAACAGTGAGCAATAAAAAAAATCAATTTTATTTCCAGCTTCTAAGAAAATCTTCAGTGTGTTTACGCGTAGACACTTCTAATATGTCTTTCTGGACAATGCCAGTGTCCAAATCGGTGCTCCAAGGTGTCACCCCATACAGTCACCTCAGATAGGAGTCAGCAAGGCGCCACCCTTGAATCAGCACTTGTGACTTCACACGAAGGAAAAGAGCATTTGTCCAGGCACAGCACATGTCATTCAGAATCAATACCTTTAAGTAAAATCATTAACAAGTTTAATTAGTGAGTAGCAATAAAGTAATTGAACACTGACAAATACAGAAAAAGTAAGAGTAACACAAGAAGTGACAAGAATAGACTCGTGAAATACATTGCCATCTAAAATATTATTTATCTAATTCATTGAGTAAATCTGAGAATATTAAAAAACATTCTTCAATTGCCAGTGCAGAAGCTAGCTTCCTCCTCCTTCAGTAGACTTGGAAAGGGAGAAAACTGCTGAAATTAGGAAAATAATAGCCCTAGATAAATCTGTAAGACTTCTACTGTCTACCTCTGGAATGGTAAACACATTTCAGAGCCCTGAGTCTACTGTACATCTCCAGCACTTAAACCAAATTCTCTGCCTAGAACACGAAAAGCAGTAAGGAGTGTAGTGAGCAATTTACAATTATCTGGTCAGAAGCAATACAGGCTAAAAAGAAAAGATACAAAAAAATAGCCAAGAAAGAATCTGGTAAATATGCACCAATGTTCAAAACAGATTTAGGCCAGATATGACAGCAAGTTTTTGTTGTTTTCTAGGAAGAACATTTTGCCCAGCAGAGCGTATTTTACAGCCTTAGGATCTCTATGCAATAAACTTCACAAATATCTTAGATGTATGCATGCAGAATTATCCTGACTTGTCTATTTATTATTATAAAGCTGAAAAAAAGAACTGGAGGAAATGCTCTATGAGGAACCATATGCTGAAACATTATTCACCTTTTATCCTTGAAAACATGTTTTTAATGTGGGCACTGTGAAGGTTTATTTCAGCAAGAAGTAGCCTCTTCAGCTGCTGACTGAAGAAAGCTTTCAGGCATGTCAGTCAGAGAGGCTTATATATGAAATACAATAGTAAATTTAAACTATAGCTACCTCCCACTCCGTGTTAAAGACCACCCTGTTACTGCCCTGAGCTGTAATCTCTGTGGCCCACGTCCTCATCCGAGTTATAGGACAAAGTGATTTCCCTGGATTCAGGAAAACACCATTGGATTTGTTGTGCCATTGGACTGAGATCAGTTGTGCAGCTGCCACTGAGGATGAACCATGAATTTAATGCAGTATTCATAGGCTGGGCAGGGACTGGGAAAACCTGCTGCACTGGAGTTGAAGCGAGAAGCAGCAGGGCAGGGATGTGGTGACTGTTGAGTCCCACACACAGTGAGCTCAGTGTTTTTAGTGTTTCCTGGGCATCTGCAGAGACAGATGGAGATACATAAGGGTGAGAAGACACCTTCTCGAAAGGGGAACAGTAAACTAGTCCCTTTTTTTGTTCCAGTGAATTTCCTGCCCTGCAGGAAGAACCTCTTACTGCAGGTTCTACTGCAACCTCCAGATGCAATGCAGCTACTTTGTTACTGTCAAGAAGAGGAAGGCAACTATTGCAGTGCTTCTTTAAATGCTAATATTTTCTGTCAGTTAAACTAAGTCACCAGCCTGTTCAGCTCAGCAGCTTTGGATTACAGATACTTGTAAGATTCTTATTGTCATGACATTTTGGGGAAGGCCTATTCTCATTTTAGCTTTAGTTTGCAGGTTGAAGCATAGCAGAAAGATGGGAGACGTTCATTAAAAATACTGACTAGAATAGAGTGAGGCATTGCCAGAAGTGTAATTGCAAGAGCGACTGCAGTTCTCTCTTGTGTTTTCACTCTACTGTGGAGAAAAAAGGCTGTCTGCTCCCTCCCTTCACTCACTGCAGCTGCCAACATGGTCCTGGCCAGGATAGTAAACAACTGTATCTGTGACCAATAATGTAACTTGCAAATAAGTTAGGGACCGAGCAGCATGTGAAGGCTGTTGATCCAAGTGTGTCCCCCATCACAAATCCACTCAGCCAAAGCCAGGCACTACAGCTGTCCTTTTGTCCAGATGGTACTTCTATTTTCTTATTAAAAATAAAATAAAATAAAACAAAACAAAACAAGCTGTGTCTGCTGCTCCCATTGTTAGCAGGAGCAAACACTGACCTTCTTATTGTCTGTACTGCTTCTCAGAAAACCTTCTGGTCCACATAGACAGAGCTTGTGCTTGTACAAGAAATGCTACCATGTGTTCACTTTCAATGTGCGATGTTACCTGTTGTGAATGGAATTAAATGATTATACTTATAAAATGGCTATGTAAAATTAATCCTAGATAGTTTTAAAAGAAAATCTTGCCTAGAATGATGCCCATAAAGCAGATTTTCACTCAGATGTTTTTAGTCTGTCATTGTTACTCCTGCAGCTATTATTTTGCCTTAGATGCTATGACATTGCTGGATCTGAAATGTCAGAAAATGTGCTTCCTATCCATCACCTAAAGGAAGAGTTGTTCCCAGCATGAGGGCAAGACAAAGTAAGTAAAGCTTCAAGGGCAATGTGAGCAGGCATCTTTACTGAAAATCTTATTTTAAAGTACAACTATTACTCATAAAGTGAAAGAGAAACCATTAAAAACTGTTATTACTTATGTGCATGCATGGATTCACAAACAGATTATTCTCACACTAGTAAAAAATAAAGAGGTGAACTGAAGACTGAAAAGAAGGGTGTTAATTTGTTGGAGTTATACAAAATCTCTGGAGAAGGCAAACCAAGCTGCAATAGGCATTTCAACTGTTTCCTTATATGGTGCCCAGTGCTAGCTCTTTTACTGCTCATCATTTAAGCAGAAATTCCTATGACGTGTTGGTTTGTATTCTGTGAATCAGTAAATTGAGGCAGTTTTAAATTCAACAAGTGGTTATTTTTAGTTCAAATGTAAAATCCTCTTCTCCACTGGTAAGGGCTTAGGCACAAGATGATGATTCCAAAGCATATGTGCTAGCCACTGCACGAGGTGCCTGTCCCAGGAAACAGATCTTACAAGAGGGTGAGCAGTGGTGTAGGGTCTCTCCTGCGAGTTACGTTCTCCAATGGGGGCTTGTTAAGAGGGATCTCTGTCCCCTCACTGAATCATAGAGTCATAGAATCATAGAAAGGTTTGGATTGGAAGGGACCTTAAAGATCATCCAGTTCCAACTCCCCCTGTCATGGGCAGGGACATCTACCCACTAGACCAGGCTACTTATGGCCCCACCCAACCTGGCCTTGAACACTCCCAGAGATGGGGCAGCCACAGCTTCCCTGGGCAACCTGTTGCAGTCTCACCACTCTCATCATGAAGAATTTCTTCCTAATGTCTAGTCCAAATCTTCCCCCTTCCAATTTAAAGCCATTGAATCCACTGGCCTCAGATCAGCAATTTTGTTTCAGCGACAAGAATACACAAATGGAAAGAGAAATATGAATCTAAGCAAAAAGCCAAAATAAATTTCCAATTTTCAGCTGTTTAAAGATAGTAGAAGTTTGACTTCTATGCAGATGTTGTAGACTAAGAAATCACATTATCCAACAATCCTCAAAAATATTGAATCCTTAAATTCAGGAGTATTTTGAAATGTTATATTATTCAGATATGCAAGGTAGAAAAATTCAGTGTCTCTGCACATAGAAAAAAAAGCCATTCACACTCAGACACCTGAGGGAAGAAGTTTTGTGTGTTGGGTCTTCACATAGAATTCAAAATACAATCTTTAGGTGCAAATTAATTCCTTTGAGTGCTGCTTCCGCAAACTCCACTGCCATCATCTGCTGTTTGTCATGTCTTCCTGTGAATTTCCTACCTTCCTGCCTTGTACCTGTAAAAAGGGAGGCTGAGAGAAGTCCCCAGCTTTCAAATACTCCCTCTTAGGGGACCAAGAACAATTTTGGAATAGAGAACATAATAATATGTCCATTTTTCACAACCTAAATGACAATGTGCAGCATCAGCTTTTAAATGTCAAGGTCATCTGTGGTATTTCTATTTTGAGTAAAATAGCTCCTGCTGTTTCCATGGTTTCACCTGAAATGTGTACTGAGCCTCATTGTTAAGAACCTTGAAACCCAACTGTTTGAATAAAAAAAAATTAGACATTCTCTTCTGTAGGTAGTTAATTTGAATTTAAATTCAAAGCAGTCTGTATTTACCATGGATGGGTGTATGGATCCCTACATTGCATTTGTGAACAAAACCAGATGTTTGGATTATCCAACTTACCATTCTTTTTGGTATATTGCACAATTATAGCTTTAATTATTTCTACAGTATAGTTTTTTCCTCAGTAGAAAGACCAGCTTTATTGTTTACTACACATAAGAAAACATCAGCTTTATTAAAATAAACTGTTCAGAAAACATAGTAGTTCGCAGTCATAGTGAAAATGCAAAAGAAACACAGTATTCTTCAGAGAGATATTTTAAAAGGTTAGCATTGCTTCAGATTGTATTCTACATGTTCACATTCAGTTGTGGAAATGCTAACAGTTATTAGAACTGCTGAATTTTCCAGGACAAAATAGTCATTTTCCCATGATTGCTGTTACTACTTAATGACTATTAATCAGAAACAGAATGCTGGAAGGAGATTGAGGAATGACTCAGATTAATAAAGCAAAGAATAGTTTAACGAATTTTAAAACCTCAAAATGCGAAATTAAAACTGTGGATACTGAAAGATTTCCATATTAAGGCCTTCAGCACTGTTTGTGTTGAGTTACCGCTTTCAGTATACTCATCTTTGCAATATTACTGGCATAAACACTGCATTTTAGCACCAAAACATGGTTACAGAGATTTAGATAAGATTGGAGCAGACACTGCATGGCAAGGAAGTCTGTTGTCTCGTTAAATGACACCTTTACAGCCCAATTTTAAGCAGAATATAGCATATAATCAATTGTTGAGCCTGGTCATTATTTAAATTTGTCTTTCTTTCCTCCTTTCTTCCTTCCTTTGTCTATTTTGAAACGTATCTATTACTAGACTGCCATCAGCTGAAGCTGTCATCATTCACACGACATCAGTCTGTGGTATTTTTCTTATTTGCTTATTACTCTTTTTTGAAGCTGTATAAGATACAGAAAATGTGAGTACACAGAGGGAAAATTGCTACTTTGTCTCCAATAAATTACAGATTCTTTTTGTAGGAAGTCTGTTCATTTCCCCCTATTCAGGCCAAGGAGTTTTAAAAGCAATGAATGGGATACAACTCACCTAACTGCAGTTGTCTAACATGTGGCTATCCACATCATGTTCACAGACTAGGCTCCATATTTGACAAATACAGAGGTTAGTGGTTGCCCTCTAGATATCTTCTGTTCTTTATTTTGTACACACATGGTGAATAATTTTTCACTCCAGTGTGAAAATATTTAGAATGTCAGTACAATTAAGTAACTCTGAACTGTTTTGCCTTGGGTGAGCACTTAAGACCTTGGTTATCTATTTTGTCTTATCTAGACATGTTTCTTCTATCTTGATCCCTTCAGTGTTAATGCTTTGATGATACATTTATTATCGACGGGATTTTAAAGCCCTTGGGATTTTAAAGTCCTTAGGATTTTAGTTGTTGTACACCTTGTATGTATTCCTACTCTCATTTAGTCAGGAGTCCTTGAGAAAATTATAAAGAAGTACAGTGATTAGTGTCAGGCTTGCTTACACTCTCCATTCCTCCTACCCATACCTGCCCCCTTCCTCATCCTTCCTTCTAAAACAGTATGTCCCCTTGCTCTGCCAGCTATTCTAGAACTCACCTAGTAAGTGTGCAGGAAGACATCCAGCTTCTGCAGCATGTGGTTTCTGCAGCACAAGGGAAAGGATGCAGACCACAGCAGAATAAATTGTTCTCACTACCCTTGCTTTGGCATGATGGCACAGCTTTGTATTCTCCTCATCATTTTAAGCCAAACAAGCTGACCTGAATGTAACTTTTGGAGCAAAACTACATCACAAAAGCAGAGTTTGTGTGGGATCATCAGAGAGGTATCACATTGTAACTAAGTATTGAATCTGATACAGCAAATGCTTGTAAACTCTTGGTCTTTTTGGTTTGGTTTGGTTTTTTACAACACATGAGTTCTGTTACATCCTTTCTTGGACCTCAGGACACAAAAGAAAGCACAAGGTAGTATGTATTCCAAGCATTTAGATGCTTCAAATTCCTTAAGTTTAACAACTTTGATAGCTAAGAAGTTAATGGCTGTAAAACACTATCTACAGTGCTCTAAAATTATATAAACTTTTTATTTCCTTCTTTTCTTCCCCTAGTCTTCAGCTGCAAAAAAAAAGGGGGAAGAAAAAAAAGAAAAGCTCTTTCAGTTCTTTCTTAAAGCTCAGGATATGCATTGTGCAGCAGTATTGAAACTCATGTCTTTTGCTAATTTTGTGAAAGGCCATACATTAAGTTCTTTTATCAGAATTGCTGGTCCTGGCAGAACAAGATTTTCTATGGTTGCTTATCCTAACTTGCCTGCAAAAAACCCCAAACCTGTGCAGTCAGGAGTTTCAATCAAGATTTTATACAGAAAGTTTCAACGCATTGTAGACAGAAGAATTTCAGATAACTCTTGGCTATACAGAGTCCTTTCTCTTCCCCATATGGTTGGTGCTCTGCTGCCAGTTCAGTGAGTGATAAGGAAACACAGATTTTTTAATCAGCTGGGGTAAAACTCAGGCAAGTCTGTATTCTTGCATTTAGCATTAAAAAGTATAAATATATTGGAATAGATTTTGCATAGATAACATGAGAATATTTTTCAAAATATTGATACTTTCCACCCTGTAGGTACTTTACTGTCTAAACATAGGTATCTACAAATAACGTAAGTGTAGATGTTCACTGAAGATAAAATACCTGACTCACTTGACAAGTATAGATGTCTAGTGCCATCAGAGATGTCATAGGACACCTGGGAGCACTGCACAAAGGTGGCAGATGTGTGCCTTTTATGTATATTATAATTTTATATATATATATGTATATATATATGTATATATATATATAAAATTTTTGTTATCTCTCCTTTGTTGTATTAAACTGTCTTTGTCTCAACCCATGAGTTTTCTCACTTCACTCTTCCAATTCTGTCTTCCAGTCTACAGGGGATGAGAGCAGCTGCATGATCCTAGTTGCCAGCTGAGGTCAAACCACAACACTCTGTTCTAGCTCTTTGGAGTTTGTCTTTCCTCCTCTATACAGAGGAGACCATTGGAGATCATTCTTGCCACCCAGCTCCTGTAATCTACACCTTTCAACAGTTCCTTCCTTCCCTGTTGTCCTCCTGGTTACATGGTCAACTCTAAATATCTGCCCTCCCCTCTCTTGCCCTTTCCAACCCTTCTCTTTTCCAATCTCCTTTCCCAGTATGGCTTTTGCTTTCCAGCTCAGTGTCACTGCGGTACAGGGGTCTGATACACAATTCCCCTTCTCCCTGCAGCTCCTGACCCCAGATGTTCATCCTGGCCCCACTCCCTACTGCCTTCCTCCATGCTGGGACCACCACAACCACTGCTCCACCAGCACCGGGTTCTCAGCCCAAAAGCCCAGGTCTCATCTTGCAGCAGCAGAGCAGTTCCCCTAGCATTCCTCAGCTGTTTTGTACGTATTCGGTACAGAGCCTGAGGCAGGCAGGACCCAGGCAGCTATGTATTCTGGAGCCTGTCCTGAATCTGCTGCTAAATAAAAGGAGTGAATTCTTTAAATGTTTTCTTGTCATGCAATATCCTTCCCAGGGGAACAACCCAGCCTGGTTGTTAGGGTTTTTCTCTTAAGAAATCATTTCTTTAATTTACCTGATTCAACCAAACATTAGGTTGTTTCTCAAATTATATTATTGTGTAAAGACATGAACTCCATAAACATGAGAACTATCATCAATAAAAGTTTGCACTACCTTGCTATGTTAAATTAGTAAAACCCCATTAATGCAATCCAGAAACAGACCATCAATTTAAGTGCAAAAGTACAAAAGCACCTGGTAAAATTGAGAGCTGGCAGGACCCATGCATTGGTAGGAGCTAGTAAGGTTCAAATACCTAATGGGAAATCATTCTTTGTGTTGTGCTCTCTACTGTATTTGATTAAATCCTGTTCCCGTAGTTGTGGCTCTCAAATTTTCAAGCCAAATCCCCCGTCAGTGTTAAAAAGCTGAGCTCCCCAGGTAAACTAGCTGACAATCTGATCCAAACTGAACCTACAAAACCATTAACAAGTCCTAAAAGCAGCTGGACATGTTTGGAATTTGTCACAGTTGCTATTAGTAGCTGATCTATTTGAGGAAAGACGGAGCAAGTATGATGAAGAGGTTAAAAATAAGTATAAAGATTTGAGCGCTTGGCCATTCTGCTTTCTGTCCTTGTTATCTAATGTGCTCACCTAGGAAGAAACTTCTGATTTAATTAGAAGCACCAATCTGGGATTCATGCATTTACATAATAAAACCCCTTGGGAAAGAATTTTAAAAAGACCTTTTTACCAAGAATACTCTCCTCAAATATTAATTATTGATGTTTGTAATAATTACAGCATGGAACTATCCAGCTAGGGAGCTCATGGTTTTGCATATGCTGAATTAAAATTGTTGCAGGCAATTAAGGCCAGAACCTGTGTGATGCCTATCATACTGCAGAAATATTAGGGTTTCCTCTAGCTTTCATTCTTCATTGCTCTAATGAAACTTGTTCTATTTTTTAATATATATTCTGGCCATTGGTTTTGTATTTTACAGTCAAACAGTCTGCCATCTAGCCAGAGAGTTGAAACTGACTTAGCTTCTACTTTTTAAATCTCTACATTTGAATAAGGTTTTAGTTGTTTTTTTAAAAACTAACATCTGCCACATTTAAAAAGAGCCAAAGGCCATGATTCACTTCATTTCAGTGGATGTATCTTACATCCTGGCAGGTTGTCTTGACGCGTTTTTGCAGAACAGGTAAGACATTTGGGATTAAAGTTACTTCTTGTAACTGTGTCATTAGCATTGTAGCATTGTGCAGGCACTGATTATGTTCTCTCTGCCTCTCCCACACCTCTAATCTCAGACCTGACCTGATTTATGTCACTAGCTTCACATGGGCGTGTGTATATTGAAATCCAGGAGAGGGAAAAGGGCTGAGATTCCCTGAAAATAAATTCAGCTGGTAAAGAGATTAACCCATTTATAAATGCATTTTTGCCTGTTGCTGAGGATGCAGTTTCATCCATTTAAGGAACACAGGCCTAAATCCAGATACTGACACTGCCTGGGAAGGGAGAAGAAAGATGCAGGTAAAGTAGTAGTCCAAATGGATTGGTGACCAGCACAGCAATTTAATTTGGGGGTCTTTGGGGACAAAGGAAATGAAGGAGGGAGAAAAGTGAATTAGGAGGTAATATCTCAGAATGATCATTTGCAGTAGTTGATATAAGAAAACATTCTTTTTCTTTCCAAGCCTTGGTCATTATATGTAACTTCAGGAAACCTGACACACCCTTTAAAGCATTCGCAAAGTAAGTGCAATCAGTCATCAGTGGCAGAGGGTTATGTAACCTCACATTTACAGTGAGGAAAACACTTTGTGGAGGAACATGAAGATGAGACATGATGGCCCTCGGTCCTTTATCAAAGGATTTCCAGCAAGCAGCTCTGCTGACACAGAGATCTGATTTCTGAACATAAAAAGTTTTACCTATTTAATGATCCCAGATCAAAATCCAGATTCTTCTAAGCTTGAAAATAGACCTCACTTTCCTCTCCACTGAGACCATTTTATGCATTTCTACAAAAGGTTTCTGCTGAAGCACTGAATACACAGGTCTAGGTTTAATAACAGTGCTTAAGGAACTACATTCACACATAATACTGGAGGCGAGATATGTGTAGGGTATTCCCGAGGCTGCACATATCAGGTGCGGGTGGATGACATGTATGGATGCCAGATGTGTGGATAAGACCTCTTTGCACACGGAGACCTCAATAAGTGGGGAACAATCCGTGGGCAGGTAGAGCATCAACAGAGCTCAACTGAGCTGCCAGGGCCTTAGCTCACTCCCATATTTGTCTCTGCTTTTCTTCTCTGAATGGAAGCAAGCCCAGAATATTTAGAGCTCTGGACTATATTTTATGTTCTGTGATGCCAGCCTCAGGAGCACACTCAGCTGTAGACCTTGCAGGTTCTTCTTGGTCAGCAAAGCTGCATCTTCCGAGCTTGTGGAGGAGAAAGGGGACATGTTCTTTCCTAAGGTCTTGGGAGTCAGAGAGTAGCTGTGCCCGGAGTAAGCACACTGTGCTTATTTGGTGATTTCTTACAATGCCAGAGTAGTACAGGACAAGGCACAAAGAATGGTGGGGTTATTCTTTTATTTTTACCTATAAGTATCTAGCAGAGGAATCATCTTAAATTCCCAGTAACCACAGCAGGAGCATGGCTTCTCTGAGAAATGACTCGGAGAGGCCTCTAACATAACTGCTTAGAATAATTGCCACTACTTCTAATTCAGATCAAAACCATACTGTAATTAATATGGAGTTAAGAAAAAATTAGTGTGGCCACAATCCTTATCAAAATGAACTAAGTAATGCTGACTGAGACTGTGGGAGGAATCATTCTGCCCTTGTCAGCCAGAAAAATATGATTGTATTGCTATAAAATCTCTCTCTAAATAAAACCTGACAAGTTTATTTTTGTACCTGATTCTATTCCCTGTCTGGTGCGTCACATTAAATTTCTACAAAATTCCTTCTTAAGACAAACTTCAATTAAAAAAGGAAGAAGAAGGCAAGATGAGTTTAGATGTGATATAATGAATAAACAAAAAAATGGAATGGAGTAGGATACCTGGTAACAATCCCATTCCGATAGTTTATCATGTGTCCACAGCCAAGGGTTTTTTCAGACACTTCCTTTGTAATAAATGTAAGCATACAAATATTATACAGTCTCCGAAGGGTAATAGAACAGATACACAAGACAGTATAATGATCACTTCAGAAATCTATTCTACATTTAAGTGGATTTAAGGTTGAAAGCACTTGTCAATAATTCAAGGGTAAAATACATTAAAGGACTACTGTAATTATCCAAAGCTCAGGCAATATGGACTGGGAAACTGAGAATCAAGGAACTGACTATAAAAAATACAGCTATGAAATCACTAGGATTTTGTGGTTACTGTGCAGTATTATGACAGGGCAGTTAAGGGTAGCTGACTGCCTCTGTGATCTCTGCTTTGTCTACATGTATGTTAATTATTTTGAATGTAAAATAACTACATATTTTAATGTAGTTGTTTGCTGACCCTGATCGCTCTCTGCTAAGAGGCAATCAGCCCCTCCAGAAAAGCAGCACAGTGACCAGCAGAACACAAATAAGCCTATTCCCCCATCCATGAAAACATAAACAACACACTTCAGTGAATTAGAGCAAGAAAGATTAAATTAAAAGACAACCTCTGGCCCCTGACAGCTGTGTCTCCCTTCCCACACACAGCCCAGAACAGGACATCTTATGCATTGAAAATAGCTCAGAAGAAACTGATCTGCATGTAAAATTGCAAAAAACAGGTTGAAAGGGATCTCAGGAGCCCTGCCTAATGTATTGCCACACCCTAATTCCATGCAATGACTCTTTAATATCAAGGACAGCAGGAAAAGAGATTCAGTATTGAAAGGACATTACGGTCTCCATTTGCCTTTCTTGTTAGTGATTTGCTTTCTTAGCTACCTGTAAAGTAATAAACTTTCATTCAGGTGAAAATACCCTTTAAATATAAAGAAGCGAAAATTTACTCTACAGAAAGTGTGGAAACTACAGGTCACATAATCAGATGAAACAAAACCTGTGCTATGGGCATTAATCACACATTCTGCATGCGCCCAGGCAATTCAAAATGACAGAGGATGCCTCCAGCACACTTTGGCATTAGAAAAGAATTGCGATTCCACTTTTGAATCATTTTCATAGTAGTGCTGCTGGTGGTGAGAGTGAGTCAGAAGGTCTCCATACCCTCAAACAAATCTCAAGATGTGAAAAAAGGGAAGAAAATCTAGAGTTTTTCTTCCTGCCCACCACCACCACCCACTACACACCCCAAATCAAGACTAGTTATTTCTTACAGTTCATGTTTTCTTCCTAGAGGATGTACTGCCAGATCAGAACAAAACAAAGAAGAAAGCTCCACCTGAAATGCAGCATCATTCAACCAGAACTGACAAAGGTTTTCCCTGCAAAGTTCCATGGCAGCCACATGCCTCACACAGAGCCTACAACTGATGGTGAAACAGGAACAGGAGGGACAAAAATTGGAATCCATCCACTCTGTTTAGTCTGTGGCTGTATGGTTATCAGCATTAAAAAAATACGCTCTGAATGCTTCCCTCTCTGCTATCTTCACCTGGGACCTTTTAATGATTGCTCTGAAGCAGGTTGTCACAGTAACAGATGCTTTCAACCCTGTCAGCCTTGCAATTGTTTGCTGCTTGCTGAAGAGCCAGTGTCTGATGCCTGCTGAGGAAAACTTCCCTCTTGGGAGTGGGTACCTGGCCTCATCAGTCCCCAAGCCACTCTGTCAGTCTGATAAACAGTGTTTTCACCGGGTCTCTCTCCCTACCTTAGGCTAGATGGTAGGAAGCTTAGGATAGGCCAGTTTGGCTGTAGATTTGCTGCTACTATCACATTTTTAATGTTAATTTTATAACATTTTCATTGCTAGATGCTCTTCTAGGAACAGACTAAATCAAACTTATTCTATTAAAGCAATGGACTAAGGGTTGAGCTACAAAACTGAATGCTGAGTTATAAAGAGGTCAAACAGTCAAATGGATTACAAATTTATAGCTTATATATTGGCTTCATCTCTGGCCCTTGATAAGCTTGGTAAATTATCATAAGTTGATAAGTTATGGTAGTGGTCATCAAGCTCCTTGTTTTTCATTCTTTATTTTGTATTACTCCTTACTCAGGAACACAATGTGCACAAAAGAAGTGTGAAAATAAATTTCAAAATCCTCCTAGTCCTTTGGCAATAGGACTGCAGTCTAGCTTCACTTGTGTCTTTCTGCTTTCCCGCTCTTCTTCTCAGGAAGTTTTCTGTAAGTGTTAATACAAATGGAAATGGAGCTGTTTTTCTCCTAGAAACACGGTTCAATATCTTTATCAATGACCTGGATGAAGGCATCAAGTGCACCTTTAGCAAGTTTGTGGATGACACTAAGCTGGGTGGAAATGTTGATCTACTCGAGGGTGGAGAGTCTCTGCAAAGGGATCTGAACAGACTGGACCACTGACCTGAGACCAATGGCATGAGGTTTAACAAGGCCAAGTGCCAGGTCCTGCACTTGGAGCACAACAACCCTATGCAGAGCTACAGACTAGGAGAAGTCTGTCTAGAAAGCTGCCTGGAGGAGAAGGACCTGGGGTGTTGGTTGACAGCCGACTGAACATGGGCCAGCAGTGTGCCCAGGTGGCCAAGAAGGCCAATGGCATCTTGGTTTGTATCAGAAACGGCATGACCAGCAGGTCCAGGGAGGTTATTCTCCCTCTGTACTCAGCACAGGTGAGACCGCTCCTCGAGTCCTGTGTTCAGTTCTGGGCCCCTCATCACAAGAAGGATGTTGGGTCTCTGGAGCAAGTCCAGAGAAGAGCGACAAAGCTGGTGAAGAGGCTGGAGAACAGGCCTATGAGGAGTGTCTGAGGGAACTGGGGTTGTTTAGACTTGAGAAGAGGAGGCTGAGGGGAGACCTCATTGCTCTCTACAACTAGCTGAAAGGAGGTTATAGAGAGAAGGGAGCTGGCCTCTTCTCCCTAGTGACAGGGGACAGGACAAGAGGGAATGGTCTCAAGCTCTGCAGGGAGGTTCAAGCTGGACATCAGAAATACTTTTTCACGGAAAGGGTCATTGGGCACTGGAACAGGCTGCTCAGGGAGGTGTTGGACTCACCATCCCTGGAGTTGTTTAAAAGATGTGTGGAGGAGTTGCTAAGGGGCATGGTTTAGTTTTTGATAGGAATGGTAGGACTCAATGATTCTGGGGATCTTTTCCAACCTAGTGATTCTGTGATCAGGCAGTCCAAGTAATTCTTAGTCTTTAACATAGTTGTTCAAAAAGGATTATTGACGCTTCATTGTGTTCTTTTTCCAGTGGTCTTTATTTTGTCATGGAACACTGGAAGACATACAAGGTTTGTCTGAGCTTCACTCACTGGGCTTTCCATCACAGTGGCACTCAGTTTTGAGACTCAGAGAAATGATAAACAAGATAGTGGAAACTAAGATCTCATGAACAAAACCTCCCAAAGGAGACAGCTTGATCAACATTGCAGGCAGGAAGTAGAAAGACTGTAGGAAGACTTTGCTCCTGAGTACCTATCATAGCTACAGTCACAGCGCAGGTTAGACTGAAGCTGCTCCTCCCCTGCCAAATGGGAGCCTGAGGACTGGGCAGGAGAAGCAGAGATTGAACTGAGTCTGATGGTGCTTCCCTTTGTGTACCCATGTCCAGGCTGGGGGGACCAGGGAAGACAAAGTGATCAAGAAACACAACAGTATTTACTTTGTGCTCACAGCAGCAACAATCTTCCCATTACGTTTGGTGATTAAAAATAGCATTTGTATTGATAGCAAGTAATTATCAAAATTGCACTTCAAAAATCTTCCTTAGCATTTGACTGTGAAGTGGTACAAACTTGGCTGAGTTTATAGGAGCTTTGTCAATCAAGTAAGATATAAATCTGACCGCTTGTCTATCAGTAGCCCAAATACTGAGTAAACACAGAAAGTGTACTAATACATACCAATAACATTCAGAAGATCTGGATGAGTCCAGCTGCAGCCAGTTTTCCCCTTTCTGTAACCTCTCCAATGTGCTCTGCAGTTCTGCCACACACTATTTTGAAAGTTGACCCCATGCCCTTGGCTTTTGCTGTAGTGTTTTATCCCACAACCTTGCATCCAAGAATCTATGAAAAACAGTTAAAAAGAGACCCCCTCTATGGTTGCCATTAAGTATATTAGTTGTACATTGTTTAAAGAGCAAAGCATTTCACCAACACTGCAGAGCTACTGCTGGAAAATCAGCAGGGCTGATGCTATAAGATGCTCTCGTTTCCAAGAACAGCATTTGAGATAAGCTGTGGCCAGAAAATGTTTAGTAGCTGTGAATCCTCTTTGTGCTTGGCTGCAGGTACATTACAAGAGCTCACAAGACTGATCCAGTGAGTGGTAACCTCACAGATGATGTCTTCCAGAAGGCAATCACTGTAATAATAAAGAAGGACAGGAGTAAGCCAGTGTCTACTTTACCTTGAAATGTGCTCTAAAGACACAGAGCAACCAAGTAGAAAAGAATTCACAGCTGAAAATAAAACAAACAGATACATCTTGTAGGTTTCAAATTGCAAATTTTCTCTGTAACTGCATGTCCTGACAGTAGGGCTAAAGTAAAAAAGGAAAAAAGCTAAAGTCTACCTGCCTTGCTTACTGTTTCCCATACCTGTTCTGCTACTTGTTCATTTAAGTTTTACCCATGCAGACTCCAGTTTCACACACTCAGCCGGAGTGCTTGTCTCTTACAAACTCTGGGTTCAGGGGTTCATAGATGCATGCAGGCATTTGGTGGGGACATGAGGACTTTTTCTGCAGTTTACCCAATTTTATCTCCCTTTGTCTATGGTCAAATAACATGAACTTCCACTATGAGAAAGAAACTGGTCTGCACTTTTAACTCATTGCTAATACAGAAATCTACCACTTTTACACCTGTTAAAATTGTTCCTCAGACCTCTGAACAGAGTTAGTCCCAATGTTTATTCCAGGTTATGTAGCAGTCCTTTGTGGTGCTCTGCCGTGTTTCATCAACAATGCAGCAAGGAGTTGTGTCACCATAATGGATAAAGTAGGCTGAAACATGGCATGTTAATACATCTACTACAAACCCAGATCTCATTGGTCTGCCCTGCTGATGATGCATAGGGATGCTCAAACCATATCCAGCATTAAATGTTATCTAATTCCACAGCAGGACTTTCTACTTATGCTTATCTAGCCTAACCCTCAGGGGAAAAAAAATAACACCCAAATTCCCTTCTAAGTAACACATGAGGAGGAATGAAATTCAGGAGATATTTGTTGAGGTTTGGGGAGGCCAGCATGGTAGAGCAGTTACACAGTTAATGCTCTCAGCACAGACTCTGAAAGGATCACCTGTAGGAATAAGAAGACAATATTTAGCCTTTGAGCCAGATCCAGCATCACTAGTGCCAACAGAAAGCTCCTGCTCACCTCAATAGACTCTAAATCAAGCCCTCAGGTCCTGAGAGGCAGCTGGTCAGAGAATTATGGAATGTCCTGGTTATAGACCAGGCACTGCAGTCCTGGGGGTTACTGAATATTTTATGATCCACTTATTAAAAAAAATGTGTATCAGACATCTATCAGTTTAGGTATCCATAACCTTGGCTCCTCCTGGGGAATTCATGGAGGATATTAGCAAAAGAGATATTTCAGGGCGGCAGCCAATTAGGCAATACCTTAGTGCAGCAAGGGACTTGGCTGTACACTCTTGTTGCTGTCAGTTAGGTTTGGGGATGCCTCAAGCTCTGCTGCAGTAAATAGTCATAACAGATTATTCAGGGGTGAGCTGCCCTTTGAGTGTCCCCAGCCTTCTAGGGACAGATCAGGGTAGGGCCAGGGCAGATACCTGAGAACAACAGCCTCCTCCCAGGCTTGTGTGTACATGAGGTTCAGGACTTCTGGGTGGGAAGCAGTAGGAAAAAAGTTTCTTTTTGGAAAGAGACTGGCAGTAGGGATCTGGGCACAATGAGTGCAGGTTTTAACAGGCAGCTCAGGGCACAGCTGTGATTTCAGCACTAAGTTCAGCCAAGCTGTCTCAATACAATCTTGGAGGTATTGCCATTAAAAAGCAGCTGAATTACAATCAACTTTAAAATTAGCATCAACACTAGCAGTGTCACAGCATTTCTTCAAAACAATAGGCAAACAAGCCAAATCACTGTAAATTATTTTTTAATGATTGTTAAAGCCTACTATAATATGAAATGCCAATCAGTTCATTGTCCCTCATACTCTTAGTGAGAATAGATATGCCTACTTGATTAATTCTAGTCTTAACCTAGCTAACCCAAGATGAATAGGAAAGATGTGGGAACAGAAGTCTGCACTTACAAAGATAAACAATTGTACAATTTGTAGTTACAACAGCTAGTGAGTTTTTACTGTTTAGTCTTCATAACTTTTATATCAATGTTTTGTTAGAAAATGAAAGATTTCACATGTAGATGGATGTAGTCAAAGACCTTATCTATACAAGAGCTGAAAGTCTCTCTTCAAGGACAGCTGCAGCAAGCACTGATGCTCTCAAAATTTTGGCTAGGAGGAGTGAATGAGATTGGGGAACATCGTACCAATAGAAGTGGACATTGTTTTCCTCAAGTAGTGCTACAAAAGAAAATGATCTGACATAGTATCTTTATTATAAACCAAATGGCAGCAGTGCTATGTACTTCATTTGATTCAAACGGATCACCACAGCATTGCCATCATCCCTATAACTGCCTTGTACTACCTGTCTGAAAGGCTAAAGACAGAGAAAGAAAATGATGTTGGATTCAGCTCTCAGGTGCCCTACTTTAGAAACATTTTTGGTTCGTTACATCTATCAGACTCAGTCCTGTGAAGACTGAGTGCTTTTAACTACAGAAGAAGGTGTTCAGCTGAGCCATGGGCCATCAGACTATGCTACCTTCAGACAAGGGGCTCCCCTACATGTGCTGTTTCTCATTGCTAGGAGCCACCTGGGACAGGCTGCTGACCTTCCCTTACCATACCAGTACAGAGGGAGCTGAAAGCCTCCCTACACTACCCAATACGTGGGAAAAGGTATTGTTCCTCTTCAGCAAGGGCAAAAAATTCTAAGTCAGCACTCCAGATATGGGAGTGCTGTAGTGACATGTGGTGTTGCGTCTCAGTAAATAAACCTACAGATATAAATACGCTGGGTGTCAATCTTAATTAAATTGTATTTTAAAGGTCAGACACTACAGTTCCCATGTGCAAGTCCTGGATGTCAAAGCTCATCCTCTACAAATAAATCCTTTAATGACCTCCCTTGGTACCAGTTGCTGCCCTCACACAAGTTCCCTGGCTGTTCTGGCTGACTGAGATGAGGCAGATAGCTCATCCATCTGGACACCATCTGCCTCATAGGAGTACTGAGTCATGCTCGTGGAGGCTGAAGGGACCCTGTACAAGCTGTGATGTGGAGAACTGGGACAGACAAAGAAAATCCTTCTGCAGTCCCACAGACATTGTCCTAAATCTCTGCTGCAGCTGGTGGACTTACACTGACTCAGGGTACCTGTAGGTACTACGTTGACCCATATTTGCAGTGATACAAGAAACTGTATTTTCTGAATGGTTCACCATGTACATCTCTGCCAGATGGCAGGCTTGTCACTTTGAAGCAGGTCCTGGTCTGCCTCACAGCTGACAGGCAGAAGGGAGATTTGTTCATTTGTTAGCTGGAAAAAGCAGCAGTGAGCCTCTCTTGCAGTCCCCAAGGAGGCAAGAAGGTAGTGCATGCTCTTAATTATAGCCTCCAGACTGGATCATCGCCTCAGAAGTGGAGAAAAGAGCAGAAACACACATATACATCTACTTGTAAGCTGCTCTTGAAGTGAGTCTGCGTGGGCCCTNAAAAAAAAAAAAGAAAGAAACCAAGGAAAAAGAATAAACTAGAAACACGAGGACACTGTAATGACACTGTACTCATTGTAGCCTGCATTTCCTTGTAGCAAGAGCTGTATGGAAAGGATTTCCAGTAAAACATATCTCTCTCAACTGGCTTTTGACATTTCATCATTGCGATGCTTCTTGCCATATCATGCATGGGGAAGACAACCCTAGCCACCCTGCACAATACAAGCACTGGCCTAAACTCTCAACCTGACCAAGCAAGGGGAGAAGATAAGGGAAAAATTGGAAATAAATGCATTTGAAAAGTCTGAGTATTTTCAGCTGGCTGCATTAAGGAGCATGAAATGTTCTCAAAAGATATTTTTAATGCTTGTTTTCATGATAAATAAAAACCTTTGTGATCTTTTAAAGGCCACTGGTATTGTGGTAGGCATAACTGGTCAATAACTGCGATGACAAAACAGTCTTTGTAAATGCTATGAATCATTTAAATCAACATTAAAAACCAGCATTGTAGCAACACTTCTTACTTCTGGAAATATTAATGAGGAAGGAACTTAAAGTGCAGTTAACTGTCTGCTGGACTGTAATCAGAGACCTAGTTCTCCTGGCAGAAGTATTGATCAAACTTTTGCCAAGTGCTTTCTGCAGGCTTTGCAATCCCTGAAATAAGGATCTGCACACCATAATCACTCCCTGGCTTTGTCAGGCAGCCTGGAGAGGATCCAACTCACCTAATTCAATCAATCTACAAGTTAGGGCTGCAGTCTGAGCTGGTTTTGTGAACTTCTTCATCAGCCAGTGAAACAAAATAGACACTTAGGGAAGGTGCTCAGTTTAAGACAGAATGACACATCCTGTGAAGATGATTATTTGTTACTGACAGTAGGCTTTAGATGATCCATCTGACTTTTAAGAAGAGAGATAACTAGGTGAGACAAGACCCTTCCCTTAATAACCTTGAAAAACTGAGGGAGTCATAGACAAATAGCAATCATGTCCAACAGGACAAACCGTACTTCAATACATTCTGTTTTGCTCTGGTTACTCCTGTTAGCCTTGAAGTAAGCTCAAAACCTAAGGCACCAGAGATGCTACTCCATGTTGCCTACAGAGCTTTCACTCCTGTGGTTTCTATCATCTTTACTGGTCTCTGACCTTTGTATCAGGGCAATTGTTCCCAAAGTCCCTCACTGAAATATGGTACCTTGCAGAAGAAAAGCTCATTTTCCAGGTCCATTACCTAAGCCAAAACCTAAATGATTGTTTTGGTGTTAAAAAAAAAAAACAATAGTATTGCTTTCTTAACAACTTAATAACTTTCTTATTTTCTTTGAATTTGGATCTTACATGTGAGCAACATTAATATTCAAAATGCAAGTGCTGACTGAAGCATCTTCTCATCTCCTGTCACCAAGGAGGTCTTTTCAGTTTTGGGTCCCCTGTGCGAGTACACAATGTAGCTTTCTTCTCATAGGTGTTCTCTCCTCAACATCTGTCTTCATGACCTCTGAGACCACTACCTGGCCAAAATCAGGATGGAATTCAAAAGCTGCCAGGAAGGACATGAAGGAAACATTGATACACCCCCACATATGTATACATTATTGTTTAAGTCTTGTTTGATCTATTGTAAAACAGGGTAAAAGTTGATTTCAGCAGGTCTAAATTAATTCTGTCTCAACAGAAAATATCTGAAATGTTGCTCTGTAAACATGAAGATGAAAAAACTTACTTTTATTATGATGTAAATAATCTGACATGTAAATTCAAATATGTGTTTTTCAGAAAAGGGAAAGATCTGAGCAGTCTTTCCTGAGTTCTAGTTTCTATTCTTCTGTTTTGTCTGAATTTCTTTTCAGACTGAATACTGTGTTTCTGTACAAACCACCCAACCCAGACCAAGCAAAAAGGCCGCATCCCACAAAATTATCTCTACAATTATTCCATTGCTTTTCTCAGTCAAATACCAACATGGCACATCATGAACACAGAAACATATTTCACCAAGGACTTGATGTCCAAATTCACAGCAGAGCAGACTTAGGTTAATGAGAAAACCAGCAAGTCAGTAAAAAAATCCTGAACATGCCCCAAGGAGTCATGTGTCTTTACAATGTATTGGTTGCATGCATACTCTATGTGATCTCAGAAATAAACGTGTACATCTGCCTCGTTATTTTTATCCTCTGCCTGCTCATACATATGTCCAAAGCCCATCTCAATATTTTCATTCTGCATATACTACATTTGAATGGGCAAATTATTCAACATCATTGTTGTTTATAAATAAATTTACAGTAAGATTGGGAAAATGTGTTTTCCTTATAAAACCTCCTTTTTGTGTTTAGATAGTGTACAACTTTCATTATTCTGATCTGTAAACAAATCTTAATTACTTTGACAGCCATTTCCTGTCAATGTTACATGATTACCCTATTATTTAATCTGCTCTAAATCTATACCTTGCTGGGTTTCAGCAATGTGAGCACTTCTGTATGTTTAAGTGTACAATGTGGAGCAGGGCAAGGTAGAAGGAAGAGAATAACCCCAATTTTCTGCTCTATTTCAGAAAGTGCTGGTGTCCTTTCATCTCCTCTTCTTGCTGACTGATAAGAAACAATAACCCTCTTTAAATAGATTGGAAATTTGATTGCACTGCATTAAATATAACCTTTCTAACCCAGCTGCAGTTGTACCTGCAGCCAAATACTTGAGCCATCTGTCCTACACTGACTAAGAAAATGAAGACATGAAAAGACATGTTGACAAAATCACCAGCTACTCTAAGTGGGGCCATTTGTTTGCAGTCACTGACTGCTCTTGAAAGATATGTAAATCCTGGCATTTTCACTAGTTCAAACACTATTCAGGAGTATGTATCAGACATATTTTGTTATATATTTTACTATTTTACTTTACTATGTATTGCATTTAGCATGTTGGGGCATCTGGTCCAGAAGTCTGATCTTAGAAGTCTGAAATATGTGAGTGAGAACTGCTAAGTGGTATCTTCATAGCCTATGAGACAGTGGTAGTCGTGCTTTTAGCAAACCATGTGGACAGCAGATTGCTGCTCTGTTATCTGAAATAGATATGTTTGTTATATGCAACTCACCTGCAAATAGTGTCCTCAGAAGGTGATATTTATAGAGTAGATGTCATGGATGTCATAAACGACAGCAAATAGAAGAAATTACTGGAGAAATTATTTCCAAGTCATATCTGTGACTGAAAAAACCCCCAAAACCAAACTCCTCCCCCCCAAAAATCCCAATATTTTAGGACAGATGTGGGAAATATTTTATCAAGGGAGATTTTGGAATACTAACTCAAAATCATAATAGTTGCAAGTTGATCTGGTATTTGAGAATATGAACATTTTTATGGAGGTTTACCTACCAGTGAGTCAACCCAAGTTTCTGTTGAAGTCATGAACCATATTTGTCCTTGGAGCCACATCATGATGGTCAGCTGGAGTGAAAAAAAAACTTCAACAGGTTCTGGGGACAGAGAGAAAAAACAATATATAGAGATGTACAATGACCTTATATAACCTGTGTAGAGAGCAGACCATCTATGATTAATGACTGCTGCAGTGAACAGTAGTTACTTTGAAACTTTAAATTTTTGAGACATGCAGATCCCGCAAATAAAATGTTCTGCATATACCAAACAGGCCAGCTAAGGCTGTATAAGTACTTAAAGGTGAACCCTGCAAGAGCATCGTAAATTAAGATCCTGCATTAGAGAACATTGAATCTTGACAACAAATTTCACAAAGTTTTACAGAACCATCTAGGTTGGAAAAGACTTTTAAGGTTATTGAGTCCAGTCATGGACCCAGCACTGCCAAGTCCACCACTAAAAACATGTCCTTGAGTGCCATATCTACACATCTTTTAAATACCTCCATGGATGATGACTCAGCTACTTCCCTGAGCAGACTGTTCCAATGCTTGACAACCCTGTCAGTGAAGTAATATTTCCAAATATCTATCCTAAACCTCCCAGGACCCAGCTTGAGGACATTTCCTCTCCTCCTATCACTTGCTACTTGGGAAAAGAGACTAACACCCATCTCACTACCATCTCCCTTCAGGCAGTTGTAAAGAGTGATAAGGTTTCGTCTCAGCCTTCTTCACTCCAGACTAAACAACCCTGCTCACTTTATAAGTTCCTTTCCCCAGAAGACTTGTGCTCCAGATCCTTCATCAGCTTAATTACCCTTCTTTACACATGCTCCAGCACTTCAATGTCTTTCTGGTAGTGAGGGGACCAAAACTGAACACAGAATTTGTGATGTGACCTCAGCAGTGTACAGGGGGATGATCGCTTCTCTAGTCCTGCTAGCCACACTGTTTCTAATACAAAACAGGATGGTATTTGCCTTCTTGACCACCTGGGAACACTGCTGGCTCATATTCAGTCAGCTGTTGACCAACACACTCAAGGTTATTTTCCACAGAGCAACTTTCCAGCCATTCAATCTAAACCTGTAGGGTTGCATGGGGTTGTTACGGCCTAAGTGCAAGACCAAACACTTAACCTTGTTGAACTTCAGGCAGATAGCCTCGGCCCATCTATCCAACCTGTCCAGATCCCTCTAGTGCTTTTCTACACTCAAGCAGGTCAACACTCCCACACAACTTGGTGTCCTCTGCAAACTTAGTAAGGGTGCACTCAATCCACTTGTCTAGGATATTGCTAAGGATATTAACCAGAACTGGCCTCTACACTGAGATCTCTCTCTTGAAAACAAGCAAGCACAGCATTCTGACCTTTTGTTTCTTATGTAGATATAAGACCTTCTGCCATTAAAAGTTTATGGAAATTCTTATAGATGAGTAACTGAGAAAACTCACTTCAAAAGCAGAAGACAGAAGAAGAAAAAAAAACCCCACAGTTTATAACTGTCACTCCCCTGATTTTGTGGTGCTCCCATTAGACTCTCCACCCCTTAGGTCTAGCAACCTTCATTTGTGGTTATTTGCAGTATGTGCTGCATTTATGCGGAGGAAAAACATCGTGCAGTCCTTTCACAGTCATCTAAATCCTGGCTTTGCATGAGGTTGAATAAAATCAATGCTTGGGCTGTGGAGGCACCAGTGCTTGATGATTCCAGCCACGGTGAGATCTGGTGACCCACAGCTGTGCATCCATGCTGCAGGGTTGCAGAGCTGGGGTTGGTGCTTTCCAGACTCCGCAGTTCTCACAGAGCCTCTTCAGCCTCACTCCCCGTGACTGGCGTTTTGCAGTCGCTCTCCACCAAGCTATCCCGTTTTCTCCCGTAAGCGAGAATTTCTCCTTAATCTCAATGGAAAAACAAAAAAAAAGTAATTTCCATATCTGTCCAGAAGAGGGCAATATTACATCACCTAAAACACTCAAAGGTTCTCCTTGGAAATAAAAGGGGTGGAGAGGGAATGTTGTTTTATACCAATATAAAATGGCATTTCTGCTCCCTTTTATAACTATATTGCATTTCTCTGATTGGTGTGGTTTGCAAGCATGTCATCTGTCTGGTGACAAAAATGTCTCTGCCTCCTTATTGCAAGCCTGATAAAACGTCAGCCAGAAGGTCTGAAATGCAGTGGTTTGTCCTTAGAGAGCAGGGCTTAATTTAAGGCATATGTGGAAATAAACTTTTTAAAAAAGGCAGAAACAAGCAAATAAATTTATTTTGTTTTTTTGAAAGTCCAGAGAAAATGAATTGGTAGTCTATGGAAAGGAGTTCTGCTTTCATGCTGCTCCACTTACACGGTAGACCTGCATTTCTATAAGCAGTGATAGACCATGTGCATGCAGGCAGTACAGAATCCCTTCCATTCTTCCCATCTCTCCTTTCTACCTCTTTCTCTTTCTGCCCTCCCTTTCCAGTCAGGGTGTCCTGCTGGTCTTCCTGAAACAGACTTGTGTACACCCTGGGCACATCTGCCTACATGTTCCCCTCTGCATCCAGTTTAAACACTTTTAGCAGCATTAGCTTTCTGCTTCTCCACTTTCCCTGTGAACTTTACATCTGTGGACATCACAGGAGTTTATTGCTCCATGCTTCTTCCTGTCCCTTCTTCAGCCATGATGCTTCACAGGTTTTGGGGAAATATTTCACTAACCCACCCTGAGAAACAGGCTCTGAGCCCCAAAGCCACCCTAGGGAGGTTCTGGTAAAGGCTTTTTTCAAGCCATCTCTGGGTGACATCCATGCATCACTTTATGAGAAGTTACGGCAGCCCACAAAAAAATCTCTATTCACTGAGCTATATAAGTGAGTAAAGTAATTTCTATTCCTGTTCTCAATGCTTTTCGGATGAAGGTCAAGGGGAGGTTGCCAAAGTGGAGCCAGGAGTCAGAAAGGCAGATGAATGGCACAGAAGAGCAGAAACACCCTGCACCCAAGTGTCTTTTGGAAGTACCTCATATTCAGAGATCTTTTGCCAAATCTGGGGCAAGTTTCCTGGCAAACTGTGACAGGGTTTCAGTCTAACAATCACCCACCACAGATGATCTTTATCAAGATCACCCTAGAAGAGTGCAAACAGATAGTTTCCTCCAAACAATTTACTGGTTTCAGTCTATCTTCTTCATATCAAAAAGTCAAATCTTGCACAATACGACATTTCCCACAGAAATGTTGCTTGCTGACTTACTTTAAGTAAATTACCATGGATAGATTCTTCTAAAATTTTTCATATGACCTTTAGTTGTCCTGAATAGCAAGAGACCAAGTAGCCTACTCCTACAAAAAAAACACTGCACACCATAAGAGCCATGGCTTGAGTAATTAGCAACTTGTGCGCTTCAAAGAGCTGAAAAGAGCTTTACAAACACTAAATAATCAAGCACATCAGCTCTACTGGCTAATATAGACAAGGAAGAAAGAAGACTCACCTGACACACCACAGAAATTCACTTTTGGGGAGTGAAGCATGCATCAACTGCACATTGGTTCAAGACAAAGAGAAAAAGAATACTATCAATCCTGAAAAATTAAGAGGGAGTTCAGTTAGTCCAAAGACAGGTAGTTTGACCTAGATGCTCCTTGGTTTCTTAACTACTACAAAAACAAGAACCTACTGACTTACATCCCATCAGACTGACTAAAGGAGGTATTGTGAGATAGTGGTTTACATGGAGAAGAGCTGCCTATTGTGTCACCAGCTGCCACTGCATCCCAGCAAACATATAGGGTCATACTAGGATGAGCTCTGCATGAGGTCAGAATCTCCATACAGCATGTAGCTGAAAGCAAAGCAGTTAATTCATAATAGACAGACTATTATACCATAAAATATCCTGGACAAAAAGAAAAACATATGCAAGAAAGAAAAATCATTAAAATTCAGGTAGCTTTCTGCAAAGCTGAGATGATAATGTAACTTTAGATATTATAGAATAAAATCTTCAAAGTAAATTGGTCAAAATCAATGAAAGTGTGATCCTTGGTTTTCTTTTTTTAACATTTTCTGAATACATATCATTAAAGCTATAAATGGCATGTTTATCATGGCATAATAGCCATGACAGTTAATAAATTATTTCACAAATTGAAAAAAATATATTTATGAGAGGTGCTGCTGTAGTGGTTTGTGGAAGCTAGGAAAGTGCTAATACCAATCACGCAGAACCATTGACCAAGTGTCTGCAGTCAGATCACTTGACCTTGTTCTTCAGTCATCTTAGCTGGAAAGTGTATTAAATGCATCACCTCTGGAAAACGACAGTGTGCATTCACGCATTAATGTCTGTTTTACCGCATATAGGATATTGCACTTCTTCCCCCTCCCCTTCAGTTTGTAGTTTCTTGTTTCCTAAAGTGTTATGCAGAATCCTGTGAAAGTGATGTTTTACATTTCCTAAACCTTTTATATCCTTGCAGTTTGAGAAATTAGATAGCATTAGCTTTCCTCTCTTGGATTTCTAAAGACATTTTGGGCTTGTCTTTTATCTAAATCATTTTATGGCCCATTAATTGAATAGATAATGTTTCTCTGCAAAGTCTGAGGGGTCATTTAGCATCACTACAACATGCACACATTGTATTTTCAGCCAGAAGGTTGAAATTTGTTTTACAGTTTTAAACAACCAACAAGTGAGTCAGCCTTTGATATCCACCATTCTTCATAAATGTAAATTTAAGCAGAATAAGTGAGGTTTTGGTTAAAATGGCATGGACTTTAATGCCATGTTTGAAAATTCTAAAAGCACAAGGGAGGCAGGAACTACTGGTTTCGATAAAACAGAATAAAATCCCCCAAAGGACTGGCTCCCTTGAAACTCAGAGAAAATTTTCACTTTACTAAGTAGTAAAATGTGTTTTTAAAGAAAAATCCAGTTATAATTTACAAGTCAACTCAAAATTAGTTTTGTAAATCAGTTTAATCTCTGCTAAAGGGTTTTGTAAATCATCCAACTGAAAGTGCTGCTCTGGGAATCACTGCCATTAGTGGTCTGGTGGCACATGCAGCCTTATTGTCATATGTTCTGTAAGGACATAGCAAGTGAAATAAAGAAGTCAAATTTCATAAAATTATTGGTAGAATCCTAAACATTTGGTAGTATAAAAAAACAGTGAACCTAAGCTACACTGGGTCTACTGACTTATTATGTTGTATTATATACCAAGAAAAAAGGAACGTGCATCCTTCTTGGGGTTCTTCTGCCATTGTAAACTGAGACCCAGTCCTGTAAGATCTTGGAAATGTGCTGAGCTACGCACACCCCTTCTAAACAGACATGGACAGAAGGATAAAATCTTCCCGTATGTAAGATTTCTTGGCTTTTGAGGACAGAAAAGGAAAACTATACCTAGGGGTTTAAAAAAACCTATAGGTTTATGCCTATAAACTATAGCTGTATCATTAGTCTTCTGGCTAATAAATAGCCTTTCTAAAGTTAATGAGATTATTAACATTTTACAGTATTTCTTCTGTGGGCAATCTCTGCTCCGGAGTTGGTGTAATTTGCAGTGCATCTTGAAGTTCTTATTTTTTAGTGGCTACTTGCGGGAAGGTTATTATTTAGTGAGCTTGCACTGGGGAGGGAAAAAAGGGAGCTGGTTATTCAGACATTAATACTTCTAACTAATAGTAGGTGTAAGGACCCTTACAGTAGGTACTTTAATCTTCAGTGGTTACATTCAACAAGTACAGCCTAAGCCTATGGCAGATTATAGTCCATTATATAATCTTAAATCATGAAAAGTTTGGGGTTTGTTTTGAAATACTGTATGCTTTCTTGGTAACTATTCCTAGAATTGGTCCCTATTGTTTCAGTTCAAATAAAAGAGATTGTAATTATGTACTCATGTTATTCCTCCTTATGATACAATTGCTCCAGTGGCTGCTGTTGAACAAACAGATCACCTAGAGCATGTAACTTCTATTTCAGTTGCTGTCTTATCACAATGAAACAACAGAGCAAACCTGGGTCTCATAACACATATAATCTTATTTTCTCATTCACAAGCTGCAGGTACCAACATAGGGTTTAGATTCTCATTGAAATGAGAACAGTAAATCACTGAGTTATGCCAAGAGATTTCTGAACTCTCAAAAGAAAAATCCATAGGCTTACAATCTTGTAAGGAGAATGAGGGAACACAAATGAACTAATCAGCTTTTAGAGTCATCTCTGATCATCTTCAAACTACTGCAGACTCAGAAAGGAATTAGAAAAAAAGTATCATCCCCTGCACATTTATTCTTGAGGAACACTGACACAAAAGGAGAATCTTAAAGGAGTGTTTGACCCACACAATCAGAAATCTTTCTTACAGTAAAAAGGCTTTGAACTGATACAAAATACCCAGAAGACTATATGTGAATTAGGGCCTTACGTAATACTTTCTACTCAGAAAATATTACTTGCATTCCAAGGGAAGGGAAGTCTCATATTTTTTTAAATATTAGTTGTGTAATTGCATGCTCAAATTGAAAGCTGTGCAGTCCATCATCCTTCAGCCCTGAGCCCATCAAAACGACCATGACCCCTCCTTGATTCTCACTCTAACTGTAAGTGATTTTAAGTAACAAGTTATAGAAGGGCAGTTCAGATAATTGTAGCCAATAATTGCCTGAGCATGACCTGGGATGCATTCTTGTCAGTGAGTGCGCAGTAGCCACTTGATGTCATGTAGGATTTAATGCCCGGATGATGAAGGATCTCAGTAGCCAAGACAAAATTAGTGACTATGATAGTCCTTTTAGAAATTTCATTCAACAATGTAACCACTGAGGGAACTGAAAGACTGACTACGTCTTAGCTTTTAAAAACTATCAAATGTTGCCATTTTCTTTCTAAGAATACCCTGAACATCTACACAACTACTAGGCAATAAATAACGACTTCATGTATAATATAAAGCTGTTGTTAGAAGAAGATGAACAACAACAGCAACAACAACAATAAGAGCAAGAAGAAGAATAAGAACGAGGAGAAGTAAAAAAGAATCAAAGTGTTGCCTCTGTGAGAAGGCATGGCTTTTGGAACGCAGGCTGTGGCCAAATGCCAAGCAGATTGATAGATAAAAAGTCAAAGGAAAGACTATTGCAATAGTGAAAGGAGGGCAATAAAAGAGCATTCACGCACTCCTACACCCACTGTACAAGCAGTAGAAAATGTGATGTGTTTTCCAGTACTTATATTGCATTATTTGGAGTAAAATTAGGGTTCAGACAATAGAATGAATCACAAAAGTGCCCAAAGAGTCACTGAACATCCAGAGACATCTTTACAGCCATATGTACATTTTCACCATTTTCTGCTCATTGCCTGTGTATTCCAAATCTTTCTTTCACTGTCATTTTCGTTCCCTCTGCTTAGCTCTCCCCAACTCATTTGCCCCTCCCAACCACTCTAAGCAACAATGTTTGTTGCCATTCTGCAGAAGTGCTGTTTCCTTATTTCCTTTTCCTCCTAGTGCATTTATCTCCTCCTTTGCATTGAAAAGTCTCTGGGACAAGGGACACTCAAATTTTGTGTTTACCAAGCACCTTTAGGCTAGCCCTGGTTCCTGAACTAATTTGTAAGGTGCTAATCTACTCACTGTAAGAAGCTGCAGAGGATCTGAACCAAGAGTACTTTTAGAATAGATTATAACCACTCACTGCTAAGTTTGAGACCAAAATAACATGATATATCTACTTCTTGTGACATTCATAAGAATACTTGCAATGTACCTTTTAAATACATAATTGAAATAAGCTTCCTTATCATTTCTTAGTAGGAAGATCTTACTGTATGTAGGTGGAATTAAGTTAGAGATGAGTAGCAGACAGAACAGATGAACAAGACGTAACCTGAGATAAGGAATTTTACAGAAGTAAAACCATCATTAAGAATGTGAAACAAAAAAAAACTACATAGGCTGAAATACATCTTCCTTTCTAAGGATAAGTCTGTGCCACAACCAGAACTGTATCTGCAGCACACATAGATCTTTACTTTTAAAGTAGTCAGTGCAGATGCTGATATCCATGGAGTCCAGCAGGAGCCACCAAATACCCAGGACAATGCTGAGTTCACCAATCATTCATTACACCAGTGGTCTAGTCTAACACAACACTGAGTTCTCCATTTGCTTGTCACACCAACGAACTAAGCTAATGCAGTTACCAATCTACAAGAAAGGTCACAGGGAAGATCCAGGGAACTACAGGCCTGTTAGTCTGACCTCAGTGCCAGGGAAAGTTGATGTGCTGGAGGGTAGGGAGGCTCTGCAAAGGAATCTGAACAGACTGGACCACTGACCTGAGACCAGTGGCATGAGGTTTAACAAGGCCCGAGTGCCGGGTCCTGCACTTGGGGCACAATAACCCTGTGCAGTGCTACAGACTAGAAGTCTGGCTGGAAAGCTGCCTGGAGGAGAAGGACCTGGGGGTGTTGGTTGACAGCCGACTGAACATGAGCCAGTAGTGTGTCAAGGTGGCCAAGAAGGCCAATGGCATCTTGGCTTATATCAGAAACAGCATGACCAGCAGGTCCAGGGAGGTTATTCTCCCTCTGTACTTGGCACTGGTAAGACTGCACCTTGAATATTGTGTGTAGTTCTGGGCCCCTCACCACAAGAAGGATGTTGAGGCTCTGGAGCAAGTCCAGAGAAGAGCAATAATGTTGTAGAACAGGCCTTACCAGAAACAGCTGAGAGAGCTGGGGTTGTTTAGCCTGGAGAAGAGGAGGCTGAGGGGAGACCTCATTGCTCTCTATAACTACCTGAAAGGAAGTTGTAGAGAGAAGGGAGCTGGCCTCTTCTCCCAAGTGACCAGAGACAGGACAAGAGGGAATGGCCTCAAGCTCCACCAGGGGAGATTTAGGCTGGACACTAGGAAAAAAATTTTCATGGAAAGGGTCATTGGGCACTGGAACAGGCTGCCCAGGGAGGTGGTTGATTCACCCTCCCTTGAGGTGTTTAAGGCACAGGTGGACGAGGTGCTGAGGGGCATGATTTAGTGTTTGATAGGAATGGTTGGACTTGATGATCTGGTGGGTCTCTTCCAACCTGGTTATTCTATGATTCTATGAGTAGCTAAGAAATTAGACAAATCGTGGTGGTGTCCTAGAGACTCTGCAGGTTCTTCTGTACTGGAACTTCTGTCTCCAAAGGCAGAAGATGACAGAGGAGGAGGAATTAATGGGGAGAGTAGCTGCACGAATTATGTGAAACTGTTAATGCATTTATATTGTCAATTTCTCTGGGGTCAAAAAGGTCTTGAGAAGTTCCTGGTTCTCATTTTTTTCACTCCTCTTTCATTCACAAAATTCTCTTTCCATGTTGCAGATTAGAGCCCAATATGCTGTGCTCATGCAACTCTGCAGCAATGCTGCAGACAAAATCACCAGGAGGACAAATTCTGTATTCCAAAAGAGGGAACCTCCCAAACTGGCTTTGCCAGCCTAGAAAGCAGAGTACTTATACACCTGATTTCTCTTGTCAGCATTATTGCAGTCACATGAACGGGAGTTAAATTAGATCAGCTTTTCTGTTACTGTTGGAGTCAGGGTAGGAAATCTTGACCCACAAATAAGACCACTACTGTAGATTAATTTAACTTCTTTAGTCTTATTTGTGCTTATCTTAACCAAGCTAGGAAGCTCAGGCTTGCCAGGCTAGTTTTCACCAACCTGTGATTAATAATGCAAACATTTACCAGAGAACAGTGTATTAGGAGAAATCAATTGAGACCTTGAGAAACACAGTATATTAGTATCTATGGATGCAAAACTCTATATGAGGACTTCACATAATTTAATTCATCAGGATTACATTAAATAAACAAGATATCTGAGTACACACCCATCTTATATAGAAAATATAGTAAATTCTTGTTATTTATAATCGTATTTCTGTGCCATTGTTTGACCTTATCCTCTAGCTCCTAACTCCTAAATCTGCACGCATCTGTGTGAACAAAAAATTTTCTTAATTATATATATATATATATACACACACAACTTTGATAACAAAGATTTTTCTAAGGCATGTAAATAAGTATATTGTGTAAAGCTGGACCATACATAAGCTTTATGATTAAATCATTTGTGCAGTGTCCTTATTTGAATTTCCATATTTACTTAACAAAAGGTTTCGCTTTGGCTTTTCAGTCCATATTTACATAGATCCATCAAAGATGGCATAGTTAGACACAGGATGTAGTTGAAAGTAGACAATAGCACAGCAGGGTTAAGGTATTGGGCTGTAGCTAAAGTGTTTTGTTAGGAAGATCTGATAAGTGCTTAGACTTTTGCTAAAATAAAGACCCTAACAACAGTGGGAATTCAGCAGGGTAATCACACTTAATGCAGACTGTTTAGAGCAATTAGAGGTGATTGGCAGTGTCTTAAAGCCCTTAAACAGAAACATGTAAAAAGAACTTACCTCAACTGGATTTCAGCTTCTTTGCTAGTTTCAGTCTAATGCATTATATCAATTGGTTTAATGCATATGAAAGTATTTTTTATTTGCCCTGCACTTGTGTTGTTACTGAGACTTCCTCTGTCATGGAAATACTAAAATGCTTTGTGTGATATACAGCCATATCAGTAGACAGTGTAAATAAAGAGTTTTTACTTACCTAGGGATAAATCTCTCTTCTGTGATATCCATGAAGTATTTATCAATGAATGGATTAGGAATGTCATGCAGTGAAAGCAGGAAGACAGTGACAGATGATCCAATAGCAGAATAGGCAGCAGAGTGTGTTTTTAATGTAAAACCAAAGTTTGCAAAGGCTCATTTTCAAACAACTGTGGATTTGTGCCTATAAACAACACACAGAAGAGATATTTAAACTACAGTATACTCTGATTTAAATCTATGCAGACATACTGAAGTCACTGAAATAAGGCTGACTTTCAATTTCTCAAGGATTTAGCTCATAGCTCCAAGTGGAACTAGCTAATGTAATGAGTCTCCAGGGCAGCAGCTCACACCTTAGGATCCCTGACAGAGTGTATTTGGGACTAAATATGTTAGGGCATGACATCCACTGAAATTAGCAAATGTTGAAGATTTGCCTGTCCTGGGTAGAAGAGTTACTTGAAATTATACGTTATACAGTTATGCTTATCTAGGCAGAGACAGAGTAAAGCCAGAAATACTATCTACCTGGAACACTTTAAATTATGACAGTCTAGGTCAAAATTATCATATTCTCTCAACTGAAATGCTGGACTAAGGTAGTTCTGTGCTCCTAAGTTGTTGTAGTTCTAAACTTGGCTGGTGTAAAAGTTAAAACCTTCATTTAGGAGGCAGTAATTTCTTCAACTGTGCTGTCCTCATCACTTTTGAATCACTAATGCTAACCGAAATTTTGTATGTATTATATGTATTTAGGCAATGCTTTTCAATTGCTAAAAAGATGTCTTGGTTTAGCCTGACAATCTGTTCTCATAAAAAAATTATCTGCGTTAGTATACTATTACCATTGTAGCAATATGTGTAACTACAGGTATTTTGGAGTGGTTGTGAAGAAATGTAGGGAGTGAATAGAGTCACAGTCTGCAATGATAGTCACCCCAGCCAGTGTTTTTTGGGCTCCAGGGACAGGGAGAAACTCTTAATTTCACAGCTGAATACACTGCTTTGGCACTAGAATTTATGCAGCATAACTCATGTATTAGCAGAAATTAAAAATAGAGACCAAAGCGAAAAACCCTCTACAAGTTTGAATGCACAGTGTGGCAGGTGTGCACAAAAGGTCTTCTAGATAGAATCTACATAAAACGAAATTTTGCTTACTAGCTTTACATGATGACCCATAGCAAAGAAAGCTGCTGGTTTAGTTTTCTGAACCAGAGCCCTAGGTTTATCAGCAGTCGTAATAGTCCTATCTACCCAAGGGTGGGAACTGCCTTGGCTCAGCCACCCAACAAATAAGCTTCTAGTCTGAACCATTCACTCAGACTCCCTCCCTGGCCAGTGGAGACAAAATAGGCACCTTCACAGAGATATTCCTCCCACCTCAACAAAGTGTGTAATCCAAGTGGGACAAGATGATGTCAACAGGGACTATCTACATACACAATTAACTCATCCCAGTCACTTAGCTTTCAGTGATTAAGTGTTTGCTCAAGGTGTCTAGCACAGTCCAGAGGTCAGTAGAATTGTGCCTGTCTTTAGTGAAAAGATCTGCCTGCTTTTCAGGGCTAGTGAACATTCCACCTATGCAGATCTGTCATCCTTCTACTTCAGTTATAGAGACTGAAAACCCTTACCTCTGCTTTCAGAACCAGTGGGATCATAGTTTTCTTTTGCAGTTATACATAAACCTTCCTGCATACACGGGTAACTCTTGAGTCATTTACTTATTCCACTTTGTTCCTTACTGGCCATAAAGCAGATGCCTCAAGTCTCTGCCTACGCATACATTTCACCAATAACAGAACAGCTAAGTGACATTTAAATGGTTTCTTGTTAGGATAAATACTGTTCCTTTACATTACTACATATGAGACCAGAAAAAGTGAAATTAAAATAATTTCCCAAAGGCAAACTCTCAAAAATGAAGATACATCATAACTTTGGCTAGCAGCACAATTTTGCTATACAAGCAACTTCACTCTGTTTTGTTTTCATGCATTTCAACAGTGGCTGGAGGGAGAGGCTTATGGCTATTTAGAATGTTAGTTAATTAAAAAAGCGTTAAATTAACATCCTTTCCCTTGCCACGAGGAGCTCACTGCCAGAGGATAATGAGTTTTATTAAGTCTCATAATGGCAGTGTTGATTGCATCCAAATATTGGATCCATTATTTGTCAGTCCCCAAAGAACCACCTAGAGCAGCAAATGGGTCAAGGATTAATTGATCCATGCAACTCCTTCCAGTCATGGTTTTGCGACTATGCCATTTATGAGTGCAGGATAGGAGAGTCGAGGTGTTTTGAGACCGTATTATTTCTGCATAGTGGCTACCAGTGTATCACCTTCCTTTTTTCCTGGCTTCTCGATTTGCTGTTGTGTAGTCAGGGACGTTACTGCAGCCTTTCAGCAGCTGCCAAATACTGTTAGTAAAAGCACTGGTCTCAAATGAGAACTACTGAGGAATTTTCTAACAAAAGTTTTGGGGTTTTTGTTTTGCTTTGCTTTTTAAACCTCATGCTAATCTGTGGAGATGGAGACATTACCCGAGAATGTACCCCCCTCCAGGAAATTCTCACCAGGTAAGGACTCTGCAGCACAGGAATTTGGAGAGACATCTCCACCCCAGACTAAGGAATAGATCAGTGATTAGGACACTTGGCTGGGATGTTGAAGACCTATTCTTCCTCTGCCCCAGCTTTGCACTAGCCCTAGGCTACTGCAAGAGGAAGAGAATTTTCCTCTGTCTCCTCTAAGGGCTTTCCAGTTTGAATAAATAAACCGTTGCTTGCTGGGTGACAAAAACTGTATTATTTTGTAATACAGATAAATTTATCAAACATATAGTTGCTATTTCTACAGTTCCCAGGCAGACTTTTCCACAAATTTCCTCTTGCCTGCACTATCAGTGACATTTGTCTGGTTTCATGTTCATGGATGTGAAGGCAGAATACTAAATCTACGAAAAGAGACAAAACCCCAAGCAATTCTGCTCCCTAAGTGCCCCTTTGTGGGGGATCCAAGAAGCATCAGAGGCAGGTACAAAGGAGGCAAAACACAACCAGGAATGAAGAAACAAAACTGTTATGTTTTATACCAGGTAACTACATTAGTTCATGTGCATTAAGTGATCAAGTCACATCTCTCCTGCCTTGTTTGCCTCTTTTTTTGAGGGGCAAGGGGATTTGGTCATGATTTCTTTTAATCATTTAGGAAGTATTTGTTCCATCCCACTCAGGAACAGAGACTGGGGAAAGAAGATTTTCTTAGCAATTTTTCAAACATGACATTTTTGGGGCTTTTATCTAGTCTTTTTAAAGGCAGCTAGAAAGCAGACTGGCAAATCCTATGGAAATCCCATTGGTTTGGTATCAGAGATATTTTCTAACCATGCAGACTCTAAAACCAGCTACAAATTTAGAGGAAGCAAGTAAAAGCAACTGCTTCCACTGCTTCTTCTGTCAGAGGTGCTGTGATTTTTCAGGAATTTGCCTCCTTCCCTGCATCAGGCCGAACCACTTCTGTTGTTTACACATTGACTCACCCTTTAACTTTACTTAGTGGTAAGCCAGCCAGTTCTGCAGGCAGGATTTGAAGGTTCAAGGAGGGTCCGTCTCACTTCTCTGAAATTAAACAGAAATGCAGTATTTCCTGTCTTTTAAATCACAAATACATATAGTGGATTTTGTTTTTACTTTAGCTCATATACAAAGGAAATTTGAGAAGCAGAACTGGTTGAAGGAAAGAAAAAGGTTTAGATTATATATTTCAGTTACAAACTCAAGCATCAGTCAGCATTTCCTACCTCTTTAACAGAACACTGGTAAATATGATGTTGAATTAGTTCAACAGTTTAGATATGAAGAACTCAAATGTTCAGTTTCAAAATACACCATAATATTAAGAAGGATCTTCTTAATATTGAAATGTATAAAAAAATGTATTTTTAATCATTATGCACAAAATTTTTCAGAATAAGTTAGATACGAGAAGTACTGGAAATTATAGCACTTTTCACTGTGTTCCCACGAAATTAAAGTCTCAGTTCCTGCAGAAGTCTGGCAACAGAATTAAACACAGGTTTTCAGGAAGTGTGTCTGTTAGTCGTACATCTTCCAATGCTGCTAAAAATTCAACACTGCAATCATCAAGTTCTTCAAGTATCTTAAATACAAACCTTTTAGGAGGTCATTTCCAAATGTCATTTTGCTATTTCCACAGAAAACTACAGTTGAATGTTGGCAATGTGAATGGAACCTACTCTGTGCCAGCTTGCAAATCCAACCTGCTGTGTTCATACAACTGATAAAGCAAATCATAGAATCATAGAATCATAGAATCACAGAATCACAGAATCATAGACTGGTTTGGGTTGGAAGGGACCTTAAAGATCATCCAGCTCCAACCTGCCTGTCATGAGCAGTGACACCTCCCACTGGTGTCCAAGTCCCCAACAGCAATGGTAAATTGTGACCCAGCAATGAGCAGCACAAGTGTTCGTGTTTCTGCCTCGCTGAAAGGAAGGTAGTGTGCTGGTATATGACATTGCACTCTTCTCCATTCATTCCAATTCCTTCTCAGTTGTATGCTTCCTCTCAGCTGATCTAACACAGGTGCTTGTAGGCACATCCTCTGTACCACACTGGAAATCTGATCTGATATTTTAAAAATTAAACAAAGTAAAAAATGCTTTAAAAATAATCAAAATATGGCAAGAAACCAGCACCATTACTTATACCAGTAAGAGGAACATGGCAGAAGACCCAACAAAAGGATTTAATGCAGTTGATGTATCAAACTTTGTGCTTGCTCATTCTCAAGAATGGGCACTTAATGCAGGAAGCCAAAATCTCTTTAAAATAGGTGATGTTGCTGGACATTTACACTCAAAGCCATCTGCAGCTTGGAAAGCTGCATGCGTTTCAGACCAGGTAAATCTTCCAAGGCAGTCTTGTTTTGTTAAAATGGATAGAAAAGCAGGTTAAAGGGTCTGAAGATAAATAATAAATGAGTAACAGCTCAAGACCACAATTAGACCAAGATTAATAAGCATCAATTCCAAAGGATGATGGATTCATCTTTAGAAGTAACCACCACATTATAAATGTCCTACTACAAACTTAATGGATAAACTCAATTGGTATTACAGTTGATTACAAAATAGGAAAAAGGCTGTACTCAGGAAAACCGAAAAGTCAGATGACTAGCTTAACCTTTCAAATCTTGTTTATGTTTTCCACCTATGCTCTTCCAGTGTACCTGGAGAATGCTACAAGCAATTACAATAAATATCTGCAAATGTTTTTCTCCCTTGCTTTTTCCCTTGCACTGCCTCCACAACAGCATTATAGTCAAACCCACAGGGAATAAATGTCAAAGCATTTGCCTGTTCTTCTTTCACACAATCCTAATCTTCAAGAAGGGATCTTCCAAACTTAACTAGCTTTGCTCAGTATACTACTGGTAATCTGTTCATGACTAAGGAGGAACCCTCTTTCTGTGACAATTTAAAATTTGTTAACTGATATAAACTGTACTATATTCTGCCCAGAAGTGTGTCATCTGTTCCAGATAGACTGGTAGGTCTTCACAAGGTAGATGAAGCAACCTGAAAAAACAACATTTCTGAAGCAAAAAAAGGGTAATTTAAACTAGATCTGGGGTTTGGTTTTGTTTGCGTTTACTTTGGGGTTTTTTTAGCTTGTGGGGTTTTTTTGTCTTTTCCTGCCTTTCTTCTATTCTCATTATTTGTTTGATCAAACTACCGAATAGCAAAATGTCCCTCTGATATGTCTGGCTCCTCCTGAGCGTACTAACTTATCTGCCTCTTAATCCCATCTTTTACAAAATTGAATGCTATGAGAAATCACAGCATTTCATACTGTTTTAGATTCTTCAACTCTTAATGTCTTACTACTATTTTACCTTTGTTAAAGGACACAAGTCAGAGACAAGATGATGACAATGTACATATTTATTATATGAGATCAACATACAACAAATAATGACTGTTAAGAAACAGAACTTTAATACACGTTTATAAGATGATGACAACACAATATAGAAGACAGAAATGAAGATGTGAATCGCATGATTAGTCAGGAGTGACTACAGGACTTGTTGAGCTTTCAGCAGTGGAAGTGTAATTTCTAATGCTTTAGAGCACTTCAGCCAAGCACAGGTTTTCATTATGTTGATTCCAAAAAAAGCTCTTTCCTTGATCCTGTCACAACCCTGCTTTACCTTAAGTCAATGCAGGTGCTCTTCAGACTCCTTGACTCTAGCAGATATCAAGACAAATTTTTGACATAAAGCATGGGAGTTGGGAAGAATGACCCATTACATACAACATGTTATTATATGTATGTGAGAATCTAGTAGTAGAAGTATCCTTTTTTACTGACGGAAAATAGCATTTAAGTAACATACATTCTTAAGTATTATACATGTTCTTTTACTATCAAATAGACAGTGAGAGAGTTGGTATATAGCCATGAACATGTAATTGCCTAGAACATTTAGAATAATAAGAAAAAACAAGAGACCATGTCGCTGTTCCTTTACAGAAAAGCAGAGCCAGGAGTAATACACACATGTGAGCAGACACTTCAACCAAAGGATGTCCTTTGCTATCAACAATTTAAGAGATTAACATATTTCTTATTAAAAAAAATTACTTCATGAAACTGCAAGCTCCAAATCATCCCCAGAGTATAATTCTAACACTAATTCTAATACTAGTAACAACAACAATTACTTCCTTGAACATCATTTAGGCAACCTGTGTTATTGCAGTCATTGTTTCTATTGCTGCACCAGTGAAAGAGATAGTGGAGGAGTTAACATCTCTTGAGTGAAAATAGTCTTGTCAGAGACCAGGCCCTATGCTCTTATACTACTGACACCTCCAGAGAAGTACCTGGTGGTATCAGCTCAGGTAAAGAACATACCTCAACTGAGTGATTAAGTAGATCATGGCCTTATTTCACTAACAAGAGGGACATTCACCCAACACCCAGTGACTGACAGATTTAAGTTTCCAGTCTGTTGGAAACCTGGTGATTCTAAAACACAATTCTGGAAATAATAGAACTGTTTTCTTACATGTTTGAATGTAAAAATCTTCCCAAGGCAATAAATAATAACGGCATTTGCAAATGCCTTTTTAAAACTGTGTCAAAAATCTGTAAAAATGTAAATGGTCAGATCTCTCATATCACTTAAATGGTAGCACACTCTGTACAGGAAGAAGCAGATATCATCTCTAAACTAGGTATGAACAGACAAAAGACATTAACCCCATGCTATGAGCACTGGGTATTTCCAAAGCAACAGAGATAGTACTAACTGGATATAATTTTGAAAGGCTACCTTTCAAACTACTTTGATAGTGAATGATTGACATGGTCTGTTAAAAGCCTGCTTGATGTCAAACTGCTTTACTTCTCACTGTTGTTCCAAGTTTCCCATTTTCCTAGCTTGCACCACTGTGCCTTCCGTGTCTGAGACAGAAGATTGCAGTAACTATTGATGATTAACATGGCCAACTCAACATTAATCATGTATGATGGTGTCAGCACTTAGGTTCATGTATCACCTAGCTATAGACCCTGCACACTTCCAACTACAGTGTTCATGATTGATACATTTGCTTTGTATCCTTTTAGATCAGTTCAAAAGGCAAACACCTCCTGGTCAACTGTATTATAAACTTGGCTAATAAAAACCTTGCTGGCATTGTCAAAGCTTAGTATTTCCTCATGCTGTTTTTATTTCCTCTAGGTTTTGCTTTAGGCCATATATCCTTCATACTGGTAAGAATGAATGTATGGACATTACTGCGTCTTTATATTAACAGCAGGCTGAAATTTAAAATTCCTTTATTTAGTCTCCATTCATTTTTTTACAGTATTAAAATTCTCATTAAATCTATTGGAGTTTTACTTCAATGAGGTCATGAGCATGCATACAAGGATGATTTTTGGCCCCATTTGAGGGTCGTTTAGGTGAAGATTGTGTACATTAGTTCTATTCACCAGTGGGTAAAAGAGCCAGATAGTTCAAAGACCCTCTAATGTTGTATTAAGGTTTCCAGTTCTGGATTACCGCTGTCTAGAATATGACTTGTGGTGGCACCAGGTGACAACTGTTAAAAGATTAATAAAGAAAATGATCTGGTAGTGGATGTCAAGTCCTTTAGGACCAGATATTCAGGCAGGTAAAAGTGAGTAGTGATGGTAGCAAACCCACTAGGGTTTTGATGATTGAACACTTGAGTGTGAACTGCCAAAGCAATTGCTTCGGGAAGCCAGAAGGGCCATTGCACACTGAAAAGGAGTTGCACTACTTGCAGTTAAAGCCTTTTATTTTCCAGTGCTGGTGGAAACGTATATTGTTAATTAACCTCTCATAAGTAGCTGATAAAAGGGCTCCTTCTTTGTTGCTCTGGGAATATAGGTACAGACATACTCTGTCCTTTCCCAATATGAAACTGGGTGCAGTAAAAACAGACATATAAACCTTGGGCTTACCTCCCTATAGCATGTCTGAGTAGTAGTTTTCTATACTTGTCTTCTTTTCCGTAGTCATCTTCTTTTCATGTTGTTCGCTAAACATCACCATTAAGATAGTTTCCTTAGATCTGAATCAGTACTTACATTCTTGTATTACATGCCAAGAAAGATAAAAAATGGTCTCATACCCTCTTTTTATTTTTGTGTATAGGAGATGTTAATTATTTCCAGGCATCACATTTGTTTGAGCTTTGAAATCTTATAGAAGTAAATATCGTTTTCTTTTTTCTCCTACCTTTGGAGAGTATCAAGGAAGCTTTATGAAAGATGTAGCATTTCACAAAGAGGTATTGATGTATTTCTTGTATTTCCACTGAAATGTTAACCAGTAGACTTGATGTATTTCTATGGATTTTTTTTCTTTCCAAAATCTTGACCACCAGAGCTTGTGTATTTTCTACAGACTTTCTCCTGAGAGTTACCCAACAGAGTTTTGTAGGAGGAGAATACATGAGCAAATGTACGTAAAGATGTATTCATTTTTAGTCTGATTTTTCAGTGTCTATCTCTTTGAAGCCACTGTTACTTTCTGTAAAATATGCATTTTTCCTAGGCAAATAGGACTTGAAATGTGTATGAACGTACATTTGTAGGACACAAAGGAACAATATCTTCTTTATAGACAGCAGTAAAGATTATCAGATTTTCTTTCTTTTTTAATTCCAGTAACATTTTAATCTTAATTGCAGTGATTGTGCATCAACAGGTTCATTTTCACTATACAACCAACAAGTAGTAGAAAGGCGTGTTTCAATATCATCTTGATAAAACCCCTCCCAAGGCAATTGCATTTTGTCTAGGTTTCAAGCCTGACATGAAACATCATGCACTGTTATCCAGGATTTATGCTGGTATTTTGAATTCATCCTTCATCAGTGAACAATGAGACAAGGCACAACCAAACTTGGGTGTAGGACACAACATGTTTTGGTATGAGGGGAGCACTTGCTTTCTCCTGAATCGACAAGCCTCTGCTCATGACCGTCAACTGCTCATCAAAACATAGAGCTTAAATTCAAAACTTGACATGTGCACCACAGTTCTAACATTTTCCCTTCGCAGTTCCATCTGAAAACATAGGAAACGTTACTTTAACACTTCTCCTTAATTCACAGAATACTCACTGCAAGATAAATTTGTAAATCAATATAATTCAAACATACAATTTTACCCCCCTGCAACAGAACTGGGTAGGTCCTGATTTTGTCTCTTTCCAAAGCTGAAAAAAAGTAGACAGAAAAATTAACATACAAATCCTGTATCTCAGGTTCTAGGTTTAGTTAAAAGTTTTATAAATAGACAGAATTTATTTTCTCAACCATTCAATTCCAAAATGCACATTTAAAGATCACTACTGCATTATTGAAGCATGCTTACTTAAACTTTACTTACTTTATTGCTAACTAATCTTCTTTATTTTTCTTTTTTTTAGCAATGTTTTATTACACTGTTGTGGGATTTTTATTTGCTAGGCACTTACAAATTCAAAATCCCCTGAGGTAAGAACATAAGACGAGAACCTCAACTCATGAGAACTCAAATTATTCATCTACTCTTCTACTACATTCATTACTTCTGTGCTAGTTTGGCACTTTGGTGCCAAAAGATTATTTCATTTATTTTTATGATAAAATGTTTCAAACATGAAAATTTTAGTTTTGAAAACATAAATTACTGAAAGAAAATCTTAGTTTTTCTTCTGGAATGTCCAGTATAATAACACATAGCTCAACACTTGATGTTAGTAAACTGTGATGTCATCTCAGTGTGCCAAGTGTGCATCAAAATATTAACTTCATCAGTGACTACAAATGTGAAAGACAATTTATATTTTTGCCCATTAGTGGTTATTTCTTCTATGTTCTTTGCCAAAAGAATTTGCCTGTATTATTGTTAAGCTATCAGCAATGAGCTGCAAAACACAATCAGAAAGGCAGTAAAACCTGCATCTCAATGAAAGAACTAAGTTTTTTTTTGTGGTACTTAGGTTCCTTTCAGCAAAGCAGTTCAATAGAGAAATTTTGAGATTTGGCCTTCTATAGTAAGCACTCAAGAGGGTGTAAAATAATGCTTTCACATTAATCAATTTTGTCTTTAAAAAAAGACATAGCTTTTTTTTTAAAATTAGGTTTTTAAGCCATGTGGCTTCATTCCATGTCTAGCAACCTTGGAATAACAGTCCCAAGCAGTAAGAGATTGTGCTGTAGGCCTTGATATTGAAAAAAAAATCCCCATCCTCTACAAGCAAACATAGATTTCTTGGCAATTAGACTAGTTGGACTAAATTCCTCTCTGACGTGATTTATAAATTCATCCAACTTAATTTGCTGATAGGAAGCTGAGCACTGTACCTGGGTCATTTCATCTGATTTATATCAGAAAATTGTACAAAAGAAAATGAAGCTTCTCTATCTTGCTCTTGTACTCTCCTAGATTCCTGTTACTATATAACAGGCATCCTTTTCCTTTAATTACCTTCTTCACGGCTTGAGAGCTTTGATGACTTGATTAAGCCTTGCAGTGCAGTTCCAGTCCCTACCCATCTGATTAATTAGCCCAAACCTTATTAACTTCCTAATTCCAATCAATAATGCAATGATGCTGAACTGTGCAAGGGCAAACTAAGGATAGTGATTTTATCTGAAGACACAAAGCCATGTATGGTTTGTTCTTTTACTTATACTCCTTCACAGGTGCAAAGTTAAAATTGCCAGTAAAAAACGTATTTATTCAGGGATGCATTTTGTCACCACCAGCTGTCTCATCTTAACGGCATCTGCAATAAAACTTGCAGAGACATATTGGTGGCACCTGTGTGCTAAGGTGTCTTTTTGGGGTGTAGTTTTGTTGGTTTTGGTTTTTTTGGTTTGTTTTTTTTTTCCCTACAAATTTAGCTGTTCCTGGTGGAGAAGCGTTCCAAACATGTAGTTGTTGTAGTCTCCTGTACCCGTTGTCATAAAAAGCCCTTGCTTAGTTCAGTTCAGTTCAGTTCAGTTGAGCTACCCTAGTGTTCTTTAACTACTAGGAGAGGGGGAAAAGGAGCTCTTCTTCGTTCTTTCACCTGCGGTAGATTGTTGCCCTGGCAATAGCAAAGATAGTAAACGGTAAATCTTACAGCACACTTCTCAGCAATTAAATGCATGTGAATAACAGACCACAAAAGCACTGTTTTGTGCTAAGAAAGTCTTCAGAGGGGAGATGCCCAGGTAGGATAGCCAGTGGGAGGATACCAGAGTTTGTAATGAAATGCCATTGTTATTCTTATTTTTACCGGGTTTTCATTTTCTGATCACATAAGCAGCTTTTTTCTTCTCATTAATGTCTGCCTTTCTAAACAATCCATAGTACCAAGCGCCTCCATTATGCTTTCCGCAGGCCACTGACAACAAACCACAATACTCTGTACAATACACTGTCTCGTAGGTAGTGGGTATCAAAGACTCTTAATAGTGCTGTGGCCGGGATCAATTGTTCAGCTCTATAGGGCAAGAGTGTCTCCTGAGCCTTTCAGTTGCCTGCCTTTGTGTACGGTATCACTGATGAGGATTGCCATTTCTTTCTTAGGGAACCTTCCATTAGAGAGGCTGCTCGCAGGCAAATCCTGTGGTGGAGTGTTTGGAAAACAAAGCACGGGCAGAAGTGGACTTTTATCACATTTGGACATGTGATTGATAAGGAATCATACACCTTTCCTGGTACTCAATAGGAAATCCTACAAAAGCATTTTCATTCTTGAAATATTACTATTTCTCTGAAGTTTTAAATATAACTACCTGGCTTCTAACTACCGGTGTAAATTTCCTAACACAGAAATTAAAAATCTAAAAATTCCTTCACACCACTGCACTTGCTAGATTTGTATTAGCATCTGATATTTGGGTAACAATGGCTTCAAGCTGCTTCCTTCAGTTGCCTCAAGGCATGTAATTGTGTTTTTCATTTGTCTGTGCTGAAATTTATACATTAGGTAGAATTAAGCCAGATAGTAATTCTGTAAGGGTTATCTTGGAAAAAAAAGCTGCAGATGAAGTTTCAGCTCCATGAAACACGTATCTACACTGCAAGGAGATAAGAGTTTAAACAGCTCCTGCTATTTTACCCTTGTAAAATCCTTCTACACATGTGCTTGTGAGTTTTAAGTCCTTTGATGTGAAGTAAATAATGAAGATTTCACTGTTACAGATGATGGTCTTTAACAACGATGGCCTTTACCAAAGAATAAGGTGGTGGTTTTTGTCTTGGATTTACACAGACTTCCTATGCCATCACAAAAAAAAAATCATTGGTTTCTAACCTCTCTTAGGATATTAGGAGAAATCAAGCTGAAGTTGGAAACATCAATGGATATATGAGATACGGGACTGCCCATTTGTTAGTATTTTGAGTCATGTTTTGGAATTTACTTACAAAGACCTTAACAGCACAGCCTTGGTGGCTAAATACCGGGAGTTAGGAGGAACCATCCATGTAAGAGAACACTTAGGTTCTTGGTGCCTCAGCTTCCCATCTGCAAGCAAGAGAGTTGTGTTGATAAACCTTAAGAGAGGACTCTGAACGCCAAGAAGGATGTGAGCAGCATAACCTGGCTTCACCAGCAGGTGGTTCTGCATAGCTAACAAAGGAGTGAGAAAATTATGCTGTTGCACATTCAAGGTGCAAGTGGAATTCCACATTATTCCAGATAGTGATTTTTTTCTCCTTCCTGCTAAAGTTCATGAACACGTGGCCCCAAGCATGAAGACTTCAAGCCAGTTTTGCCTCTGGTGGCTAAGCTTTGTAGGGAAGTCTTATTATGCCCTGCCACCATCAGCACAACAACCCAAGGGTGTACCAGGCTGGATAGACTACACAACCTGTCTGCTCTGCCACAGCCAGAACACAGCAGGGAGAGACATGATTCACTGATTGAAACAGGGGTTTTAAGTAGCTTGCAATAATCCTTTCATTCATTAAAATACTCTAAGCAGATTTGCATGGTCTTCAAAATGAAGTCAAACATGAAGAGAAAGGCAAGTGCACCTAGACTGATTGCACAAGGGCAGCACAGTCCCTTGGCCTCCCTGTGCCCCCAGGGCTGCCTACCCCTGGACACACACCAAGGGAGGAGGCCGACGGCAGCAGCCAGTATGTCTGTGTTTGGATGGGTCACCCAGTCTTGATGAACACCTTTTCCCCCCGTCACAAAGAGGTGTTGAGAAGCCGCGTGACTGCAGGAGACTGCAGTTTACAGAGAAGTGTATGGTTCTCCAGACACATCTTGGCTCGATATTTTTCTACTGTGCTTAGGGGCAGTTAAGGACTTCAGGCTGCCAAGGCTTAACACCTACCGTGTCTCCAATCCACCTCATCTCGTTATTCTCAGTTGTCCATCTCCCTTCTGTTCCCTCAGACATGCTCTTCACTTTGTCTCTTCCCTTCTCCTTTTCTCCTCACATTTACTTATTTCCTCCCCACCCTCCATCACTTCCTTAACTTCTACCTTGCTCTGATAAGTTGCTTAAAGAAACCCAACCTCATTTTCACAGCTATTCAGGTAGCAACTGACACCTTTTACCTGTCCTTTTATTTCATTATGTGTTCTTCACCATTTCCCATTACCCTTCACCCCACTCAGAGACGTGCAATCCAGATAATTCTCACAGGGCACAGACAACAATCCTGCTGTCAGACAGCACTGGAAGAGCAATCAGCTCCTGCTGCCAAGTCCTTACATAGGACTGGGATGTGGATCTGAGCACAAATGGCTACAGCTAGGGGTGAAGACAACACAGGTTTTTGCCAAGCATACAGAGGGTGCCATTCCTCAGCAAGAAACTCCCTCCCTTGCCTCCTTCCCTTCTGTGCAAGCACCAGGTTGAAGCTATTCTCTCTTTATTTTGATGATACCATGAGCATGGTGGCCACCGTTTTCTGACACTGGGTCTTCTTGCTTCTTAAGAGGGTCATGCCCTTGAGAACTATATGGTGAGGGTCTTCCTAATCATTGTCTATGAATACAATCCTAGCACTATGAATGGCATTACCTGATCTGGTATGCAATTCCCTTGGATGCAACCAGACCTGCCAGCATCAAGTGATCTTACAAAGGTTGCTATGTTAGGTCATGTGGAAGATTTCTGTCTAGTGTAAGTGGGGAAGGAACAGATCAGGAGAAGCTTCAAGAATAGCCTGTTGCTCTCCAGGCTACAGGAGTAAGGATGGTAGGAACTGCAGCATGGGGCCTGACTGCGCCAGCCCAGACCTTCCTTTAGGCATCCCTGAAGAGTACAGCAATCTCAGTAATCACTGATAACACATTACCTCTATATCACATTTGTTTTCTCAGCACAGTTTTCACAGACTATTTACCCCATTTCAATCCATGTTGTTTTGTTTCTATAGTTGCTGCTGAAGTTCTTGGTTGGGACTGCATCAGCAAGCCAGATAAAACCTGCCTGGACCTCTAATACAAAAGCTCTTCTTTGAATTATGCATTCTCATATCTGGTGGTTAGTCACCTGCCAAAGCATCCATAATTTAAATGAGGTGAACCTGCTTATCAAATCTGGTAGCTCCATCATGTGTTAAAATTCTTTTATTCTTTAAGTGTGCCTGGAAGTGAGATGGAACACAACAAAACAAAATCCAGAAAAGAAGGAAACCAGCTGGTTATATATAAAAGAACAGAAAAAAATTCTTCTGTTTATATTCCTTATATTATTTCCTTTAATTATGGGGAAAGGTTATTCTAAAATACATGTAAGGGATGAGATTTGAAAAAACTTCAACAAGAGGGAAAGATGTAGTGAATATGGTATCATCCTAAAAACAAATGAAATATTTCAGGTTAGGATCCATCTCAGCACATGTTTTAACAAATGAATTGCGATGTACAGAGGACAGTGAAATTCCTCTGTTCCCGATATCCCAGGGGCCTAAGCTATAGCTTTCAATCTAGGACTTTAATGGAAGATTCCTAACCAGGCTGAGTTTACTAAAAGAAAAACAACTCAAGGTCACACTTCTTAGGATAAGATATGTTCAATAAAACCACTGAAAAGGTCACATATGATCCATGTCGATGTTCTTACAGATGTCAATCATATATGTTCTTACTTTTTGAAACCTAAAGTGTAATGGGGGTATATTTATGTTAAAAGGCATTAAAAAAATCAAGAAATCAATTTCTGGTAAGAAGCCTTTACATGAGGAAGAGCAAATGCTCTTTCCAGCTCTTTGGGTGTCATGCCTCCCCCCTGCCTTTTTTTTTTTTTTTTTGACTTACAGACATTGTAGTAAAGTATAGCAAGGGCTTTGTAACAGTTTATTGATGAGGAACAGCCAAGGACATCTGTGGTCTTGAAAACCCACAACCAAGGCAAAACCCCTCACCCCTCAAAACCATTAAGTGAATTTTAAAAAGACCACAAAAATCTTCAGTTTTCTCCTCCTGGGGTGACCCATTGGAATTTTTTTAAAAGCTGCCCTCATTTTTCTGTTGGGATTTCCTGTATCAGTAAAAAATCAGATGATCCTTTGGAACCTGGAATGTTTAATCCTATTCCTTATATAAAACTTGATATGACCAGAGGAACTAAAAAAGCTCAAGTGTTATTTTTCAGGCATGAAGATGCTGGTCTCTGAGTTCTATGCTGTTCCACAAAACTCCCAAGGCAAACTTCACAAATATTAGGAAGACTGGTTGTGGAGGACCAGGTCTAACATCTACTGGTCATAGTTACGTTCTTCTCAAAAAAAACCCCACATTTCCCTGATGAATCTTGGTCAGAGAGAGAGAATTTTCTTGACTTGCTGACAGAAAAAAAAAATAAAAATCCAAAACTTAAATGATCGTCATGAAGAGTAATAAAGGTTGGAATGGCAGTTCGACCTCTGGCTAAAATGTAAGAGTCTTTGATCTCCAAGGCTAGCAAAACAGTGAGTTTAAAATAAATAAATAAATAAATAAGTAGTATGTATATACACACAGCCCTCCAGCCACGTAACTACAGACTCATAGTAATAGTGTCAGAGCAGCTTAAAAAGGTACTAGTATCACAGTTTTATTAGCCTCTGTTTATTTTCTGCTTCATTAGAAATATTCCTGAAAATTAATGTGTTGACATTATCTTTAGTGCTCTGAATTCACATGTGTAAAAATCTTTATTAAAAACTATCAATGTACCTATTTAACTAAGTAAATTTAGTGTGCACCAAAATATGAAGGAAAGCATGATGTTCATTTCACTTCAGGTTGCACTTCAGACTTAAGCATGTGACCTGTTATTCTGTTATTTAAAGTTTAGGCTTTTAAATCAGGTAACACAAATGTTGAATGTTTTGTTCTGCTCTGGTGAATCGCAGATCTCAGAATATAACACGCCTATTCTAGTTTAAACATTTTCACTGTCCTTACCTCAAAATGACTTTCTAAATACACACATGTACATTTATGAACAAGAGAATTAAGAATCAAAATGGTCAGAAGAAAAGAAAATAACAATTATAGTGCTTAGATTCTAGTGTGATAAATGTTTAATAGAGAAATAAAATAATCAAATAAGGAAGTGTTCCTCTTTTAAACAATGCTGTCTTTGTCACTGTTCTCAGGTGGGAAAGGATACTTACAATGTTGTTGTCTCCCACCACCACATACCCAGCAATCATTTTAACTCAATGTCACACATAAAACAAGGCTATAATTTTTATGATTCAGTGGAATGAGAATTACTTGTTTAATCTCTCTGGATTCTTACTGTGCATCCAACTTGGTATAATTCGAGAATCCATTAATAGCATTTTTTTTTTCTATAGAACCTCCCTCCATACCTGTGCAAAGTATTCATCAAGTGCATGTGTTTATCAGCAAGCATCATAGTGAGAATGTAAAATACAAGTAAAATACTAATTGGAATACCTTAACTCATCTTTGCTTTTCAGATTTGTGTTGAATTTGCTACTCATTCAAAGGCCCAACCCTATCTTGAATTACCCATATTCTGCTTCCACGTTTTCACATAAGAAATATATAAAGTTGTATATTTAAAGCAATAGTAACCAATGATCATGCTGTGTTCTGGTGATAAATACTGTAATATTAGCACTGAGAGAAGAGCCTGAGCTCCTCTACCCTAGGCTATTCTATATTCAATGACAGAGGTTCAGAAAACACTTGTAACCCAAGCAAGTGGTTTTACAATGGAAATCATTCACATATCTGCCTTTCCACCAGGCATTAGATTGTAGGTGGCACATGTAGTAGCCATTGAAAATTATTAAGGAAATAAGAGGTAAGAGATCATAACTATTTTAATGTAAATGTTTTGGGGAGGTTTTTAATCTTTTTTTTAGGAACATAAGGAACAAATTCTAAGCAGCATAATTGTCATAGTAGACAGTACAGTACCAGTACGGTTTTAATCAAGGAATTCAAACAGCTGTCCTTCTTCTAAAGGCAATGTATGTCTTAGATCTTTTCCCATATATGTGCTAATTATAATCCTGAAGGTTTAAGGAGGTACAAAGTTGTGTCAATTTGTTCACTATTTAAAATAACAAAAGGGCTTCAACTCCAAGGAGAAAATCTGCACAAAAGAAAATTCAGCAGTGCAGCAGAAGGAAATTCCAAGTATACCTAAAGGACTATAACAAATAACTTCATTTAAAAAGAGAAGAAATGCAACTGGAAGTAAACTGCCTGGGGTATTCTGAACAGCTACTAGAGCCTCAGCTGGAGATGGGATAGATGTCGTTCACTGATAAATTCCAGTGGAGGATGAGTCATTATTTTAGCACATGGTTTCCTGAGCATGGTTACAGAGGCACATATACAGTGATCCTGCAAAAGGCACCATCCAACATGTAAATGCAATCTCTGCCCTTGGAAACTGGACAAAAGGAACTGAACATATGGGGTTGGGAAGACATAGACAGCAGGACAAAGACAAGGACCTGGCAGAGACTACTACAACAAAATGTTCAAGAGGGAAAATTTCCTTGCTTTGGACTTAGTCAATGAAGAAGTCATAAACAGCAGTTACAAGTATGTTGATCTGCTGCTTATGACACTGAGATTTAGAAGAGTTCATTTGCATTATGATGGTCCTCTATCAATCTTCACCCTCTCCTCCCTGCCAATACATTGGGAAAAACAATGTTGTAGAGCACACAAAGCAAAAACTGGTCCAAGCAACCTATAGAGCAGATGTGGTGCAGCTCCCTTCCAGAACATGCATCGAGGCTTCTTCCATTGGAAAAGGTACCATAAGAGGAGAAGGAGGTAAATCTGGCTGCAGGAAGTGCATGTTCATGTCTTACTTCTGTATAGTATTTTTTTAGGTCCATTAACAGAGATTTGGGCTCTACTTTGGGCATCAGCGTCTGCAGTGCAAAGAAAATAATTTAGCTGATTTATAGCACTTTTTTTTTTTCCCATTTGGAAAAATAAGAATTGTTATCCTTGTCTGGCTTGACAAAAACCTAATGATCTAAGGACGAAAAATGGAAACTGATATCACATTGGTACATTAAAATAAGATTATTCTAGCTCTCTCTAGTTTCTGACAGTGCACATCAGCCCTGGTCTCACTTTTAGTGTCTTGAGAAGATCCTCTTTCAGCAAAGAAATTTGTGAGTAACAAAATAGCTCCAACATCTCCCTCCACTGAAGGCTTCTGCCTTGTCCCCGTTGCTGTAACAGGGCCTTGGAGAAGGTGGCAATCAGGAGTCGGCAAGAAAGAGGCTTGGAAAAGCCCAGCCTGCACAGCTGGGAACCAGAGACACCGCCAAGACCAGTCCAGCTCAGTCAGAAACTCCAGGACTGGGGACATTGTGCTGCAAAGGAGCCATTGTAGTGAAATCAATAGGCGCGTTTTAGAATACCTTTACATGTCAATTCTAGTGTCACAACAGAGCAGGTCAAAGAGGGTTGACCCTCATAGCAGGTTAAACTCCTGAGGGTGGAGATAATCGCACAGCAGGAAGGGAGGAAAGTGCTGTGCCCACCCGGGCCAAGAAGCTTTCACACTCCCCGCAAGCAGCTTTAGGCTAGGAGCCGGCCATTATCAGAGTCATTGTCATTATTATCTTTTAATCTGCTGCCTTGCATTCAGGCACCTATCAGGAAAAGACCCAAGACTCTATCAGTGCAGGCAGTAAACCATGAGAAGGAAGGGCGGAAACTCATTCCTAGATAAATTACGGGTCCTGCTGGACTACATTGCTATCACCTTTGTGAATTCTGAAGTGACATGTATTGGTAAATCAGCTAGACAAGTCTCCTACTAGAGGTTTGGTTGTTTTGTTTTGTTTTTTTTTTTAATTGCCACACATCATAATTTGCTAGGCCTAAACTTTTAACCATCTACTGGCCAGAGGAGTTGAGCATCAACCCTCTGTTCCTGTATGAAAACTATGCCTCAAAGGCACCACTGCCAGTGTGTCTTGCCTGGATCTGAGATATCTGCTTTCCTGCTCTCAAGGTGTATTTCAGGAAGTCAGCATTTTCTTATTAAACATATTTAGTCTGAAACAAAGAAACTTATGTTCACCATTTCAAGTCATTTGTGAAAATATTGTCAACCCCTCCCAAAATTGTATTTCCAAAGAACTATATGCCTAAATAATAGAAAACCCCTTTATCTGGAGGAAACATTTCCATTGCAAATGCACAGTGGAGATGTGAAAAAGAGAAAAAGCCTCTGTATTTTACTGATATTAAAAGTGTTAGAAAAGCTATGAGTGTTCATTCCTCACCTCAACAAGTCAAGCATTTATGAGAATCAAAGTCTTCAAGTTGATTCAGAGTTGTTTTGCCCCGATCTAGATGGTCAGTTGTAAAAGGCAATATCTGATAAGTTCTCATTTGTAATTTTAAGTTAATTGAATATTTTAAGGAAAACTGCATGAAATACAAGAAGAACTAATAAATATACTGCACTCCCCCACCTCATCTGTTCTTTCAGAGAAAGGAAGCATTTGATCATGACAGACTCTTTAAAGATCTGGGTCAAAAAAAATGATTAATTTCTTGATATATCGCTATCCAAGTGAGTGGCAGTGGGTAGAAGCTTTCAATAGTTCTACAGATGTTTATAAAAAAAAAAAAAAAGAAGTAGTCTCTACATCAGATACAGATTTAAGTAAAATAATCCAAACTCATGAAATTGAGTGTGAAAAGCATGGTCTCTGAGGTGAATAGCACTGAAAGATCTCTTTACCTAAGCTGACTGCCTCAAGATTTTGATGCTTTTAAATGTCCCATTTAGAAATGGGAAAATGGATTGAATTTCTAAAATCTTTATCCTTTTTCTCCAGCCATCCACTCATCCACTAAAGTGTGTAATTCTTTAATATTCTTTCATTCTACACCCTGCAAGTGATGACAAAAAAAAAAGAGCAGTAGAGAGCCTAAAGTTGAAGTGAAGTAAGTTTAACACTGACCCCTTGCAGGTGGGAAGGTGTTGGTGCTGGATGGCAGCCTCCCATCAGAATGGTCACAATGTGGGTTAATGTATACAGCAACATATATCACTCCTCAGTCTCACTGAGGAGGTGGTTGAGGAAAGAAGCTGCCTAGAAGCACAGAGAGGTGGTCAACGACATCATGGTGGACTCTGTATTCAGAAGGGTTGAGGAGAGGCAGAACTGTTAGTCTGGTCACTGGCCACACTGACCCCACCACAGTGCCCAGGCTCTCACTGGGACACTTGGCTGTGGTGGGACTCAACAGCGCTGCAGTTACAGCTCCTCAGATTAAAATCCAGCAGGTTAAACTTCTGATGAGTTTCTAATGACTGTAAAAGCTCCCCTTTGGCCTTGGGTGTTATAACTATTTATGAGGTTGACCTTTAATTACTCTCTCATGTAGAAATCTTTGCAAATATGTCTTTGAAAGCTTGACAAATATGGACCTACACAGCACAGATCAATAGCAATATAGTAACACTACAAAGTAGAGCAACTTTCACAAAAACAGATGCTGAAACATAGTACTAGGAAAACTGCTTCAAAGGACGTACCCCTCAGATGGGCATTGTCAGGTCTTTCATATTACAGAAGGGTCTAGGGAATGTAAAACAAAATGCAAGTGAAGCCAAATATCAATGCACCATAAAGACAGGAAAGGGTATGAACCACTATCCCACTGAGGCCCAAGGGAACCAAGTCTAGCAGCAGCAGCAGAACTAAGAGTGGCTGCCATCTGCCATTACTGTAAAGTCATCTGTTCATCCTCCATTCAGATGGGGCTAGAAAATAAATAGATGATGTTGAGTGCCTAGTTTGAAAGTCACAACATTTCTTGAAACAGAGCTCTAGGAAATTAATTTTCTTTTGCAACAATAATGCCATCCAAAGGAGTAATAAAACTATAAATTAATAATTATTAATTCCATATTCAGTTTTCTTGTATCTTCATTATTGGTTGATTTTTCAAAAGGATAGTTTTAATAGACATCATACATATGCATGGGTATACCTACATGCACATGAAAGCGTATGGTTGTGCATATACATACATCAAATACAAAATAAAGAGTTATGAATATTCTGTTAAGGATGGTGAATATGTTTGGGAAAATACCTATATCGTATAAAGGATGGGTTTATTGATAACAGCCATATGGTTATATGAGACAGAGGAATTCCATTATCCAGAATAGTCCATGTTTATTTTAACCACTCTGGTAAAACTATTATTATAATGCGAGTTTAATACCTTGTATCATAACTATTACAGATATAGTACTGTTGGGTATTTTTCGTATGACAGTGATTAAAAGCACAAAGCTGTATAAACACAATATGCATCGTCTTTGGCCCTCACTATACTACATTATACACAACTATGATTTGTTCTAACCTTATGAAATCCTGCCACAAGGAGGGTGAGTCCCAAGACTGAAGAAAAAGTAAAGATAAAATTTAGAAGACTTTATAGTAATTTTTATTTCCTTATTGCTGTTAGAAAAAAGAAGTGATCCATGTACCGTACAGCTATAATTACAGAAAAGCGTCATGGACCAAAAAGTTATGTGGATGTTTGGGGAAGTTTTAAATTCTAGCAGTCACTTTAGTTTTCCTTCTCTTCTGAATTTCCCCCACATTAAATGGTCTTCTCTTATTCAGCACAACTGTTCTCCCTTAGCCCTTCCATAGAACCTTTTTGTCACAACACCCCAGCCAAAACAGCTCCCATGAGACAAATCAATCGAAGACATAAAAGAAGAATGGGTTTTGTCATGCCAGGTCCTACTGCTCATGTCTTACAGTTACAAAACCAATAGCAACAAAATTGGGTTAGATAGACCATCTGAACAGATCTGGCCGGTTGCTCTAACCAAAATCAACATACCTTTTTAATTTAAATGTGATAGTTACTCCCCTGCCCTCTCCCCTCTACCTTAAATAGAAACAAGGTATCATAATGGAGTAGAAACAAAAAAATGAGTGTAAAATCCCTAAGTCCAGACACCTTCCACTAACTGAGTTAAGATCAGAGTGATTTTCTCTGAGGCTGCTTCCTTGCCTGCAGACCTGGCACCTGAATTTTGCTCTTGATGGAAAGATCCCCCCCCAAATAAACTAGCTGAAAGACTCCCTCTCTGCTCCTCCTTTCTCAAACCTCTAAAATGTTAGGCTGAACACACTCTTGGGAAGAGGCTCCCCCTTTGCGGGGGACGGGTAAGAACCCCAGATGCTTTTATAAATATCAAATCAAATTTATCTTTACCAGAAATTTTCCCTTTTGCTGACATTTTTCCATGTTGAGTTTTAGTTTATGTGTACTAGAGTAACTATGTGTGTGATCCCTCTAGTTCCAAGGGAAGAAGGCTTAGAAGAAGAAGAAATTAAATAGAAGCCTACTGTGATAAAGTAGAATGATAAATAATATAATACCCATGCAAGGTTTCATACCACTCTTGACCACGGGTCCATCAAAGTTGAGAGGAAGATTAATTTTGATTAGCAGAAGTCTGGATAAGCCTTGCTACATTGTGTGGGGCAAAGACACCCAGCAGATGCCTGACCCATCTCTTCTGGCTTCAGAGTTACATTGTGAAGCTTTCTTTTACTGCCAGCTTTGGGAAGGAAGCCTTAGAGAAGGCAGCTCTGGACACACCAGGAAACCAAGACATTTAAGCATTGCTGCCCCCGAGGACAGAATGTCTCTCTTTCAGCACTACACATGCCTTATGGAGGGGAAAGCCCTCAGCCCCACAAGCATCCTTCAGCGCTACCATCTCCAGTGCTTGCTGTTACTGTCTTGCCTGACGCCAAGTAAGAGCAGGAGGTTGCCAGCCTGTGTTGCATCCTGATATATATATTGGTGGGAAATAGCCACACATCAGCCTATGGGAGAGGTTCAGGAAAGTGAACAGATTCTCCTTCTGTTGATTCCTTGGGATTTTCACATCCCTGGGTATAAAAAAAATAAAATAATCCCCTTTTCATTAAAAGAGTAGTTTGAGCCTCTTGGTGAAACTGATACTGCAGAAATATACATTCCTGTGTGCTGCCTTCCTGCTCCATAATGGCTCTTGCATTAGAGACTGGGGAGGGGGTTGTGTGATGTCCATTTACTTTAGTAAAGATTGCTATTGAATTAAACCTTTAATGGGGCGTTTATGCTCCCACTCAGCTAAGAGCTCTGGAGCTTGTGGTAGAGTAGTATTTCCCGCCACCTTGACAGCTATTAGAGAATCAATACAGGTAATCCCTCAGCTGGCCTGTCAGCACCCACTAGCTGTGGGGCTGCCCTGGCCACTGCAGCGGGGTCACTTGTGGGAAAGTGAGACTTCTCCAGGGAGCAGTCTGCCACCACATTCCCACCGCGCTGGGTCAGCGTCCTCCAAACCACACAGTGCCTTGCAGCCCCAACTTTGCTTGGATTAAGCCAAAGGATGGACTCAACCATTTCTCCCTAGGGAGGAGGAGCTTTGCAGCTTGATTTCACTTCAGGGATCATCTGTGAATTGCATTTTTTGGCCAGTGTAACCCAAGAATCCACTCTTCCCCTTCCTTGGTAGAGGATGTTTTCTCTGCTACTGCATTTCTTCTATTAAGGTGTCTCCCACTGGGCCTGTTTAACTCTCTGCAGTGAAAGGGGGGAAAACTGCATTCCTCACATGAGAAAATCTCTGCTACTTTACAGACTGATTATAGTGTGCAGGACCGTGTAGCATTCTCACACTGAGGCATGGAACAGTCCTCTCTACACTACTGAGCTGCTGGGCTAGCTAGATTAGTCCTGTGAATTTAAGCCTGGTTTGCCACTGTTGCAATGCAGCTAAGATGAGGTTTCCAGGATGGTTTCTACAGCAAGAATTGCTTCAGAGTGACCAGGCAGGGATGGAGGTGGAGTACAGCAACAAAGACCCCACTGTAGGGCAGGCAGAGGGTGCTGTGATACTCTCCCCAGCGGCCAGCACCCAAACTCCAGGCACGTTGAAGAAACTTGCTTTTCAGAAAAGAGCAAGCCTTATTAAAGTCAAACATCCTCAGAACAAAAAGCTGCTGGTCTGAGTCTCCATACATCCCTCATGTGCCCAAGACCCTGCAGTATGTGCATTGAGACCAGCCAGAAGGGAAAATGTTCAAGAATGTGAGAAGGGGAACGAATGCAGTGGTGACTTGTGTCTGTAGCGGTGAAACAAACCCCAGTCATTGCTGCAGAGGCACACAGGAGACTGGAGACCTCATGAAATATCTTTCTGAAGGAAGGGACAGCCAGTCAGGGCTCTTCTGGTGAAAAATCTTGCATTTAATGGACAGTTTGGCACTGATCAATATTCGTGGCATTATCTTCAATTCACTAAGCTCCTTGCTCCTTTTTCCTTCCCTCGGTGGTTAACCACCTCCCTCTCCCATGAGCCCCCGAGGGAGCGCAGCCGGACAGGGGTTGGAGAGGCAGGGGGATGGGGTTCAGGCATTTGAAGAGCAGGGATCTTCAGGGAGATGCCGGAGGCGGCAGATGTCGGTGGTCAGGCCTTTTGTTCCCTGAACTCCCCAGCCTGAGCTCTGGGACCACCTTTTTGTTTTTGTCTCGCCGTTGTCATTCACCAAGGGGGGGGGTGCTTTTCAGGAGTTATCCTCACACACACTCATCTCTCTCCCCACTGTCCCAACAAAACCACCGAGATTGCTCTCATCCTCCGGTTTCTATTTAGGTCACTTTCCATTTAACGCTTAAAACCCCCTGACACAGTTAATGCCAAGGAATTAAAATCGGCTGGTGTCTTGCACAGTCAATGTCTCAACTTGCTCCTCTCCTTGGCAGAACCATTTTTAAACCTAATTAGGAGAAATAAGAGCCAGGATGCACATCAGGTACAGTCTCTGTTCTTGTTTGCCTTGGCTTCTGGAGTGCGCAGAGAATGACCGTCCAGCCAGGGAAGCCATGCTGCAGCCACCAGTAAAGCCAAACTAAGTGAGAGATATGAGTGCATATTGCACATAGTGTATTACTATAGTTAATGTCATGGGAAAAAATGCTTCTGTCCCATATCTGATGATGGCAAGGAATGGGAGGGTCGGATCTAACACAGCGTGCAGAGCTACAGCCCAGATCCTGAAACCTTCAAGTATGTCCTGCTTTGTGCAGCCTCAGCTCAGAAACAACTACCAGGAGCACAAAATACCTTGGTTTCTGTTCAGGAGGAACCCAGCAGCTGAGGTAGTATCGTGAAAGTGATCGAGACTTTAGGTGGCTCAGGCACAGATTTTTTCCCTTCAATTGAATTTAACAGTACAGCCTCCGTGCAAGGGGCTTTCTGTGCCATGCAGTCATCATGGGAACCTGCCATGTGAAAAAAAGCACGCACACTCTCTCCCTCTCCTCCATTTTTATCTATATGTGCAAATATCTGNTCAGTCATCATGGGAACCTGCCATGTGAAAAAAAGCACGCACACTCTCTCCCTCTCCTCAAACCTCCACTTAGCTGGCCAGAGCTGCTCATTCACTAGGCTGCTGGCAGTATGGCCACAGAAGGTACAAGTAACCATGAAAATTCCCAGGGAGGGAAACATCACCACATGTACACTGCATGACAAATAGGGGTATTCCCTATTCTAAATCTAATCTCTTAAAACCCTGTCCAGCAAGGACAGCGATGACAACTACCTGACAACTACCGAATCCTCCTTGCAGGAGGCTAGAATCTGCCTCAGCTTGTCCTCCCTTCCTCCTCCCTGCTGCTTTATTTCTCCCTATCCTGCAGTGAAGTGTACTGCTGGCCAAATGCCACCTCCACTGCCCCCCAGTCCCAGCACAGCTGGAACTCGCTATTCAGAGGATAGAGAAGACTATGTTAATGGGTGGGTAGTTAAACGCCTTCTCTTAGTGCTCAATCCGAATCCATCATTTTACTTGGAAGTGGGAGTGAACTCAATCCAGAATTGAATGGCCAGTTTCCATGATCTATTGGGACACTTTAAAGACAAATCCATCAAGACACTGAGTGCCTTTGACTTCTAACGCAGTCAGCCTCTACCTAGCAGGACAAGGACTACAATTCCCAGTAAGATAGTGTTTTGACTCCACCATGTCTTACAAATAACACAAAAACCACCTTTCATCCATGTACCAGCACCAAATACACAACTCCAATGCAGTGTGCGTAAAACAAGCTCACTAACGTACACTGCAGCCTGCAATAATTTATTTTCATCCTTTATACAAATCTCATAGTAATAGTCTTAATAATTATCACCCAAATTTACATATACTGTTTTTTCATGTGCAAGGGACAGTATTACAGTCACAACTACAATAAAAATTCTTCACATGCTCATTTTACTACAGGCAACTAATCACACAACACGGCAGAAGAGAGCCAGTATTTTAGTACAAGATATTTTGGGTTACAAGTGGAAGAAAATGCACACAGCTAAAAGCACTACGAAAGATGCATCGCTTAAATAACCCTCATTCACAAGAAACAAGAAGACAAGGCCAACTATGCATCTTGTACCACTTTTAAGCCATTCCCGGTCATAACATATATTTCACAAGTAGGTAGTTGATGGTTTCATCAAACCTCAAGTTTTTTTATGGGACTGAACCAGCAAAGCCTTCCCACACAATTCACATTTCTGTTGGTTCTGTATGCTTGGGGAAAAACACTTCCACCCAGGCAAGCTTTAGCATTTGTAGAATAGATATTGTGAATTCTACCTATTTAAAGCTCACCAGTTGAGCCTTCAGTATGTACAAAATTCAGCCTGCTGTATTACAGGACTCTGATATTAAAATAAGCAAAATGTATTAAAATACATTTTCACAAAGACAACAATGAGGACAGAGCAATTTAATGTACCATAAATCATAAAATTAGTGCAAATCAATAGATATTTACAGATATAGTATCTGTGTGATATAACTAAATGCAACATTTTTTCTTCTTTAACACTGCATTTAGAGGGATCAAGTTTGGCACCAAATAAAAATGTTCATTTCTGATATTAAAGTGAAAAGTCCTTGATAAGCTTAGGTGATGTAGGATATAAGAGAGCCTCTTCATCACAGTAACATCAAATCATCTGTTACCAGTCAGCTTCAGCAAGGGCTTCTGTTGTCCCTCCTGGATGCAACACAGCCCCACCAAGGAGCTCCTCAGAACTGCACAGCCCCTGCAGATTGTGCTGGCCACTCAGTGTAAGAGGTTTTTACACTGGATATAGCACTGCCTAAACTCAGTGATACTTCAGCACAGGTTCCCTTGCTAAGCCTCCATCAAGTTAAGATTTCACATTGCCGGGGATTGCTGCTTATTAAGGATTTTTCATTCTTTTGAAAATACTACCTAAAAATCCAGGTCTAATCACCTAGGATCTTACACTGAAATTCCTTTATCCACTATAATGTTCACTTAAGACAGTTCTGATCTGAGCCAAAACTAGTTGATGTGAAAAGTTAGGATGTCTGGTGCTTTATTTTCCTTCTCAAAGTCAGAGTGCAAAAGAAACAAACCCAGAACTTTGAAGAAAATGATCATAGAGTACATGGCCTCTTCCATACCTAAGCAGCTGTTTCTATAGTAAAGAAAAAAAAAAGGAAAAAACAAAAAAAACACCCTAGCATTTTTATGAGCAAATACTTGTGTTTTGCTACCCTCCTAGCCTGTGCTGATCCCACTGTGCAACGAATGCCTCCATGAGGCCACCTAACTTTGACCCACCTGAGAGCTCATAGATGCTTGGGAATATCTTCATGTTTGTCCCTCTGAACTGAGAGGGCAGAGCCAACCTCCACTGTCTGTGCCAGCTGGTATAACAGGCCACAGTTATTTCTTTGCAACCTGCCCCGATGTCCTTGGGCTTACCAGGGGCCGGTGTCCTCTGGAAAGGTTGTTCTCAATGCTCTAGAGCTCCCTGTGTTGCAGCAGCTTAAAGGAAATTAAATACCCCTAATGCTGCTCCAGCAGTCAGTACCTCTGAGGCAGTTCATGTTCATATAGAGGGTCATGAAAAGACTTGGCATTAAGCGGAAGCAGACCCCATGTCTTGTCATGCACCCAAACAAAACAAACAGGTTAAATAGCTTTGGGAAATGCACTTGGCAAAAAAATGCCTCTCAAACAAGCTTTTGTATGGACTGCACCAGGCAGTCCATAACATTGGTGCGTTAGACACATGAACACATTCTTCACAGTGATATTTACACACAAAAGGTTCATGGGAGGTGAGTTTGTCTCCAGCCTGTGTTTCCCATTTGTGGAAATTAGGGTAGAGGAGAAGAAGGGAAAGGTGAGGAGGGTAGTGCATGTCAGATTTCACCCCAGTGTGCAACAGGGTAACCCAGGCAAGAAACTTCTGTGTCTAACACTCAGAAACAAATGCAGGAGGTCCAGACACCAGATACACCTAGAGTCACTGCGAGGGTAAATGTAACCTTCTGCAACATGCACAGAACAACACATGAACTCCTGCATAGTTCAATACAGTCATGAGCTGGTCCAAGATTCGTTCACGAGGCTCTTGACTAATGAGTGGCATGAATCTTCAAGTGGAAGTGGTAATCCTCCTGCTCTGTGAAGTGCTGGCCGCACACTGAGCAAGTGCAACCCTTCTCCTTGCTGTGCGTGCGGCGCACGTGGCTGTCATGGGCTGCATGTGAGGCGAAAGCTTTGCCACAGTGCTTGCACTTGAAGGGCTTCTCTCCTGAGTGCTGGCGGATGTGAGTGCGCAGGATGCTGGATGCTGTGAATGCCTGAAAGGGCAGGGAATAGAAAGAGAGTCAAAGTTGAGAGTAGTCTATTTTCACATATATAATACCCAGGTTCAGCTAACCCAGAGACTACAAGAAACACTGTACTTCAAAAATAAGTTCTCAATTATTTCACATCCTCAGATAGTTAGAGGAAAAAAACCCCAAAACTTCCCAGCAACAAGGAGCCAGAAGCCAACAAATATTGCATTTAGCTATATAGCTATGGATGAGTCCATGACAGCTATGGATGAGACCATGGAGTTAGAACAAGTCCAGGGCAAGATTTCTGACAAGAGACACCAGAAAACATCTTTTATATGTCAAAGGATAAGAAGTCAATACTGCTCCAATTATCTCTGCATCTTAATACTTGGGAAACAACACAGGTTTTCCTTTCAGTTCTCTTTTTTTCTTTTTAAGTCAAACCCTTTTGAGTTCACATACACTGGCTTGGGATTCAGATGCCAGAATTCATCCATGCAATCAGCTTAGCAACCATATTTTCAAGTCGAATTTTCCTGACATTCCAGCCTGTTTCAACCTCTCAGGAATAGCAGCATGTACACAATCACATTTTGTCCTCCTGATAAAGAATCCTACACTTGGGGAGAAAACACCCTCATTAAGATTTGAGCAGGAATATTACAGACTAGTTGCCCATGCTTTCACTATTTTTTCTTTTCCAGAGGGAGACGCTTATAGGCCCCTCACTATTTGCAGACCACATACACAAAAAAATCCTCTTCAGTACAGTTATGCTGCTGAACAGTCACAAGTAAGTTTTCAGAGTAAAGAACAATTCCTTTTCACCAGGAACCTTACAGCACAAACAAATCTGACATCCCTGTAGAGAAGTCCCTGAAGTTTATCAACAGGGCCAAAGTGTGTTTGAGGGCAGAATGGTGATCTTGATCTAACACTCTTCCTTTAACCTCCCAATGTCACCCAGATGGCATGCAAAGGGAGAAGGAAAGCAAAGCAGCGCTGGAGCATAGCAGGGCAGAAGAGACAAAGTGAAAATTGTGACTGGGTAGGAGGAGCAGGTGAGAATGCTTTAAAATATCTCCTGGTTTCCCAGCTACAGAAATGATGGCTACGACCTAGGACTGCTGCATCCTGCAGTCTGAGGACTAAGGGATTAATCTGACCTAATGTGCAATTGTCCTAGCAAACTGGCTGGGGGAATATCAGGCAAGTCCCATACATCCCGAGAGAGATTTGTTCACAGAGCAACCTGTAAAGCTTTGCCATCTCTCTCTTTTTGTGACTGGATGATTAAAGGATTGCATTTCATCCTAAACTTTGCCTACAAGTGTTTGGGACACGTAGTAGAAAAAAATGTAATAACTAAACGAAACTTCTAAGGTTGTTTACTGTGGGACACTTCAGCTTCATGCTAGTCCAGACAGCCATAAACAAAACATCTCTCCCTACAAAATCAGGAGCACCTTACTACATGTTGATAGTGCTTCTGCATCGCACGGATACACCATAGCACCTGCAGCCCTACTGTTATTTATCCAGCAGCAGCCTGTACATCCACCCTCCACCTTCTGGGAGAGTAGTCCTGGTTCTCCCAGGGAGAGCTCACTGTCTGTGAAGAGCAGCAACAACTGAGCATATCATTAATCAGTGCTGTATGGCTTTATTCGTGTTCTTATTGAAATGAAACCTCCATGCCCAGTTGCACATCAATTGCCCTGTTAATTCAAGGTAAGCATGCATAAAGTCATATTGTTCTGGTTTAGCTCATGGGCCAAGTGCATTCACCACATACCAGAAGTGGTGTCAGGAAGATCAAAATCTAATTTATCTGATGAAGAAGGGAGATGTTGGATCTAGCTGAATGCCTTGGTTGGTATTTGAAATTATCTCAAGCTTTCCTAGGCCTTATCCCTGCAAAAGCTCTCCAAGCTGAAACAAAACACAAATTCCATGACAGATGGAGTGTAGGAGCCCAGAGATCAGACACTGCTTGCCCTGTCACTTGAACTTGTAGCTACACCCGGGATACATACTTATCTGGATACCAACTCAAATAGAAGATATTTTCTTCAAAGAAAGCAGAAAAGAAACAGAAACATTGAAAAGAAGGTGGAGCATGGAAAAGAGCCATCCCCCAGATGTGGTGTTGAATTAGGGAACGGAGTCAGGTACAGCTTAAAGCTTGTTTGACATAGCTAGGCCACTCTTAGTATAAGTATAGGTTTTTGCTTTGTGACCCCAGTTAGCAAATATTATGAGTTTTTAACTTTGTAACACAAGCCAGCAACTTAGAGGCCTACGCCTCTGCAGGGGTATGATATGTACTAAGACAGTTGCCTTTGGACACATACGCGTCACTATCTAGGAAACCATAAAACTAGTTATATTAGCCACAATAGGGAACTAAAATGATGCAACTTAACTGCTAGCTTATCGGGATTAACCACAGGATGTATGGAGTGTTTGATAAAGTCGCTATAAAAGCTGACTGAAATTTCACCATTGGTGGAGGTGCATTTTGTAGGGTGCAGACCCTATGCTCTCCCTGCTAGCAAAAACAAAGGTACTTTGGCTTACAGTCCATCTGTGAGGTGATTCCTTTGTGATTGATCAATGTGATGCTGAGCACAGCAGAGGACAGAGGGGTGAGCTGGGGTGCAGGTGCAAGCCAAGCTTTACCTTACCTTGTTGCAGTAGACACATTTATAGGGGCGCTCCCCAGAGTGAACCCTCATGTGTTTGTTTAGGCTGGAGGATTGAGAAAAGCTCTTCCCACACACTGAGCACTAGGGAAAAAAAAGGGGGGAGATGAAGTTAAAAGGAAGCACTCAACAGCATAGCTGAAAACAAAAATTTGTTATGTGGATGATGTCCTTGTACTTTCCTACATGTATATGTATAAACATATCCATATACATGTAGTCATGTGTATGTATACACAAACACAGCAGTGATTTATGTAGCAACAATTTGAAACAATTCTAAATCTGGCTTTAGGAAGACTTTTTTTCAAAGTGAATCATACAAAATATCAAAGCTTTTCTTTGTGCGGTTAAAACAGTTTCATTAAAAACCATCCTTCTTCAGAATATCAACAAAAAATATTGACTTTCAGTAGTCAAAACCTGAAAATCTGCAAAACCCACATTTTCTTCAAAATGCAAATCAGCCTCCAGTTGCTATTTTTAATTTTTACCCGAAAGATAAAAACTTCTTAAAATTTTTTAAAGAGGATCTTTTACAATAACCATTTTTTTAAAAAGTCATGAGTCAGTCACAGGGTTTAGGCTACAGCTGTATCTGTCAAAAGTGTCTCTCTTCTCTTAGGAGTAAAACAAGCAGCACTTCATCCTCCCACCGAGGAGCTGCAGGTTTAGTGTTGTGTGCTCTGCAGTTGGCAGGAATGCAACAAAAACCAGTTCAGAAGGGGCTGAAGTGATGAGACACAGTGGTGCAGAGCAATATGTATGAGCCCCAGAATAATTTTTGTCCTACAATAATTTGAAAGAAATTATCTTTACTAGGTCCAAAATAAACTCAGCCATGATTGATCTTGAAAGAACATTCGTTTTTTTATTGACATATTTTCCAACTTAGCTGTTTGAGTTGATCTGTTTGCACATAAATACAACATATCCAGAATAAGTTTCTAAACATTTTTTTGCATGCATTTGAAAAGGGGGAATAATTCCAGGATATTTAAAACCACTTACAATAATTGCATTTAACATGTTACTAGATCAATACAATATGCTGTCATTTTAATATTGTTGATTTAGTTATAAAAGCTTTTCCTGAAAAATTCACATATTGCAGGATAATCTATAGAACAGGTATTTTGGAGAATTTTCAGGGCTGATAGTGGAACTTGCCCTTTGCAAAAGCCTGATTTTTCCACACCCAGTGCTCCTGGAGAAAACTGGTGTTATTAAAAGAGATGTTTGGAGCTGAGGCAATTATCTCAGCAAGAATTTGCTTCCATCAGCTCAAAATCTGCTCCATGTTGAATGTAAAACTGTAAACTATTGTGCCCAATTGATACAGATGTCCGTCAGCTCTCAGACCAAAGAGGGGAAGTGAGGAACCTGAGACATTCTCTCTTGATCATGGACAAGTGGAGCACCATTAAACACAATTTGGCCCCACAAAGTATAAGGAAAGTAGCAAACCCAACATGCAAACATCCAAAAAGTCCACAAGTAATACTGTTTCTATTCAAATGCTCAGTGAGACTAGGAGGTTTATTTCCCTAATATAAATGCAGTAAATTTCTTCAACTAAGCTCTGCTGCAAAATGCAGACTCTTTCTGTATAGGCTGTGGTACCACCAGGGAAACTGGATGAGGGGGAACACCAGCATCTTAACTCGGGGAAAAAAAAAGACAGCTGGTTTAGCTCCCACCCCCACAAAAGCCAGTAACTGCGGAGATCCAGGAGCAGGCTCACCTTGTGAGGTCTGTGCTTTTCGTGAACGTGAAGAATATGGATCCTCAGTCTGTCTCTTTTTTCAAAGGATCGGTTACACAGGTGACACGGAAATTTGCGGTCCCCCTGGTCCACGCAGCGGGTGTACTTGAGGTGCTTGTCCCGGTAGTACTTGTAGGCAAACACCTTGCCGCAGCGCTCACACTTAAAGCTCTCCCCGGCTTCTGTACAGCAGAAGGGAAAGTGCCACCTCTCCGTTACACCACAGCAAAAGGGGCTCATTTCAAATCTGCTTCCTCGTCAGAGCTGGTACCCAGCTGGGAATGAAAAGTCTCCGGGAGGGTAATAACAGTAAATAGATTCTGGCAACGTAACTAAAAAAACACATGTCAGGTCTCCTAAGCATACGCATGGCTCCAGTTGCCTTTCTAAGGGAGGGGAACCAACTGGAGTCCACAGCCTGATAAAATCATTTGGTTTGGCTACCGACTTCAGCAAACGCAGGATTTCGGGATTTCGTCCTCCTGTCCCCACATATAACAAGCGAATGTGAAAAAACAATGTGAAGGTCCACACAAAAGCGTGTACCCATACAGAAACATTGCCAGGTATTCCTTATCAATATTGTCCGTAAATTTTGCCTCCCCTCCCAAAAATAAAAAATGAATTTGCACATCTTTTCTACAGTTCACAAAATACTATTGACAAAAACACTTTATTTGTTTTGTTGTTGTTGTTTTTTTTAAACTGTTCTTAACCGCTGGATTTAGCAACAACGCGGGATTTTTTTCAAACATTAACACAGCCTTTCCTGCTTTTAATAAAAATAAATTTGGCTTAAGCTTTAAAACAAAATGAACGATTTACCAACTAGCTGAACCAGGCACCTTAAGACAGCAGCTACAAATATTTCCATGCCAAATTTCTGTGCCAATCTGCCAAACTCTTCTGTCCCTCGGTGCTGCACCAAGCCGACCCATCCCTCACCCACTCCAGTTGTCTCTGCACTGGCACCAAGGTGGAAGTTTAGCTTATAGGAAGCATCACACTCCCTGCATCTTAGAAGCAAAACCATTCCCAGAGTAAGAGCGTTTGGAATTTCTTCTGCAAGCGTTTAATCAGATCGGAACGACTTCAGCCTGCTCTTTTAACGGAGAGGGCTGACTGCACGAAAAATACGAAGTCAAGAGTGCACAATCGTAGGATAAACCAGGACTAAAACAGGAATGTCCCCCCCAAAAACCCTCTCCTCCCAAAACGGGATCCCCCTTTCGAACAGAGGCGCTGAGGAGCTCAGCCCAGCACCACCAGATGTTTTACAATCGTCAGATGAACGAGTTTCAACTCGACGAGGAAACACGACCTGGGAGCAAGCGGCGGGGCAGAACAGGGTTGCCGGGGGGCTGCTGCTGCTGCTGTGCTCCGGGGGGCCGCAGGCGAAGTTGGGGTGGCGGGGGGTGGCTCCGGGGCCACCGCCACGGGCTCACGCAAGGACTAGGAAGCGTTCAAAGCAAAACACAGCCGAAAAAAGGTGATGACCCGAGTTCCTTCACCTCCCTTAATAGGAATCTAATCCCGGCCAGGCATAGGTCCGTGGGAATAACTGACAGTGCCCCTCGAGGGGTCGCTTGGCAGGCTCACCTTCGGGATGCTGCGGGGGTCTCTTCCCCTCCGGCATGCCCTTCAGGCTGATGGGGATGCCCAGGAACTGCACGTAGCAGTCGCCGTACCACACCAGCAGCTCCTGTTTCGGTAAGATTTCTTTGCAGGTCTCGTAAAAGATTTGCCCCTCGCACTGGACAGCCGTCAAATTCTGCTCCTCGGGGAACCTGGCACAGTTCACCAGGGACATCCAGTTGCCGGAGGCGCCCTTCCCGTCTACGAAGTGGCTCAGGCGTCCGTATTCAAAGATCTGGAGAGCAGAGAGAACCGAATCAGGTCGGACCGACTCTTCCCGCACTCGTCCCCCTCGCACCGATCCCACCACCCACACCGGGCCAAGCCCCTCCCGCAGGCTGTGGGAGAGGGGCTGCCGAAATCCCTGCCCCGGCCCCGTTTAGGGGTTTCCAGGGGAAGCCCGGCTCTGCCTTCGCTACCTCCCACATCAGCGAGTTGTCGTCGTAAGTCTTGATCTCGCTGGTGCTGACCGCTTTGCCTCGGAAAGGGCCGAAGCGGACTCCTTTGGGGATGGGATCCGTGCAGAAGACTCCGAGCTGCGACACGTCCCCGTAGGCCACTCGCAGCACGGAGAGCCCTGTCGGGGACAAGGCGGGCTGAGAGCCGAGCGGGGCCTGGGGGGGGCTCGGGGGTTGCCGGGGAGCGGGGGCAGGGCGGGTTTCTACCTTCGGGCAGCTGCAGCGAGTCCCTGTCGAGCAGCGGGGCAGAGGACGAGTCCGCAGAACCTGCACAAGAGGAACCTCTTCTTCAGCCCAGCACCGGCCGCAGCCACAAGTACCTCCCGGCTCTTCCCCGGCGTGGGCTCGTGGTACCCAAAAAAACGGCCAATAAACTCGCCAAGATTCGTTTTGGAAAGCGAGCGTCCCTTATCGGGCCTGGGCAGCGTGAGGGAGTGATCCCCGTCAATCACGTGCAACGAGACAAGAGCTGCTTACAGAACGTATTTCCCGCTTACAGGCACGCATAAATCTTCCCAGAAATCTTATGCACATTCTATTACTTTCCAAGGACTAATTTCAGTGTCATTATGAACTTCGCAACGGTCAAAACTCTTGCTCGTTTGGAGCCGGCTCCGGCTCTCTGCCTGAGAGCATTGGAGACGGAGAAAGGCTACGAGCAGGTGACTACAGGACACGAGACATCTCCTCGGCACAGAGCATAGTTCACGCAAGACGTTTTCATCTTCAAAGGACAAAGATTGTCTGGAAAGACACCGCCTGAAAGACAACACGCTGCCAGAACCACGGTCTACCTTTCAGAAAACGCGATTGCTTTGATGAAACTTAACTCGACTTTAGCTTGAACCAAAAATACTCCGTAACTACTTCTTGTATCATACAGAAGGCACGAAAACCGCCGGGAGAAGGGAGCCCGACGTGCCCCCGGCGACGTTCCCCGAGCCTCGGCTGCCGAGGCGCCTCCCGTACAACTCGGAGGACCGACCCGCACCCCCCACCCCGCGCCCCTCCCGGCTCAGAGCCCCTTACCCGGGCTGCCGGGGGGCAGCCGCAGCCCCGAGATGGCGTGCAGGCTGCCGGGCACCTGGGTGCTGCGGAGCGCCCCGTAGAGCACGGCGTTCAGCTCCTCCTCGGTGAAGCGGTACCTGTAGCTCTGCCCCGCGGGCCCCGGGCTGCGGGCGGCCCCGCGCGGGGGGCTCGTGGGGGGCGGCGGCGGCGATCCCGGGACCCCCGACCCGCGGGGAGAGCCCTCCCGGGGCGGGAAGGGGACCGGCGGCCTGGCGAAGAGGGGCGGGGGGAGACCGGGGAAGGGCTCGGCGGGCAGCGGGGGCGGCTGGCTCAGGAAAGCGGGGACGCCGCTGAAGCTAAAGGAGGGCAGGGGAGGGGAGGCGGGGACCAGCCCGCCCAGGGATTTCAGGGGCTGGAAGAAGTTCGGGGCCGCCTCGAAGTATTGAGCGGGAGGGAGGAAAGCGGGGTAGTAGGCGGCCAGGCTGGCTGGGCTCATCCCGAGAGCGTCTCCGCCGTCGCCGGGGACCGACTCGCCGGCAAGGGCCAGCGCCATGCCGGGTCGGGAGGGAGACGACGGGAAGCGGAGGGGCAGAGACCCGGGGAGGCTGGGAGATGATGGGGGTATTGGGGGTCGGAGGCGCAGAAGCCGCCGGTCGCTGTCCTTCGCCGTCCGGCGCCGTCGGGCCGAGCGGAGCGGCCGTCCCCGCCCCCCGCGTCTATATGGGTCCGGGGAGCGGAGGCCGGGCGGGAGGGGGTGACCCGCCCCGGGGGTCGCGCTGCCCCGGGGGCGGGCGAGGGCTCTGCCCCGACGGGAGCCGCTGCCCCAGGGCGGAGCCAAGGAGCCTCCCGAGCCGCCCCCTCGGCACGTCGAGGCTGGCGGTGCAGCGTGGGGGGAGGAATAGCCGCCCGGACCCACCTTCTCCGCCTCCCCGAGACCAGAACGGCGAGTCCGGGTGGTCTCTGCCTCTCCCAGAGCCCGGGGGGTGGGAGCGACGCTCCCTCGGGTGGGCACCTAGTGCAGTAGCTGAGCGCCCTGCCTGCTCCCCGGCGGGACCCGCGGCCCCCGCGGAGTTTCTCGGGAGCTGCGGGTGTGGGGTTTGCCTGGGAAAAGCCGAAATCCGCCTCCCAAAGGCCGGTGGCCCGAACAGGCAGCGCGATGCTCTCAGCCGCTGTGGGGGTCATGGGCAGCGCTGAGGTGATTTTACCTCAGTTACTGCCACTGGGTGCCTGGCAGGACACTGGGCTCCTCCTGGGACTTGCCAGGTTTCACGACCACGCCTGTGGTAGGACCTGCCCGGAGTGGCACTGGGGAATACGGCTGGTCCTCGCCCTTCAAAGAGGTACTGGGTTATCTTAGAAGAGCAACGAAGCTAGTGACCNAGTCACTATCCCTGGAGGTGTTTAAAAGACATGTGGGTGAGGTGCTGAGGGACATGGTTTAGTGGTTGATAGGAATGGTTGGACTCGATGATCCTGGAGGTCTTTTACAACCTAGTGATTCTGTGATCTCCTGTAGGTTTTCATACTGTTCCTTGTGGGGTTTCTCCTTCTAATCTCCCCTTCCTCCCAGGTGCCTACATGCTGCAATTGCTCTAAAAAAGGAGATCTAGAAGGGGCTGCATTGGCCCAGGTGTGCACCTTGCCATTGTAGCATATCATCCTTGCTGGCTGCAGTGAGATGGAAAAATCTCCAGACCAGGGTGGAGATTCCATGCTTTTTTGGAACCTCTCCTTATTTTTTTTCACTCAGGACATAGACAGTAAGACAGCAAACACAAGCACATAGCACTACTGAGGGAGGCCCAGAACCGACCCAGGCTGCTCTCCAAGCTCCCAAGGACCCTTCCATAGTCAGCTCAGCACAGTTTTGTCCCCAGACTTGAGTTTGAACATTTATATACTTTACATTAAGTGTATTGGGCTAATTCTTCTACCTGCAACCTGTTATCCATCCTGATCTCGTTTGCAAGGCAGAAGTACTGATTACACCAGGAATTGCCAATATCCACACAAGACTTAGGGAGGAGGTAGGAATGCAGCCTTCTGAAACTTGCTCAAGATAGTACATTTGTTTCAATACCCTGATATTTTTTTTGTCATCTGTCTTTTTTATTTTCTCTGTATTATTCCAATTCTCTATTACTTCAAAGAGAGACTTGATGCCATGTTGCTTTAGGAAACAGTTTCAGACAGGCTGTTTAGCATGGTTTTACTGATGCAGCACCAGTAGCACAGAAGTAGTACCAATAATAATAAAATTTACAGGAATAAGCCTTTGAGCTCTGATTGTACAGAGAAAGAATTTTGATTTACAGTTAGAAATTAAGTGTTGCCAGATAAGCTGGAATCCTCCCCCTACCTGGTGTCCAGGCATCATAGCACAGAAAGAGGAAAAAGGGCTTGTGGAAGAGACATGCTTGGATTGGAGATTCAGGAGAAATGAGGACAAAGACAATGGAAGATTTTAAAATTATCTTCATTAGTTAAATTGTAGACATGTCCAGAAATAAAAATAGTCCTTCTAGAAGCCTTTATTATGATTTTATGGCTTGTTACAACGTAAACACAGTATCAACCTCCCTCCCTGCACACTGAAACATTTTAGAAGGTGTTCCTTCTTCACAGTAATATGGGGATGCATATTAAAGACAAGCACCAAGGGATATTCCTGCAGGCTACGTGCATAGCATTCAGTCACTTAAGTGACCTATCATAGGTGCTATCTGCTTGGATTGATCCACCTTTCTTGATCAAAAAAATTGCATCCCAAGCTCTCCCATCCTCCTCTCAGTTTGGACACAAGCTGTTCATCATCACTTTTGCTCCCAGTTTGCGGGCAGCTAAGTACATTACTCTGGCCAGGTTCACCAAGGGTCCTTCCAGCCTCCTAAGCTGTAGTAGTGTGAAATGAAGTGAACTGTAGCCTGAAACCAGGGCGGGCGAGCTGTTTTTCAAGCACTGGGAGAGTCTTCCTACCTCTTCTGCACTGTCCTCTCAGGAACATCTCCTAGGGAGAAATCCCTGGGTGCATCGCTGGAGCTTGAGCAACCCCCATGTCCCTGGCAGCTGTACAAGGCTGAGGGTAGTCAGTTGATTGACTCCACCTTCTTCATCCTTAAATATCTCAAGATAGTGGTGGTTGAGTAGTTCATTCAGAGTGTATTCTGTATTATCTGAAATATTTAAAGCAAGTTTCCTGCTGCTCTGATGAATGAGCCTTACGTCTGGCTCTCTGGCAGAGAGTCTCAGCCTCCCCCCACTCTGCAGAGCCCCCTTCACCACTGAGTGCTGCTGCCTTTAGCGCCCAACCTCATGGGAGCAGGGGGGAAACACTGTGTTGGATGGAATTGAAATTGTCACCTGGCCTGTCCTCTGTGCACAAACTGTTGTCATTCATAAAGCCAGAATCTCTTAATGATCCCCAGAAGGGTTCCAGGTCCTCAGGGGAGGAGAAAGTAAAGAAATACGTATCCCATTGAATCAAGGAGTCACCCAAACAACCTTGGACACATGGACCTCATGTGCCACTGGCAATCATACTGGGTGACCCTGGGCTGTCATGCCCAGCAACCATTTGTGCATGAGTGGGATTGTATGCATTTGTCTAATGACAGCAGCCACAGGAGATTCACATTTCCACTGGATATGATATTTGGAGAATAAGATTTGTTTCTCCTGCATAATTCACCAGTTTTCTCTCTACTACTCAGTTCTGCTACTCAGCTTTTTCAGGTATAAATCTTTGCAAGTTGAGGCTATTCTTTTGCAACTGCATTTCCCTTTCTACCCCGTTTTTCACAATTTTAAAAGTTCAAATTGTAGAAAGCTCAGCCTTAGTTTGATTGGTTCAGTTACCCTCCAACTTAAAAGCAAATACCATTAATCCATTTGATAGTTGGAAGTGATCTGTTACTTAGAGGAGGAGATCTTGTACATACTCTGATAAACCTCTCTTTTATCCTTCTCTCCCAAATCTGGATCAACTAGGCCTCCAGCTTCAGCTATTTACAACTCTTATTGTTCTTCTAGTTGGACTCGATGATCCGGTGGGTATTTTCCAACCTGATGATTCTATGATTCTAATGTTCTATAAACATCTCTTTTGCAATCTAGTAGTTCCAATTAATCTGAGAATTTACTAGCACTGGTCCTGCCTGGCTGTCCCCATAATGTTCTAGAAATCTGCTTACAAACCTAACTCTGGTCACACTAGCAAAAGATCTGTCTCCCATCGCATTAGATTACATGTACATACAAATATTACACATACGAGTAATCTCAGGAATATTCACAACTCTCCAGATCCTGCTGGCTGCAAAACTCTTAAGGGATGTTAGAAGCAGTTGCCATCTCCAGCAGCCACAGCCCAGGACCCTCCTGTCTGGCTGCTAGAGCCCAGCCCAGTGCTCAGGGACCCAGGGCCTCTGCCCAGAATGGGGGACACAGCTGCCGCTTTCCCATTTGCAGCTTTGTCCAGTGGTGAAGCAGAGTACGAATCCCAGGGACATAGACACAGGACACACACACAGAGGACAGTGACAGGGCCAGTCACACAGACTGCCATGGACAACTCAACATGTCCTGAACAGCACCCACACACAAGACCCACATAACGTATAATACAGGCAGCCAAGTCCTCTCCTGTCAGGCTGGCAGAGGTGCCCACTCACTGGTGAAAGCACATTCACATTCATTGATGCCCTGAGTATGCGCACAGCCCCTTTGCCTGCAGCTGGTACCCCTGCCCACATCCCTATCCTCGCACCTGCTTCATGGGTCCTTTACTCACTGGCAGGTGCAGCTGGATGTACCAAACATGAGCACTTGCACTCATCCCTTGGGTTCTCAACTTGCTGGTCCTACTCCAGTGTACGCTTGCCAGATTTCACCCTTTCAAGCTTTCCAACGGTATTTTAAGATGCTTTACTTAATTCCCCCACTCTCCCCAAGAGTATCTCAGACTTCAGGTCTGGGATTCCTGTTTTACTTCTGGTGCTGTCTCATACTAATAAAAAAGTACATCCCGCCGAAATTGGGGTACCTTAGGTCCTCTGGACTCCAAGGTACTCCTCAAGCTTTATCTCTTCAAAGCAATCAACTACTTTTTTTTTTTTCACCTCCAAGGCAGGAATCCAGACCCAGAGACTAGAGAGAAGGAGATGAAACACACCAGGGGTCCCTCCCTCACACTGTCTATCGTGAGCTCACCGTGCCTGCCCAGGTCAGGGTCATTAGCAGCAGTACCAAAGGAGACTCAGACTGGAACCTGAGGCAGGGAACGGTTAACAGGGCCCATCACACCACCTCATTCTTCAACTGCTACAGTGATTTCTTTTGCAGCTAAGAGTTGCCCCAAAAGTGTGTCCCTAAGTGGTACAGACCTTAATGCCCAGCTCTGAAGGATCATTATTCACACAACCTCATTTACACCAAGGTTCCAAAGCTGGATCTTTCTAGACATCTCTCTCTTAAAGACTTTATTAAACTGTGATTGCTTTACTCTGTTAGTTGGCAGTGGGGCAATGGACTGACTCTATCAAAAGCTGGTGTTCTGCTGCCTCTGCGCACAGCAGAGATCTACAGATAACCTTCCACCAAAGCCCCATTAGGGATTTCAAAAGGTCCAGTGCAACATCACCAAGGGTTCAGCAGGGTGCAGCCTGTGGTTGTCCTGAGTGAAGCAGAATGTGTGAATCCAAGTCACAACACCAGACGCCGTTGTGGAAATAAGTAACTTAGACCAGAGCAGAGGCAGCTCATGGTTATGGCTATAGGAGAGGACAGGGAGCTGCAGAGCAACAGCCTCTGCTGATGTCAATCCTCTGCCTGTAGAGAGAGTACCTGGCCTGCACACACCTACAGAGGCTGTGCCACAGACAGGTATGAGGATGCCAGTCATACTTATGTGTGACATGCAGGTGGCCACAGAACTGCTCGAGGCTGCTCTGGATTTTGCTTTCTTCAGTATAAGAACCAATTTATCATGGTTTCACTACAGTTACTGTTTCAGGAGATAGGGTAAGAGTTCAGTCAAGAGGCCCACTTAGGCTTGTAGTTAGCATCTCTGCTCCTACACTTCATAGCCTGAGGGCAAGGTAAAGGGCAGACAGCCCAGCTGCGACCTTCCCTGGCCATAGCCTGACCCCAAGCACAACACGGCACACAGCCCACCTCCCATACTGGGTATAACACATGGAGAACCGGTAAAAGCCAGTAAAACAGGACGTAGTTAGCTCACAGTATTTGGATTGATGCCAGGCATTTTGGATATATGTGTTGGCAAGATTTTTTTTTTTAAATATTAATAAATTATAAGGGAATTAACTTTGCCTAAAGGCAAAGTTCTAATAGAAAACATTTTTCTGTATGGTACACAGATGTTTTATCTTCTTGTTTCTGACCTGATATTGGGAAGAAAAATCCTCCTTTCCTGATTTTCTTAATGTGGTGGCATTTTCTTCTTATCCAAGGATCACCATCGTTTTGCTGAAGCCAAGAGAATTGCACAATAAGCCTTGTTTTGGTAGGAATGGTGAAAAGTTAATGGAGTTAATTTGGAGGTCTTCAAATTAACGTTAGCTTCTAAAATTCCTAATATAGCTAGCTTTTATCCCCGTCCATTTCCCAGAGGGAGCAGCAGGTAATTCTGATAAACAAACATTCTTGCAGCTGCTTTTTTTTTTTTTTTTAACTGACCAGTCAAACATTTCCAGCTCTCTTAAATTAACCATTTGGCACAGCAAGGAGATCCAGGCCTTACTCTACTGAGTTCCACTTGACACCATTTCAGGTCTGTCTCTGCTGAAACTGTCATGAAAGACACCAATTTCATCTTGACCATGACATTAAAAAAGTGCTCCTAATGAACTGTTTTGCACATTAAGCTCTGTGACAAACACTTTCAATTAAGATAACATGATGAAGATAAAAGGATTTGAGAGTAACAACTAGTTGGCATATATAAAGCCTTTAACACAGGTGACCTGCTGTCTTTTTAAAACCTGCCAATTTATCTGCCCTCTAGCGCGTTAGGTTCTACATCTTATACCACCCTTCTACAGATAAATGAAGACACAACATAAACACGTTGAAATCTCTAAAGCCATGTAAAACCCGAAGGCATTAAAATTTATTAAATGATGCAATAACAACAGAATTCTTTATTTACAATAGCATTATTTAACATCAAATAAGCAAATAGCATCAGCAAAGCAATATTAACTTGCATAAATGTATTTAAAATTTCTCTGAATATATCTACCTTTGCATAAACTGCTCACACTAGAAATACAAACATCAATGCAGGTGAACAAAGTGATGTTCAGAGTCAACTCAGTTTTGAAAATAAATCACAACCTGAAACACTGTAAGCTTTCTCCTGAAGAACCATAGTTTATATATTGCTTAATTTTACCCTTGTATAATCTTTTCATATACACACATCTCAGATGCAACTTCATGATGAACTGTACAAATAAAACCCACAAATGACATAAAGGGAAAAAATTAAATGACAGTAAATGTTTGAAGAAACGTGTCCATCAGCTCTACTGAACAACATAAAGATTAAGTGATGATGCACTTATTCCAAAATTGTACACAATTCACTATACAAATATAATACATCAGACAGCTATGTAGGAATATACAAGACTTAAAAACAGATCTAAGGCATTATGCTAGATTTTAGCATTTTGAGGTTCTTGCACATAGCTTTTACCTGTAGTAAGAAACTTAAAAGATTTTGTTTTAGTCTACAAAGAAACACCAGGGAGAAAATTCTAATTAAAATCAAAGCCACTACAGTAAATTTTCTTCTGTGCAGAGAATGCTTTTGCTCTTAGGCAGTATACTACCATACAAATACTAGAAAACTTTTAAATTCACACCAACAATTAATGGCTTAAGTTGCATTTCAAAACTGATTGTGTATCTTTGGGTTCTGCAAGTGGAGCTGTGCCACCCATTTCATCTGTTAAGCCCATATGAATTCCACTTTTAAACAAAGATTAAAAAATGTATTGTATAAACTGCAAAAACATTGCTTTTAATTAATACAGGTCCAAAGGGATGCCGGTGTGGGACAATATTTTAAAGATCAAGTACAAATTAATTCATTGTAGCAAAACAGCTCACTTCACTTTTTAAACTTACCACATTACATGAACACTTAAAACAGGTCATACGACCGTGTATATATGCTTATTTTTCACATTATGCGCCTTTCACATTTAGTAATGTAAGTAGAACACTGATTAATTGTTCTGTTAAACAAAATCCAAGTACTTTCTCCGACAAATTTACTGCATACAGGATGAAAAATACTGATAATGAAGGGGATTGATTTGGCTTTTTTGTTTCTATAGTGATCAATATGATCAGAAGATTCCTTCACTCACTTTTCTCTTTCATTAGTTAGAAGACGGCTAAAGTCACGATGAACCCAAACGGAGCCAAAGTGATAGGTACAATCTCCTTTCTTTCAACATGGCAATGGATGATGAAGTATTATAATCACTACAGATGATAAGGGTTTGCAGGTCTGTCATGAAACAGGACAAGTTAAACTATTTTGTCCACTGTGAAAAAGAATAATCTATCTGAAGAGGTTATCGTAAATAACCAAAAAAATTGGAATAGAAATAAAATTATTTCAAAACTCATTTACACTTTGTGGTTTATGAAGTTAATTCCTTATATAATTTTTCCCCCCAGATATATAATGCAAGTTTTACACAAAAGTCGCTGTTGTAACTAGACTGTGGAGCTCAGGGCTGACAGCTATTTTGGTTTCCCATCAGCAAACAAGAGGATGGCTTAGCTGACTAAATATTCTGTTTGAGTTTGGTAACAGAATGATGACAGCTAGAAAACACTGTTCCTCTAGAACAGTGGCGCTGCCCTCCTCAGGGACAGGCAGAACTGTACATTTCCTTGGCTTTCATCAAAAGCCTTCTATAGACATGGCCTGTTTTGAAACATCTTTATCATATTTTCCTCAGCCTTAATGTAGAATAGCTGCCATTTCATTTGAACTCCCACCTAAAAACCAAAACAAATTAAATGGCAACAGAATAAACCTTTCACTCCCAAAAGGCATGGCTCATGAGATATTATATAATGCATTGCATTTTACATGACATCAAAAAAACTGCGTTCAGGTTAGAAAGTTTGTGGATTAAGGGTCAGCAGAAAGAAAACAGAGGTCAAAACCATCAGTTTCTTAATATTTCAAGTCCTCAGAAGCTGATGTTGGTTTAGTAAAAGATTATTCCAACCACAGTGGGCAAGGAAAAAACCCACCCCCTAACAGTGGCCTGCTTAGTAACAGTTAAGTTTTGTCTACGGTTTGTTACGAAAAGATATAAACATACAAAAAGCGAGGATTGGTTCCTACAGTGCCTGCATATAATATAGGTTAGTTAAATGACACTATGAGCAGAATCACAAGGTTTAGAAAATGAGAAGTCTCAAGCCTAAAAATCAGGTCTAATCAAGGCATTGTGATCCTTTACAAAACACTTACCCAGGAGACACACACGGCTAAGAAGATATCTAATTTAATACTGAAGTACCTCATTTGGAATCAACTTCACAACATGTATATCTCACAAAAATTATACAAGTAAAACACTTAAGTTTTCAACTTAAATTATTGCTTGTTTACATATAAACTGGATTTTATGTACCTTACAAAATGTCCTCATAGTCCACGCTGCTTTAAAATAATCAGAAACACACGATAGTGGTGAAGTCTGTAGTGATATCTGCTATAGGTATTACAGGAATTGTTACTTTTCCTGGCTAAGGGAATGGGAACCAGGAATTATCATGCTTTAAAGCAGGTATCTTGAGCCATTTTGATATTATGCACCAATTCTGCCACTACCATAATCAGTACATGCATTACCATTGAACTTTGCTGTTCAGAATCCAGTAACTGGCTGTCCAGATTGCTGGAAACACACTTAGGGAAATAAAGGAGCAATCTATGTTTGCTGTTGGGGTTTTTTTTGGTTNTTTTTTTTTTTTTAATTCTATTAGAAAGAATAAGATGATAGAGGTCAGGAGAGCCAGGTAATGAAAATCAGGATTTGTTGATTATTATGAATTTAATTGAATAAAAACATAACCAACTTGTATTTTTGGATTCATGACTTGCATTAGAAACATTACCACAAACCCCAACTGAAACGCCCTTTATAACCAGCCCGCTCATAGAGCAATTTTAATCTGTTTTACAACTTTAACTCCATTCAAAATTGGTCTGTATAGTTTTCTTCATCGGTTCATCTTCTCTGACTTGTTATCAGTGGAATACACTTGTTGGAGGTCTCTATATGTACCAGACGTTGCTTCTACACCCTCCTCCACACCTCCTCTCCGCCCCAAAATGCAGGCCTTAGTCTAGAACACCAGTTTTCAGATGGAACTGAATCCTTTGCACCAGACTGAGTAAGCCAGGGGAACAAAGCAAAAAAAACCCAAGGTCTAGAACTAAACAGAAACAGAACAAGAGCATGGTTGTTTTTCCTTAAATACATACATTTAAATACATTCAATCTGACACGGTTTATGAAAATTGCCTGTCAACATTTACTTCGCAGGAGAGATCTAAGTTGCACTAAGGTGAATGCAGTGAACAGACTGAGCAACTGTCTGTACGCTAGCTTCAGACTGTCAAAGAAGCTGCTCTTCAGCAACAAATGCCCGGCTCCCATCAGGAAGGCAGGGCTGAGTCCTGTCGGCAGCAGGCAGCTGCCACCGGTGCTGGCAGCTCAGCTGGGTCGTGACAAACCGACACAGCTCTTCAAACCGGTAAGGATTTGGGGCCACAAGCCCAGTCAGCTGAAGAAAGGAGCAACCGAACCACTCTCGGGGTCAGCAATATTTCTGCAAAAAAAGAGAAAACAGAGAAAACCAAATTAATTCCTCCTTCCTTCTGTGATAGTGGAGATGGATAGGTCAATGACAGCTGGATGCTGGACTGAAGCATTCACCATCAAACACAGATTGGCTTACTATTTTGAAAATCAATTTTAATTTTTAAAGCTAGACTTTTCTTCACGTACTCTGATACAACTGACCCTCAATTTAATTCCAGTGATAGCAGTGGTGGTTTAATTTCACTGCGTTCTTGGGTCCTTAATTCATTCCAGTTATCATGGACACTGTAACAGTCAGGATCATCTGCCTCTTGCAGACTCCAGCTAAAGGCACACCAATACGGTTTAAGACAAGTCTCATACTTGGAGAATATGCAAAATCTTTCCGTGTTACTGTTGTATCACTCTCAAAGGAAACAAGTGCCTTAGTTCACTTCTCCTCCAAGAATCACAATAAAAAAAAGAATAAAAGTACAAAAGCTTCAGCTTCTGCTTCCCAGAGACGTTCTTTACATCACACTTACTACTCTTGCAGTGTCTTAACACAAATGGAATACAAACTGGTTTCAGCTGAGTTGATTATCTTCTACTTTCTTATTTAAAAAAACCCTCAGGATGTGGTTTTCACAGTTGTTATAAGACCGTTCCTTCCAGTTACTGCAATCTGTGCCTCTGTCTTCCTCCCATTGCTACTCCTTCTCCCATGGGGCGCTGTGGTCAGTCAGGTCAGAGAGCCAAGCCAGCCAAAACCCATTTTCCAGCTCCCCTGGGGCTGCTTTTCACTTGTATCCTGTGGCTCCTCTAGTGGAGCAAAGCTCTTTGCTTGCAGCCTCCTGTTGTGGGCAAGGAAGACCCCATTTACCCAGGGACAGTGTCGGCAGCAGGCAGCTTTCTTGCCAGGCCACATGCATGCTGCTAGTCTGCCTTCTGGAAACTGTCTAACATCATGGTTTGGACTTTACTATACTTTCCTTCACAGCCACAGAAGGCCTAGAAACGTGTCTCTAGTGTAAAATAAAGTCAGCATGAGGAACCACCCTGTGATTCAGGAAAGCGAGGTCCTATGTTTTGTACACCTGCTATTCCCAGCACAGCTGGTGCAGCTGGAGCTCTTTGGAGGTGACTAGCCATGAGCATGGTCCAGAGGCCAACACAGTGAAGTCCTCCTCCTCCTCATTCCATCATAGCAGAAAGACACTACCTGCATCCTTCAAATCCTGACTACTATGGAAAAGCTGAACTTCAGCTCTTCTCCCTGACACATTGAGAGGCAGTTCGGAGACACTGTTAGCACTTTTTGATCATAAAGAGTGGAACAGAAGTGAAAATCCATAGATGTCCTTATTTTCAGAGTGGACATTTAGCAAACAGTATCTCTACAAAGATGCTAAATAAATGCTTCTACTATATCAGTGACTTGAAAAAAATTCACGCACTGCAAAAGATTTTATAAAATAATTTAACAAAGATTTGAGCCACAAGGCGATAAAATATGTAAAGGAGGAAGTAAGACAGAAGTGGCACAAGTGTACCTCTAGAAGAACATTCCCTCACCCCTTTTTATTTAGAAATAACCAAAGGAAACAGGACTTAAAAGAGATACGTCAAATTATTACTTCTAGGCTGACAGTGAACGTAGGAAAAATTGCTCAGAATAACTTCCATGGCTGATGTGTGTAACTTCAGAGCAGAGAAATAATCTGAAAACCTCCAAGGTAATTGGCTGTAAAACTCAGCCACAAGCAGTATTCTTCAGAGGTTTACTTCTAAACAGGAGCAAGTTCAAAATTTTGTTTTACTATGTGAAATTAGTTAATACATATTTATTCCAATAATGTCAAACCAATATATATTAAACTGTTCTGGCTGCTAATATATTCAGCTCTACAACAGAAAGCTACTTCGAGACTCAAAAAAGACACTGAAACAGTACTAAGCAAACAAGCTGAAACAGTACTAAGCAAACAAATTTAACCAGTAAACGTAGAGATGTGACATCCATAGTTGTACTGACTTCAATAACAGCACGTTATTTCCTGGTTACTCAACTCTGAACAGAACCGATCTCTTTAAATGATAAAAGTTTATGAAACATTGAAAAAACCTGTCAGATGAATTTCTCAGCTTTTCATTTGTCAGATGAATTTATCAGCTTTCATACATTAAAGCCCCAACTGCCAAGCAATGAAGCACACTAATCCTCTCCTCAGCTTTATAATTACACAGATTCTGTTTTAAAACAAGTTATACAGCAGTAGTTCATAGCACAGATGCATGAAAATAGTAGCTACTTAGCCTCTATTAGAGTTTAAAGGTCAGTAAAAGGTATTTATAGTGCATATAAACAATCTACGCTTGCCTTGACAGTCAGAACTACATTAGTGGAATGAACTTAAAATCACAGAGTGCAGTCTGATGTACTCTTACAAAATAATTCAAGAGGTTTTAAGAAGTTAATTTTCTCTGGGTAAGGCAAAACAGCTCTCATGCATGGCCAGTGTCCATCACATTGTCATGGCTCCAACTGCACGATTTTAATTTTAAACTCCACAGATTCCCTGTCCAAAGTCCTGCTACTCATTTCTTTCCACTTCCATTCTCTTCCTTGACTTGTCTCCATCCTCCCTTGTACCTTTTCTGACGCATCCATTCTCTTTTACTTCTCTCTTCAACCATTCCTTAAAATATACCTCTTCTACCCTCTTTTACTCTGTCTCCCCATCTTGTTCCTTTTTTTTCCTCAGTGACTCCTCGTATTTTATTCTATGGCAGTCTGGCTTCTCTTAGCACATAGAATTTAAGTGGTTAGGGAATACACTAAATAGGAAGATAATGCCTTGGTGTATGACAACTGCTGCTAAGGCAGAACATACTGCAACTTTTTATTAATCATCAAAGTGACCACAAAATGGTTGCAGAAGGGACCCTCTATGTACAGATCATCTACTCTCCAAGACAGACCCTTGTATTTTGATATGATCCATGAAAGTGCCAAAAGGATTGGCCGCCAGGAAACTTTAAACACATGCATGCAAAGAAAAGAGGGATACAATAAAATGCATGTACTTCCTCCCCAGCACTTTCACATTCTTAATTTTCATTTAATCTTGATACATTTGTGGTCAATTATTTCAAAATTTCTCCCTGTTATTCACATTTATTTTCTCTAACAGTACTATAAATTTTGCTATTGGATTCAGCATAAGAAGAAAACTGGCTTGTAACCTTCCATCTTTCTGATTTCAATACTGCAGACAAGGAGATGACAGGACACAGTGGCGCAAAGGATGGTCCTTAAGGAAGGACCTTAAGGAATAAGGGGTTATTCCTTAACCTGGGGGAATAACGNGGAGATGACAGGACACAGTGGCGCGAAGGATGGTCCTTAAGGTGGTTATAAAATGACTCCTGGGGGAATAACAGGTTAGCTCTGCCTCTTTGGATTACAACAAGGAGTTTAGGAGATGGAAAATGTAAACTCTTTCTTTCCCCCCCATCCTCCCGACGGCTGGGAGGGCCGGGGCACAGCGGTAGCCGCTAGATGGAGCCTGCTCCGCGCTGCTCAGCCCCGCTCCGCAGCCCGCAGGCACCTGCGAGCAAGGGGGTGAGCAGGTTTGTGGATGCAGGCGAGGTCAGCTCCTCGCAGTTTGGGTGGGTTTGCACGGCTGCGGTGCTGAGACCGCACAAAGGAAAACTATTGCGAGGTAGCTGCAAATCACATAAGGTCTCGAAATACTGGGTTTGTTAGAACAACCTTACTTGAAATGAAGATTATTTCCATAAAAAACCCTTCTGCTGAGGAGGGGTACATAAACCCAACCTCATTTGCTTGGCCACATGCCAGTAACTCCACAATGTCTTTCCTTTAGTACTGTTACTGTCTGGAATACAAATCGGTTTTGACCTAAGCAAACACTAATTACGCTGTCAGTTGGAAATTTGTGTGAAAATTAGTCCAGTTCTAGCACTCTTCTCAGAAGACACACTGTATAGAAAGTAATAACTTAAATAATTCATGAGTTTTTCCTCTAACTATAATGCAATGAGAAGTGGAAAAACACTTAGACAGGGTGAATCATGAAATGGGTTAAGCATACAGCACAGTGAATATAAATCAACACTAACGTCTTTCCCATCATCAGTAAATAGTCATGTAATTGCTCTGTAAAAAGCAAATACAACTATACCTAAGTCGTCTGAACGTGACTGTTTGTTAATTCAATAACGTAATGTACTCTGTTAATGTAAATGTATTCTGTATTATTCACTTCAGTAACGTTAGTGGAATCTAAACAAAGAACTTAATATTGATGTCATCAAAAGCAGAATTAAAAAAAAATTAATTGCAAAAGACTAAACTATTATTACCCTGAGTACTTTTAACTTTGTAAGTAAAAAGATACTGCATCCATTCTAGACCACAGTATATTCGTAGTTCCATGGCCTCTGTACGCTATGCGTGCCGTTTCTTACCCGTGTTGCATCTCCATCCTGCTTTATCATATCCATTCCAGGCAGCTGGTTCGGGAAAAGATTGCCTCCCCTCATAGCAGGATCATTAACCTATCGGTAACAAGATATTCAGGAGAATGAATTAAAAAGTATGTCAGGAAAAGGGCTGGAATTAAAAAGGACCTTTATAAAGCACTGTGCTAACTTGCATATTCCAACATCCACTTTTGAGATGATGTTGCAATAAGAGAAGGTAGCTGAGCAACCTTCTTGATCAGCATGTGTTTGACTTGTATTGGTCTGCTTCACAGTCAACAACAAAGATTTCATTCCTGATACTATGACCCTTATGTGTATTCTACAAAACAGGTTCCATAAATTAGTCAGTTTTATTTGAAGAGGACCTGTCTGCTATGAAAGTCCCAAAAGCAGAAACATGTAACTGCGTTCCTAACCTCAATAACACAGCTTTTCTGCTTGCAAACCACCACACATTTTTTTTTCCAAGCCTGATGAGATAATATGTAGGCTGAATTACACCAACTACTGACTGATTTTTTAATGACACTTATTTTTCTGCTCATAAGCTATGGGAGAAAGACAGCATTCAATGGGAAACCTGCAGCTACATGCTTTTCTAAAGGGATGGTCTCAACAGTTTTCAAAACACAGTCACGGTGAAGTAGTGAAGCTGTGTAGTACTGCACAATCAAAGGGTCAGTCATGCTTAGTTATGTGGAAAGAGTGGCTTGCCAAATCTACAGCATTGCTTCCTTAATCAAAGAATCAATCTCACTGTAGGACAGATTGGAACTGGTATAAAATACAAAACACAGCCATTCAGCATGTTTCTAAAGTAACAGAAAATCCAGCTTTCTTTAGAAGGTTTACAGGGCAAGAAACTTCTTCCTAGGGAGCTTTTGTGAACTCAGTTCTCTCTGATACTTCCCTCACATTACATGGATATGACAATAGCGAAGATATTCCCCTCCAGATTTTGCTGGAAGGAAAAGGATGTTTTCTGCATCACCTGCTCTTTAGGAGACTTGTGTTGCCAAGGAGAGGAGATTCTGCCACTGCGCTCCCTCAGTTCAGCTACAGAAACCTGCTGCAGCAAGGCTTGGGGGGGGGAGGGGGGAAGACTGTGGAATTTACCACACCAAAGACCTCGTTTCAGGTCCTCCTGACTATTGTTTCTGCTGCTATTCACTGATTTCGAAAAATTTTGCAAAGCTAAATGCAATCACATGCAACCATCTAAAGAGGTGGTTTCAAATACTGCCAGAGACATGACTGCAGTTCAATGGGAAAGGTTAAAAACCTTAAAATATTTTTACCAGGAATTTCAACTCTGAAGAAATTGATTAAATGCTGCCAAACTCCTAGTGATACTTTCTGCTTCTTAATATAAATGGGTAGATTTTTAAACCTGAATCTGAAAATTTAAATCTGAAGGGAAAAAATGACACTCCTTTGTTATAAGATAAAATAGACAGCTTCACAGCTTTATCTTTGCATTTGACTAAGCAAAAGAATCCATATTTTGCAAGTGTTTTCTGCTGTTGATCAACACTCATCAGAATGCACACACACACACAAATGCCTTTTCTGTTTGTTCAGTAGACAAAAGAAAGGAAAAAATATAAAGCAGAAACAAAAAATTGTATCCTGAATCAAAAGCAAATTTGAAATAAAAAGATGAGTACGTGATTTATATTATGGCAGAGTTAGGACAGGTATGGAAAAGGAAGACGATTCCTGGCTGCACACCACAAAAGCAGCAAAGGCACAATGAATCTCTTTGCCAGTGATGATGGAAGAATCCTGATTGGCACAGTAACAGATACTAAAAAAGTCTACTGTTTTGTTCTATGAATACAATTGCTTCCAAAGTCCTTGAAACAAAACATTCCACATTTACCCATTAACTTTTCTGATTGCAGTAACAATTCAATTAGAAAAGTATGGAGAAGGGCAAAGAAATGGAAGGGCGTTTATCTCTTTCTGAAGACAGGTCAAGTGGTGTTATCAGATAAGAAATCTGACTAAACAAGACAGAAGATGTATTATAATTCCTTTGCAATCAGACATATTAATACAACCTCCTCCTAATAAAGCAGAATTATATACAAGGCATCTAATAAAGAAAAGTTTCCTTCCACTCTGGTGCTCCTTTCATCTAGTATGCTGAACAAAATCAAAACACTATTTCAAGATGTATATACCATGATAATTTTGGCCTGGGGAGTACTGCCCTGAGCAGATTAATAAACATTTACTCTGAGTGGACACCTAGACAGTGCTTTTTTTTCCCTTATACTAAAAGTCCTTCTCTTGCATAAGTTTCAAATTACTTCTCTAAGAACTTGGTAAATAACGTGGATCTGTGATGCAAAATACGTAAGGGACAAAGCTACAGAAACAGTCAATTGCGCAAACAAGATAACGATGACAAGGAGACAGTAAGTAATGTGAATAGTGCAACACTGTGAAGGTTTAGACTTTCTTGGTGCCTGGGGAAGCTGTTTCGGATAGAAGGAAGCTACTGTCGTGGCAGGTAGCATTCCAGTATTCCTGGTATCAGTCTCCTAGAAGACACATCAGTAAGAGCACCCTGAAGAGCTTTAATGTGATTATAAGAGTGAAGGTGATAATGAGACATGGTCTGATCCTTCAAGAACATAAAAGAGCCTCTAAGCATGACAAATAGCAAGCCTATCTTGGGAATAATCTTAATTTCTTACTTGGTGATGCTAGAAGCCTAGGTAGTAAACAAGAGAAGTTGGAGATATGCCAGTACAACCAGATAAACACCTAACTCATCATTCCTTGAGCTCTGGATACAGTATGGTGCTACAAAAAGCCAAATGAACCTGTTTTGTACCAAAGGTAATGTACTTGTTTCTTGCCAGGTAAATAAGCCCAGGCACAGATTTCACTAACAAGTAACTTCCCCAAAAACATCCAGTAACACATGAAGTGTTAATTTTTTTCTTTTTTTTTTCCAAAAGTGGAACACTTTGTAGTGTAACCACAGTTATGCATCGAGGTTAGAAAGTGATGAGCATGTGAAGTTAAAATTATGTATCATGGAACAAAAACCAGCAATGAATAAGTAAGTAAAAATGTAGGTGGCAGTATAAAAAAAGCCAAAAGAATGAACAAAAATGGCAACAGTCACCAAAATTAAAGAAAACAGTCATTTTGAAAACCACCAGTTACAAGAAAAAGTTTAGCACAGCCTATGTCAATTGCCAAATAAAGGTGCCAAACCGTGAAACACTATGCCCTGATGGCAGGAAAAAATAAACTGATTTTAGTTTTAACATAAGCATTTTTATTCATTCCTGTCTCTCAGGAAAGAAAACGTAAGGCAGCACATCAAACATTCCTGAGGACTAAAAAGTACTGTCTTGTGGACCAGAAATGGCCCCTCAGCTGCCAGTTGGTCACCTCTGACCTAGATGAAACATAAAACATTTGCTTACAGAGTTTGCAGATGACACAATGCTGGGGTCATAAATCAAGAGGAAAACAGGTTACTGTTACAGAATGAGCCACAGCACTTTTGTTAGACTCATTCTAAGAAAAGCTATTTAATGCAGACAAAACTAAGGGACAATATATCTGGGACCAAAGAATGCAAGTTTCATCTGTGTGAACATGCTGAGCAGGATTTGGGGATCATCATACAGATTTTGGTATGCATTCTGCAGTACCGCATTGTCACCAACAGCCAAGGGAACCTATCCATGGACTGAAAGAGAAATTAGAAGCAGAGCTTGAATCTACACATCTTTGGTGAAGTCACTGTTAAATCACTGTCTCTGGTGATGATGTTCACTCTTCTAGAAGGAGGTTACAACAGCGGAGTTTAAAGTAGATGCACAAAAGTGATGGGCTATAAAACAAATGTTGAGATGGATGAAGAACCTCAGCCTATTCAGCTTACTGCAAGTTAGATAACTGTTATCTTGAAAAAAAGATCTAGTAGTCTCACAGGAAGGAAAAGCAGTCTGACAACTGTGCCAGTGGAACAGTAGTCTGCATGGAAGCCTTTGAAATAAAACCACATCTCTTTCTATAATGCATATGTCATAGTTTAGGTTCCAGGGGAAAATTATGTAGTATGGGTGTGCTGAGAAATCAGACTGGGTTGGCACCTTCAAATCCTTACTTTTTTTTGCGGGGGGGCATTATTATTGCTTTATTATATTGAACGTGTGCAATAGTATGTTCTTGGGAACTAATAATAACAAAAGAGTCTGCTATAATTTGCCTTAGCAACTGGGAATATCAGAGAAGGTGACAGATTCGGGTGTATCAAAATTACTTCAGGTTAGGAGAATGCAGCAGCTGTAAAAGACAAATGTGATCTGGGGCTATATCTGTCAGAGTATTCCAAGAGAAATGGGGAAGAACTAATGCTATGAACACAGCTCTGGTGCTTAGGAAATACTGATTCAAACTGGAACAGGTGCAGAAAATGAATGGGAACTTAAAGCCTAGAAGAGGAGACTGAAATGCTGTGGCTCATTTAACTTGAAAGAAAAGAACCTATGAAACTGAAAACAAAACAATGCAACAACCTCAAAACAACAAAAAAGTCCTGTTGATAGAATAGCTCTTTCTGAACACAAGAAAGGAAAAGAGCTATTTAGCTAAAGGACAAAATAGGAAAAGGACTCAGTTATCAAATCTAGGCTGGAAAAAAGGGATGTACATTAACAAGCCAGTAATATAACAAGCTTTAAACTGGAACACTGTGGTCTCAGAACAGTCCACCATAGCAGGAAATGCTGCCTTTAGACACAAGAGGTACTTTTCTGTCAGTATTTCTAAGAAAATTCCATAATGTCAAGTCTGTGTGTTGCACAAACTGGAACTTGGCTCTGAAACAAACATATGAATCTTTTAATTAAGAGGACCTGTTTGTTAAAATACTTATTAATGTACTGTGTCAATTCAACTGCAGGTCAACAAACAATATTATTTTCCATATTTCAGATATCCTAAGTAGCAGTCTCATGTAAAATCAAACGCATAAACCTTCTTCCTCTCAGCAGTGAAGAACAGGTTATTTACTTATCGGTTCAGTAACCTATTTTATACATGCCACATTACAAAACGTGTGGATTCTGTAGTCACAAAATTGCCAGATTGATAGTTCTTAAGTTGACTGCCTACTGTCCAGTACTACAAACACAGGGGCAGTAGAAGCAACTTCCACACACTGCCCATGCCGGTATCTTTCACTATTATCTCTAGGAAACAGCTGCCTGCCATTCAGTTCTAGCCCCCACTGCTGAGAAAATTAGCAAGGACACTGGTGACCTGCAAATGTACTGTGGAAACTTACCTACTGAGAACAGGAGCTAATCAGCACCCACCTTCCATGGAAGTCCAGGAGTCACTACACGTGCTACCTAAGGTGGTGCTAGGTTGAAAAAGGAAATTTAGATGCTAAAGGTGCTCACTACTTCGTCAGTCACCTTGATTATCTGAGTGCAGAGCTAAAACCAACACTTTTTAACACCATAATTTCTCAAGAAAACTAACAGAAGAAACTTAATGGCTTACAGCAGTTACAGTCCAATAAAGCGGACCTGAAAAACTACTGAAAGTCAAAGAAAATCCTCTAGCTGTCATCTCAAGTCCTTAAATTCTCACCTGCTCAGGACCCATGGAGGACAACCCTGATGTAGGCACAGAGGTCGCTGAGGTCATGCTGATCTGCCCTGTCATCTGGTTCATGTTGTTCATACCACTTGTGTTGGTTGCCATGGATACACTGATGTTCATGTTATTATTGTACATGCTGGTGCTTGCTTGCTGCCCAAAATGTGGTGGGGACTGTTGTGAAAACATGCTACAGCAAGGAATGGAAAAAGCAATGTGTCAGACTTAGAATGCTGAAGCCACTAAGACACTACTCTATTATTAATAAATTTTAAGCTAGAATTTGTACATACTGCTGTTTATGCCAACTTCAAGGGAAAAAATTCAGCTACATTAACAACTAAGGAATAGATTTTCAAAACTTAAGGTTCCATGTCTGTGCACAAAAATGCATGCCTTTGCGTGTGGAACTATGGCAGAGTACAAATCTGTTATGCGTGTGCAATAACAGCCAACTAGCTGCCTTAATAAGTTTTGTATGTATTTTAAAGGTGTTTGGGAAAGTAAATTTTTGAGGTAAAGGAAAACTCCCTTTTCTCCCTACATTGTTAGCACAACATGGGATAGTTGAGTTGATATTGGATCTGGTCTAATAACCTTTCTTTTTTAAAAAAGGCTATTTGCACGTATGAATACCAGATTTGCACATACAATTATGGCAAGTGGGCTCACAAAGATAGACATGCAATTGTGCAGAAATTAATTTACTACATCTTAGCATCAAGTATTGAAAAAGTGGCTTTGTAAGAAACAACATAAAATCTAAGACAATTGTTCCTTTAAGGCCATCTCAGAACACCTTAAGGAGTAACTGTAGATGATCTCATCCCAGATTTTATTCAAAGTTAAGTGCTTTCTGGATGGTATCTTATGTTAGGTTGAAAGTTATGCTGAAAGTCACACAAAAGACTTTTTAATATTTCCTAAAGTGCACTTCACTGTTTACATATCAGTCTTCTCTACTCTTCAAGCATCCTCCAACAGCCAAAGAAGGATTTATTACTGGCCATGTGTCTGTTCAGAGGATCTGCATTAGATTTCAATACCATGGAAGGGTTGCCGTGTGTCGGATGGCATACAGCAAGCACCTTCCTACAACTGCTGACTTTTACTGTAAGCACTGCTCCCACCACTGAGGAAATCTTTCAGGGTTCACGCTCACCCTTGCACTTCGGTACTCCATTAGGCTATTGCTACACACTGTGAGACTCGGTGAAGTGCAACGGCATTCTGGGCACAAGACCAAACTTGGAAAATCCCACCATTCTCTTCTTTCCAATTCCATGTCTTTTCAGGCCATCTAACCCCATTTTTAAGTTGTTATCTGGATGGCTGAAACAGTACACTACAGATCATTGTGAATACTCAGTGGCTTGTGTAAACACATTTGACATGTCTCTGCTGTAGAGCTGCAGTTCAGCAAGCCAACCATTACTCTTATCGAGCTGCCCCTGCTGCTGTTTTGGCAGAAGCCATGACAGTGGTAGCTATGCCTCCTGGAGATGTGTCAGGAAGACCCTGAGGAAGAGGCACGAGCAAGGATGAAGATGAGAGAGAAATCAGTTACTTTAAGGGGAACTTTACTTGGATCAGTCTTGTCATGGAAATGCTATTTTTCTGGATTTATTGTATCTTTGTCAACCAGTAGGAAAAAGATTTGTTGCTGGACTGGGATAATAAGAGCAGTCTGAGAACTTCAGGACGACAAAGGCTCTGTGCTAGAGACAACTATGTCCACTCCAGTGTCAAGCAATGCAGGCTGTACACCAGCCTGATAGCTCCTCCCATTTTCCAATGAAAAGCACAGATCATTGCCATCTGGAAGCTCATTGCTGCCTACTGACAGTGTTCAACAGTGAACCCATTCAACGTGGACAGACTGATTATTAGAGCTATACTGACTGGGGCATGGGCCTCAGCTGAAAAAGTGACTGCATGCATGAGGCATGCTACAATGCTCTCAGAGAATGACAGCTATATGCTGACCCGCAGTATGTGCAAGCACTAATGGACTGAACCTGGTTGCACTCCAGCGTTTAAAGTGGGAGGTGATATCCAGTCACTGCAATTCCAGTGCAGTAGGGAACGCATAGGCTCCGTCTCAGCTGATCCAGCTGTGTGAAAAGCAGTGTGGGAGCACAACATGAAAATCATTTGCAGAAGAAATGCATCCACACAAATGTTAGGGGCTGGAACTCACTGTGCAGCAGAAGTGCTTAAGGACACAGCATTTTGTCAGTTATCACAGACAAAGCAAAGCATTGTGTGGATGCAAGTCTTTTAGCTATGCACTCACTTGGCCTTGTATGAAGACAGAACTTAAACCAACTCGTCAAGCCAAATTGAAAAGAAATCTCTTTTAGGATGGATAGTTAATGACAAACAAGCAAACAATCACATATAAACAACCCCATAAATAAGCATAGACCAAAATGACCCCATACATCTGTGTTTTCATTTTGGTTTTGTTCTGATTTACCTGTTTCCACCCATATTCCCTTGTGCCCACCCATTCATCTCCGTAGAGGACTGATAGGCAGCATTAGCCTGAGACTGCTGAATCATGGGGCTTTGAGTATGACCCAATCTTGGGGACATCAGTGGACTCTGAGGAGTGGTGGCCCCTGTGAAGCCTGGATCGGGCTGCTGACTAATACCTGAAGGAGAAAACAAGAAATTTAGCCACTGTATATTTGCAGTTAAAACAAGTGAAGAGCTCATACCTGTAGACATATCTTTACATTTACTTATGTCATGTAGAACCTATAACTGTGTCTTAATAAGGGATCTAGATTAAAAGAAAGACATCGTCAAGTAATACTTACGTGTAATCTTAAAAAAATATTTTGTGTAAGTATGTTAGGCTTCCTGTGCATCCTAATCATACAAGCTGCCTCTCCTCTCCACAGACCAAAAGAAAAGCACTGGTAAATGATGTTTCGCTTTTTTCAAAAACATCATTCAAAACAATACATTTTGCCTCTCTTTCTAAATTAATTTTGGTGAAAGTTATGTATAACTCGCTTATTCTGCAGCACCACATTTTAACATTTAGGCTACAATTTTCAACTTATTTTCTAAAGTTCCTAGAACCTTAGTATCTCTATTTCTGTGTCCCTGCACAACTAGGCAATGATATTTTGTGTAAGTATTTAATAACTTTATAAAATAATAACCAAAAAAATCTAGATGCAAAGTAAACCTAATTTAAGCTATTATATGCCAGTTATGTGCAGGAATTTTGTTTTAAACCCGGTCCTTTTGGTCTCATTTAAGTAAATCACAAACTGCACGTTCAACAAAACCAAACCACTCTTTATGCTGGCGTAAGAATCAAGGTGGTATGAAATGTATTCCTACATTCACTGTCTGCATGATTTAACTTCTTACTGGTGTAAAGGATAAGAGATCAGTAAGAGTGGACAACAAATTTAGAACTGGATGGATGTAATTTGTTATATCAGCAGAACTTGCACATTATATACTATTTAATATAGTTGTAATATACAATACTTATAAATAAAGAAGCTATGTAACAATAACTGTACGGAGGTAACTGCCTCATGCACCACAAGAACAAAGCAGTATACAGCTTCATAAAACATGCAAACCAAACGGCATTGGCTGTCATATTACACACATTTAAGGACAGGGAAGAGAACACCTAATCTGAAACAAATCTTTATTATTTAAACTCAATATAATGTAAAGTTAGCAAGTAACTAATGCACACACGAAGACTCACAGTTTGGGGGAAAGGATCTACCTAATACTTAAAAAAAATCTCATTACCAAAATGCAAAAACCCCTACCAATATAAAACCTATTTACTAAACATTTTTGCTTCCGATAAAGCTTCTGATCACCTTATGCTGTTTGTCAGCATTAATTAATACCTTTTTCTTCATTTGCACCTTTTACTGTTGAGTTTAGTCAAAATTCAGAGTCCATCAAGCCAAAACATATTGTATATGTGTTTCTGTGTGCATACACAGCTGCATGGGTTTATACCTACAGACATATGTAAATACAGATATCACAGTTCTGCTATTGCTCAAAAAAAGAACAGTCCTCAGAGCATGGCACTAGAGGTTGGAAAGTAGAAGGAACTATGACACATTTCAGGACTCTCAAGAAGCCTGAAGATCCGAATTTCCCATCATTCTCAGGAAGCCAGGCAAAAGGCTCTGGGTGCAGGGTTTGGACCCAGCACTGGGAAGGAAAAGGGGAGTAAGGATTGCTGAAATGCACTGAAGGGGTGGAAACAGTACCGTAGTTTGGAGGAAATGGAAACTGCTGTGCATTTCCCTGTGGAATCCGTGGATTGCTCATGGTTGCTGGTATGCCACCAGTGGCCACCATGCTGGGGGTCATGCTCAAACTCTGCCCTCGCATCATCAGCGTCCGCTGCTGCACCTGCTGCTGCTGTTGCTGCATTTGCCGCTGCCGCAGGTGCTGGCTCAGGATCTCCCGCTGCCTCTGTGCCAGCATCTGTGCATTAATAGGGCCCTGCAGGGAAAACCACCATCACCTATCAATAACTTCTTCTGAGGAAACCTGACCAGTGAAGGCATCTCCACTGGAGTTACATGGAAGATTCCAGCTCTTTCTCACCCAACACAGAACTAACAATAATGATATATGGGAGAAAATAATCTTATTAACACTACTGCTCAGAAAGGCTTCCAGCAGTGAGAGAGTCAGTAACTGAAATAATATCAATGTTTAATGTTGCACTGATATGTAATTGCAAATCGAGTAGCTCATTAAAAAAATGCATCTTTAGGAATGAGGTTAAAAATGCATGTTATGTCACATTTCTAGTAAATAACCATCCACCCCGTGTAAATAAAGGAAAGACTCTCTGATATAACAGTAAAATACTTCTTATTAGACATACTACATATATTTCTATTCAAACTGTAGAATTTATTGCACATATTTAACACATTGCATTACTCCTGTACTTAATTAAGGGTAGAAAGAAGAAAACAAAGTTATTTTTTTAAAAATAAAAACCAGTACTGTTTGTCTCACCTGCGTTGGCACTCCAGGTCTCAAAGACAGATTCATATTGGAGACACTGCTGATCTGATTTATCAGTGGCTGCCGATTCTAAAGAAGAAAACCCCAACAGCAAAACACAAGAGTTTTAGAAGAAAAACAACAAAAGAGAAATTTTATATACTGAGGTATACAAACCTATTTCTTAATCAGTTGGTCTGAGGACCTAGTTTTACATATTCAAGCAGGGACTAGTTTTCCTGCTGAGGTCCTATTATCATTCACATAACCCTGTTTCTTAAGGAGATGATAAATCATACAAATAACGACAGGCACTAAGCTGTTTAGAAAACATGCTGCCTTTACAGTTCCTACCCTCTTTAAGTTTAGGACTGGACTGGTGAGGTTTACTCTGTATTAACCATATCTTGATCTTTGCAGGTAGAAATGATCTTTCCTTCTCCACTACAAAAGCACTAACATCCAAATTATAGTACTACAAACTACAAGGAGCAATGATTTTAAACAAAGGGAGAGTGGATTTAGACTGGCTATGAGGAAGAAATTTTTTACCAGTGTAGCGAAACACTCTATTGGGTTGCCCACTGAAGTAGTGGAGGCCTCATCCCTGAAAACCTTCAAGGTCATGTTGGACAGGGCTCTAATCAATCTGATCTAATTAAAGATGTCCATGCTAATCTGGGGGTTTGGACTAGATGGCCTGTAAAGGTCCCTTCCAACTCAAAACATTCTATGATTAAATCCACACATTTGAAAATGAAACAAGAAACAAAAATTTAAAATTATCCTTAAAAGTAGACCAAGGCTATGAAAAGGAAAAGATGTAGTAACAGAAGTATCAATAAAAAAAGCACTTAGATTACTGGAATAGTCAAGATGCAACAAACAGAAAAAGGCCTGTGTAATAAAAACCACTACTGTAGCCTTGATCAAAGAACTACTGAGATCTAGCCTTAAATACAAGCCATGTTCTTCCAGTGTTATAAAAATAATAATGGAAAGATGCAACAAGAGATGATAAAGAAAAAAAGAATGCACAAGGTTCTGTCACAGCAAAATTCATTTTGGCTAGTGTTTTTAGTTTAAAATTGGAATTAAGACTATAATAAAAGTGGTTACACACTTAAGAGCAAGCTGACAGTCAGTAGGCACTGCCTAGGAGAGGCAACTATGCCAGCGTGGGTCAGGGCATGGAACGAGTTGTACCTGTTGTGCTTGGAGCCTGTGCTGCAGCTGGAGCCGCAGCTGGTTTGGCTGATTCTGCACGATGCCAGTGGGTCGGAGGCTGGGCCGAGGCTGCATGCGCAGTGCTGCGTACCCAGGGCGCTGCCCCATGGGGTGGAAGCTTGGGTCCTGCATGGGCGCGTAGCTGCCCTGCGCCATCTGAGCCTGTGCCGCGTACTGCTGAGAGAACACTGGAGCCTTCTGCTCCATCAGGATGCTCGACTCCTGGCTAGAGAAGGTCTCTGGATCAACAGCTTGGCTCTACAAAAATACGTGAACAGGAACAGTTGGCGGGACATGGCTTTTCACAGGATTATATGAGACTAATACAGCCACCCTGCAAAATTAACCTCTAGGCTGTGAACATTTGTAAACAGAAAACTACATAATTTTTCTTTATGTAAGTATAAAGCTTAAAAATACACAGAACTGTACTTCTGAGTGTCAAAACATGTTGATGGAGACAAATTTCTCCTCTCTTTTTTTGTTTTTTAAAAAACAAAGACCCACAATCTTTCTCATGTTCTTAACACAGCCATTGTAACATTCTGCTAACAAATAAAACCCTGAAGTGACAAATGGTATATGAAAATCAGTAAATGAAGTGATGCCAGTATATTTTTGTCATTGAATCTGAGATAAATGTAAGATGTTACAAATGAATAAGGATAAGAAAGTAGATTTTTATCAGTATCTTTGAACAAAATAATGACTTCAAATAAAGATGCCTGAAACTATTACAGAAGCTAATGTGAACAGAGTGCCTAACTCTTTTAGGGCACTTTTGCACAAACTGATTACCCATTAGCATAAAAAAGCTAACGCAATTCTCAACTCCATTCTAGAAACTCCCCTAATATTTGCTCTAGGCAGAATAATTTCATAGTTTATTCCACACTGACCCTGGAAATCAAGTTAACATAAATTTCAGTGCCTTCACGAAAGCAAGCCTTCTTAAACTCCAATAAAATGTTTGATGGATATTTTAAAAACATGTTTTAAAATGCAACAGTTCTCTTATCTGCAAAATTCTTCAACTGTTTCTGCTGAGATATTAATTAAATAAAAATATATTTACTATTTAGTTTGAAATAAAACATTTTATTCCTTTTTTTTTTTTTTAGTAGTGGTACTCCAAAAGCTATGTCATACTGCATGAAAGTTTCACACTGCAAAACTGAAGTTCACCAATAAATTGCATCTCCAGCTAAACACCTCACCGACTTCTGTGTTGTAACAAAAATGTTGGAGATAGTTTTCTCATGTCCAGAGCAGGACTTCATTGGTCCTATATTTCATATCTAAAACACAGAGTTAGTTCAGAAGTTATGCTCAGGATGCTGATGAGTGCTGGCAAATGAAATAGGTATTCTAGGCTTGCCTGGAGATACTACATTATTATAGAGATATGTACAGATGTTTTCTGAAATATAATTTTGATGCCAAAAACATCAAGTGCTAACTCTCAGTCCTATTTTTTTAATGACAGTTTTTTGCATCATAAGACTCAAATAGTCAAGAATCAACTGAAAGCTAATAAAAAAAAATATGGAGAAACAGATGAAAAAGCATAGAAGAAATTCATGCTGCAAAATTTAGGAAGAATGTTTGTAATTTGAAAAAAAACCCCAAAACAGTTTTAAGTGCTTGAAATGAAATCACGTGTTTTAGATGAAACTTGTCCCTTAACAAACATTAAACTACTAAGGGAAAAACTACACGTGAATTTATACATTACAGGCTTGCTCATCCAAAAGCTTGTTGCCCTCATCACACAAAGGTCTTGATCTTGCTCTTTTGCTCCTAGGTCCTCACACTCTTTCTTCTTCCTTTTTATACCCACTGCTGGCCTTGATCTTACCTTTCTTCCACAAAGAATTGTTCCTCTGACCACCAAATGAGCAGAGGCTTGTTAATTTTTTTGTTTTGGTTAGGTTAGTTACACAAAGCAAAGCAGCTCAGCAGAGGTCAGAAGCAGGGGAGCTAGACAAGCATGGCAGAGGAGAGGAAGGAAGACTAAACCTGGGGCTGAAGGAAGCTTTTCATGTGACCTCAACTCCAACCAAAATATGTAATTCCATCATTGCTTGCAAGCAGTGTTTTATAATCTCCTTTTTCAACACACTTTTAACCGCCACCTTAACAACACATCCTTTAAATACAATGTTTAATACAGACAATGCAACATTCGGTATACCTGGCTAACTAGTTCTGGTATTCCTAGAGCCCTGTCGATTTCTTCTAAACCATCAAAATTCCTTAATGCCATGTAAAGCTGATCGAGAAGAGCACCCTCATCACTTGGTGACTCTGATGAGGGATGATTACACAAGAGATCATCTGGTGAGCTGCCAAATGGTTGCCTGTCAAAACACAAACACAGTGTCGGTAAACAGCTGCTGGAAAACAAGAAATAATATCAGAGTATTAGTACTCAAATTGAAGTAACAAGTGGAGACAGAAATTATTTTAATTGCTGCCAATTTTGTTTAGAAAACTATTCTGGATGAAAGTTATGTTACCCAAAGAAATAACTAAATAGCATGATCAATTCCTGTCACAGCCCTACAGGCATGGTGTATTGGACAAGTAAGCAAGCAGACCAAAGGTATGCTTGATATCATACTGCAGGGTCAACAGAAGAGTACAAAAATCAGCACAGAATCTAGTCCCTGAACCAGAAGACTAATTTTTTTTTTTAACTAACTGTAACTTTGAATTTTAGAGGTCAGATTAAGTATAGTATCACAAGTAGAAAAAGAACCAATTTCCACAGATGCTTCTTAATTGGTTTTCTACCAGACTAAGTAAGCCGAAAAGGTCACAGAGGGGTCTGAGGACTGTCTGAGCTCACACAAACCGAACATCTGGAAGAGCTGGACAGAAGCATGAGGGAGCAAAGAGATAAGGATGTTTGCAGCAAAACACTGCATCAGGTTAACCCATCTTATAGAATTGCACACTTGAATACCAGTTTATGCACTTGGTTATGTGCCTCAGAAGGGCGTTGGCAAGAATCTGGATACTGTCAGGCAGTGTGCTGGCTCCATAGATCCTGATTTCCTCGTCCTGAATTTGTATGCAAAGCACACTCACAGTTACAAAGGCAGAATAAAGGTTTATTCGAAACCCAAAGGACAAAACTTAGTGAGAAACAACCTAAATCTGAAATAACACCTTATCTGCAGTCAAATGACATATTTTTGTTTTGCATAGTTCACACATGAGCCCTACTCCATGCACAATACTATAACACCATAATAGAAAATACAAAGAGCAAAGCATTCTGCAAGCAAGGGCAGTTACTATATGCACATCATGGCAGAATCTCATCCCAGATAATTACTCAGAGACAACAAAAGCTGTCACATATGGAGGGAGGAAACAGCACTATATGTGAACCCTTTTTACATATCTGTTTGGAAAAACAAAGAAACATGTTTGTGTATTTCGTTTCCATAATGAGATATATGGTTGCCATGGAAGTCTAATCTCTATGTCAAAGCTAAGCAGAACGAAGGGGTTGCATCATCAGGCTTATATACCTAAAAACCTAAAGGACGGCAAGCAGGAAAACTAACAAACCCACATTCTTTTAAATTAGATCCAGAATATTAAAAAAAAAAAAAAGGATATGTATGAAGTACCTCTGAAATGCTGGAAAGTATTAATCAACCTCTTATATATCTAAGTTTCTGTAACTCTCACAGATGGAATTATAACTCAGTAAAAGTGAAGAACAAAAAAAGAAATAATTTGGATCAAATTGCTTACAGGCTTTAAAGATAAGAAGGTATCTATGATCTGAAAAGTAATAATCAGATTTTGGGTCTAGCCAAAAAACCTCCCTCAAATTGTAAATGGGCATGAGTACACACTGTAAGAAAAATTTTAAAACATTTGTCAAATTCTGTATGTTAAACAATGACAATTATTTTGGGTCTTTTCCGTATTTCTTTTATATATCACAATGACAATGTTTAATTTTTCCTCTAAAAGAATTTTTACTCACAATTTAACTTCTATCACATTTAATACTCACGATGATAATAAGATTATAAAAATACAAATATCGAGGATTAATAAAATAAATAATGGCAGCACCAAACAACTTGTTATCTCTGGGTGTAAATGACCAAAATATGAATACTTTCAAATGCAACATGAAGGGACCTTTTTCATCATCTTCAGCTATAAGGAAATAATAAGAAATGCAAAGGTAACAAAATAGAAGAATTATCTGCCTGTCTCGCTGACCAAACATGGCTCTGCATTTTATTTTACAGTGCCATTTTCTTTACGTGAATAGGGAACATCTTGAAAAGTGTGAAGAGGGTAGAAAAGTAACAAAAGAAACACCACACTTAAAATGACAGATAATATTTTCAGACATGCTTTCATAATGAAAATTAAGAGAATGCAGTCAGAAGATCGATCTTTCTTCAAATACATTTTTTTTCCAACTGCTGCTTCTTAATATTCTCTTCAGCACTCCTCTTATTTGCTACTGAAAAATATCCCGACTCATGCAATTCAAAATGTTTTGATGTTCCTCCTTTCTCAGTCCATCTTTTATCATTTATACATTATATATATTTCTTTTCTCTAATTACATTGGTGAACCTCTTGTAGAAAATATCTCTTTTCTAGAAGTATGAATTGCTTTTCATGGTTATGGCATTATTTAAAAGCCTTAATAATGAACAAAGTATATATATTTAGTATGACTTAATATCTCGTAATCAAACTGTGATTCTGGATAACAGAGAGCTAACTTCAAAGAAGAGGCAGCCTCCATTTCACTTCATCTTTCCTTGTTCACCTTTTACAGAATTTAGGTCAATTAAAAACCCCAAACAAAACAGAAGTTAACAATGTCCTGCACTACTGAAAGTGCTACTCTGCTGCAGGAAAAGGCAGCTATCTTACAACTACAAATGCTCTGGCATTTTTCCACATTCAGCATTAAGCAAAACTTTTAACAATTAAATCAGCAAAATCAGACAGAATTATAATATTAATTCATATTAATGCTTGAGAGGTGAAAACAGTGCAACTTCCCAAAGCAATGGCAGCATTAACAGTGATATAGAACCTCCAGTTCTTACACACACACATTAAATGGCCATGAGAGTGTTTATAAGTAGTACTGGAACATGTACGCATTGCACAAGTGTAAGATACTATAAGCGTTCAGGTGATATACATTTGGAGTGTATTTTACACAGGGCTTTGTTTCCTTGATATGTATAATATATGGCCTATAAAATTTTTCCATGTTTTGATGCAACAGCAAGACTCACCTGTTCTGACTACCAAAAGTTGCCTGATCTATAGGCAAGATGCTGTCTGGCCATGGTGCAGTCTGATTCGGAGGTGCCTGCTGTTGGCTATACTGAGGTCCTCCCATGTTCATCTCCAATTCAGACGGCCCTAATGAAAGAAATAACCACTTAACTTTGGTGAAAAGAACCTACATTCATGTTAATTGTTTCTACAGAATTACCTATGCTACAGTAAAATCAAACAAAACCACTGACTTCAGACGCATGACGCTTAAAAGCGTGATGCATTTTTTGTTAAAAATGGCTTTTAAAACTTGAGAAAATAAAATGAGAACTCAAAAGTGGTTCAAAACCACAAACCAGCAGATATGACACCACAGATGTAAAAATTAGTAAGATAAGCATAAAAAAAGACAGCATGTAGCATCAGTATAACAATGTACTCGCTTTGAAAGTGACCAAGAACAATGATAACGTTCCCAGCATTTCCTCTTAAAAAAACCCATGGTCTTTAAGAAACAAGAGTAACTTCATATTCTCTTTCTTTGGCCAGATCACTGTAGAGCTATGGAATAGCAGGAATTGTTCATATCAATACATGCATTAAACGTTAGTGCTTTATACACCTTCCTTCCCACTTCCACAGAGAACTTTCACTGTGGAATAGTTTTCATTAAATCCATCACTGGAGGGAGTCTTCTCTTTCTTTTCTGCTTCATCTTTGACAACTCAGTGTATGACAAAAAGCGCAAATTCACACCTGCCCTAACTTACCCATATTCATGACCTGAGATGGAAGCATCTGCCTTGGGCCAGGCTGGTTGCTGGGTCTCAAGGGGATGCTGGTCGTGGGATTGCGGATCATGCCTGCTTGCACCGTCCTGTTCATGGCACTAGCTGTGGATGCGCAGGTCACCCTCACAGCAGAAGCCTGGCTTCCCCAGTCTCCAGATGTCATGGCAGGTCGAGGGGCATTGCCACTCATCATTCCTGTACAAAAGCCAAACAGAATCAGGTGCTGGCACACGATTCAGAACAGCGTTAGTACTACAACTGCCTCATAAGCTACATTTTTAATGATGAAAACGCAGTAGTTTCACTCAAAGCACATTGTAACACAACTGCCCGTCCAGATGTGCAAAGCCTTATGATGATGTCTTATGCTGCTTAGTCAAGGGACTGGAGACTATGATACATTTTACATGAGGAAGATCCTTTTATCATTTCCGAAAGGCTGTTCAGAGTAAGTGTTCCCACATGTAGTCTACAACAGGTGCCGAGGGTGTGTGGATAGCCCTAACTTCCTTCCTCAGGAAATGAATCGTGTTTGCTGATGTGTATACCAGTGCTTTACTTTTCAAGTGGTAAGTGAGAATGAAGACTTGAATAACAACATGTTACTGTTACACACATTTACAAATTAGAAGGATTAAATTTAAATTCACATTCTGCGAACATCTTCTGTTGAGTCCCTTCTTTCAGAACATAGAGCCGCCTTAGCTTCAAGGCTCACCCCAGATAATTTCAAACCAATATACAGTGCAGGGAAATTACTCATAGGAACTTTCCGATAGATGCTGAAGTTCATTACCGTTATTTTAGGGGAAGTCCTCCTACATCTACTGTAAACAACTGATACAGTTTATTTACACTTGGAATATATAGAGCACTACATGCTGACAGTAGCCAAAAAAAACCCCAACCAAACCCCAGTATAAACCCCCTCCAAAATGGAAAGATGTACATAGTTTTATACATTTCAATGTTACACAGTCAAGAGAGCAGATAAAACACTTATTTCAGACCGGACTACTGGTTTCTACAGCTGCATTTTGCAACATCCTTAAATGAGTACTATAAGCCACATAATTATTACTCGTCAGGTCAATTATTTGGTGATACATAACCAAGGAGAAAAACCCTCTGAAGCAGGGCATTGCTCAGCTGCTGTACAAAATTTGCTTCAGTGTTACATTCTCAGGTTTGTTTTATTTGTGCGTATATTCCATCAGATGAAATACATGGTGTGCTAGAGCAAATGGCAGGAACAGAGATAATACTCCTTGACTTGTATACACAGGATGAATAACATCCTCTAATATGTATACAGAACACACAAGTAATAGGACACGTGAAAGACTACAAGTTAACCTCTAAACTGCTTAAACAGGAAATTTTAGTGCCTGGCAGCATGTCTTTCTTTAAAACTGATGCAAACTAAATATAAGACTTGATAGCAAATAGCCAGCTGAAAGGACTTACAATACCCATTTGTTTACTCAGAGTTCTTAGCAGCTGTTGACTTGGACAGTCTCATACTATGTACCAGCTGAAATAAGCCAATCAGCCAGACTTTTCTTGTGCAACCCACTATGGTATCTTTGTAAAATATAAGGACAACAAGAAGAAATGAATGCACCACAAGTTTACCTTTTAGAAAATAATTAAAATATTAGCATTTCTTTACTTTAAAATTAGAACTAAGGCCAATAAACAAAGGATAACTAAGGACAAAACCAAGGTCTGTAGAGACACACATCATAAGGGCAACTGCACTGCACAAAATGTTGCTTTTAAAAAACCCTGTGTCTACAGAGAAATACTTCATTTATTTGCCTTTTTGAGGAAGACTGTATCTTCTACCTAAGTCTCAGCTGAATTCATGTGAACAGAAACTAACAATACAGTGTGCTCATCTGCAAATTTAGGCAGGTGAAAAGCAGTGCATAAAGAGCAGGACTTAAAAATATGCAGAAACTCAAGTTCAAAATAAATATGCAAATACATAACAGCCCATGAAATATGATTTTTTGTAGACTTTCTCTGGAAAGTAGTTATAATAAACTATACTTGTAATAACCTCAGCAATAAATTACACATGCTAAAGCCTGCAACTCAACTATATTTAAAGAAATGGAAAGCCATCTTACCTGTGTTACTGTTGGCTAAAGTTCCTTGACTTCCTATCATCCCTTCATTCCTGCCCATCAGTCCCGGCTGAGGTATCACTGAATAAGGGTTACTCGTTCTTATGGGTGGGAAAGTTCCTGCACCTGTTGGGTTCTGCAGTGTGATGTCAAGTGGTAAATTCTGGTTTGGTAATAACCTGCCCAGTTGACCTGCTCGTGGGTTATTAAAAGCTAGACAGGAGGAGCAAAGAAAAAAGCAAAGTTACAAGAATGGAAACTTGTAAAAAAAAAAACCAAAACAACCCAAAAAACCAAAACAAACCCAAACACACTGTAAGCTCTTGGGCTGAGCTATTTAGTGCTGCATAATTTACCCACTCCGTATCTGTCTGAGAAATATCCCCTCTTATCATTTTTATGTAAATTTCAACATGGAACATTCTGACACTGAACCAGACATGACTTATATTTTTAAAGCTTCAAATAATGTAATTTAACTTACAGAAGAGCCATTACAGCAAAATATACCACTGTGTGATGTGCATATTACTGCCAATCAATCTTATACCTGGTAGGACTGTAATTACATACAGATGTCATCCTGAGGCAGACTGCTAGAAATCATCTCAGTTTTTAAAGATTTCCAGCATAAGCCGTGCCCCTGAAAAAGTTACCAAAATTAAGGACAGATTGAATGCATACCTGATTCTGTAGCCCCATTTCTACATCTCTCTCAGAAATGTTTTATTATATTTTTGTCACTAATAAAAAACGTCCATGATTCAGCCACAACAAACAAGTGGACCAGAATCAGAGCTGTGATACCAAAATATTCTGACAAACAGAACCATGCCTGATTGTTACTGCTGCCTTTATATAACTATTTTCTTCTATTGAAGTGTTCTGTGCTCTAAAATTTAATCAGCCTCTGCAAAGAAAACAGCAGTCTCAGAAAAGTGAGCTTCAGACCTTGACCAGAAAGCATCTGGCTCAGTTGGTGTTTGGGCAATGTTCCAGTGCCTGAAAGCATCCCCTTACGTGCACAACTAGTTCTCAAACATGAATCGAACACTGACCTTGTGCCTATGATTCCATTTCCAATCATATCAACAAAATACATCCAAATAAATTAACAATTTTTGTGAAATTATAATTTGCAATACTTCCTTACAGCTTCCCCAATGTGAATCTCTGATAAAAATGCATCCTTAAACCAACTTGTGCATTTTTATATGCATCACTTTATAAAGCAGTTAAAGAATTACTTTCTTATTTTAAATCAAAGTAGAGATACTTTTTAATTTGATCACTTAGATGAGGCTTATTAAGCTTGTTAAAAAGTATAGAAACATCTATTATAAAGATGTCTGACTTCTTTTCTATTTTACAAAACCAGACTACAGGAACATGCTGTATTTATTTTTTAATGTAAGTTCTCTGCCAGGTGAATGTGCTTATACAGGTGTATAAGAAATACATTGTATCACATACACCTGCTTTCTAGCCAGGAGACCAAAATTTTGTCTTGACTCTGTTCAAACAAAGAAACAGAACTTATATATAAGACAAAAATGACCTTCCCAAGATTGAGGGCATCATAAAGTCTAAGGATGGAACCAAACACAAACTTCAGCAACAGTTTCAGAATAGTATTCCCCAGAAAGTGGAAAAAAATCACATAGATGAGTAAGTTATTATATGGTAGCTTTGCCAGCACCCATTGATCCTACAAAAAGGAAATCAGCAGAAAATAACAGTTGATGAAATGTGATGGTGCCCAGATCCCATTTTTGACTCTGTCAGGATGGGACTCAAAGAAGTTCCCTATCCTCCCCACAACCAACTTCAGCAACCTGGCAAATTCAGCAGCTTTCAAGTCATGTATATAAAAGATAAAAATATTTCAAGCATTTTCATGTAAAACCTGTAAGATGAAAACTAGAACTTTTCTATAAAGAAAAACTTAAAAACTCAAAACTCTTTTGGAATTCTATATGATTTGACATTCATTCTACATTGCTTTTCTGTGAGCATGTAAGAAGCCACCTGCTATTTCTGTCTGTTTTCTGTATGCTCTTCTACTGAAAACAAGGCAGAAGGTTCCTCAGGAGAATCAGGCACAGACATAAGACTGACCTGGGGGGTGCAGATTTTTAGGGTTTTAATTTACATGGGAAACAGGAAGCTGCTTTTACAGTATTGTTGCTAACCAACAAGACACTTTCATTTAAAATCATCCTGTCACTATACCGTCAGTAGCTTTGAAAGCAGATTTAAAGTTAGGTTAACTCTGGAAAGCCAAGAGGCTACAATGGAAGGAACCAGCAGACTGCTTCAGAAATAATACACTAAAGTTATCAGATGCACAGAGATTTCCTTTTGACTTACATGCTGGTGCTGTTAGTACCCCCACACTTACCAAACTGAGTACATTAAATGAAAATATCTTTCTCTGAGTAACAGTGTTAGCAAAATCTGTAGTACCTTAAACGTGAATTTAAACATTAATACTTATTAATATTGTGTTTAAACATCTCTAAGTAACCCAAAGAGTTCATTTGAGAGTGGTATGGTGTTATTCTAGTAACACCAGAATAATTAAGAATGTTATCTAAGCCCTAAGTTTAATAACAAAAAAAATCAATGTACATTTAAGGAAGTAAAGAGATGCTGCCATCCTAGCCAAGAGGAGAAAAAAAAATGAAGCAGTGGCTTTTAATGGTATTTTCTTCAACATTTGTACCTGATAAAACTCTCATCTTGCTGACTCTCTATCATTGCAGAGCAATGTAGAACAACATTTCAACACAGATTTGTAAGTTTATTAATAAAGTTAAGGAATACTGACAGCTGGAAGTGGCTCAAAAGCCACAATTTCAAATTAAACTTGGGCATTCCTCTTAATCATATCTTTCTACTGGTCTTGTGGTTTTAGAAGACAACTCTCCTTCATGCTTACAAAAGCCCCTCTCATGCTTTTTAGTGCAAGAGTTGCTGGAAAGGTGCTATCTGTCTTAAAACAAAATGCATGTGCTCTCCAGGCCAAAGCCCTCCCAGAGAGCAGGTTCACCTATAACCACAGAGGTGGCTGTTTAATTTATTTTGAGATTATCCCTTAAAACTCCTCAGAGGGCACAGACTTCCACCGTGGTGAGTGAATTAGACATAACCTCTGCACACATCAAAACGGGGTGACCGCAGATGGCGCTATGTCATCACACAAGACTAGACCAGGACAAGATGTTGCCTGGTTCCTGCCCGCCTGACCCAGGGGCACCACCACCACCACTCTGGAGGTTTGCGAACTTGGCCTACACACGCGCAAAAGGCAGACTCACTGCTCTGTGAAATCCTCATCGCTGGTTTCTGGGTGGCCACAGCCGTGCCGGGGCTGCTGTCACTGGTGAGCTGCATGAGGTCATTAATGATGGCTTGCTTGTCAACCGAGCCCGCTGGCACACCTGGGCGGCTATCTGGGAAAAGCTGTGGTAACTGGCTGTTCTGCAGGTCATCCAGAATCTCCTCCAAGTTATCCAACTCACTGCCTGGCTGCAATAAGAAAAAACACAAACCCACAGTACACATCACTGCTTGCTTGCTGTCGGCGTCCTGCTCGCACTGAGTCAGGCAGCCTGCAACCGTTATGCCCACACTGGCTTTGGGTGCTTCCTGCAAGAAGCTTGATGTGAAGGAAACTCACAGTTGCCAAAACAGGACTGTGCAGGCCTCCCAGGGCTTGTCTGCTTTGCATTTGGGAAGCCTGGTGTGGCACTGGCACCCCTTCAAAACCCCATCATCGGGATATACAAATCCACAAGATCTGCACCTCAGGCAAAGGAGAGATTCTCTCTGTGCAGTCGGTGACTGGTGCAGACAGCAAGGATAATTTGGCGGGGAAGAGATCCGACAGCGATGAAGATAGGGGTTTATGTAGGTAGAACCAATATTCCTTTCAGCACAGTCATATTTCTAGTCTCTTTGTGACTTGATTAAAAGCATACGATGGAAAAGTTGCTTCATGGCTAAAACAATTCCCCATACACATTTCCTTTTTTGTATTCAAAACCTTAAAGTTAGCTGGCAAGAAAAAGATTTCAGTGTAGTTCTATAAATTTAAACCTGTCAACTAGTTACTAGATTTAGGAACTTATTTTACTCACAACATCCCAAATTAGTGAAAATAACTTCTCTACAGTAAGAAAACAAAAAAAAAAAAGGAGAAATCTTGTTACATTCAATTAATTAGAAACTAATCATCAAATGAATATGGAAAAAAATTAAATTAATCTTATACTAATATAAAAACTGACCTGCATGTTTTTGTTAACAATGTTGATTTTCACCAGTAATTTTTTTTTATAAGCTCCTCTGTCTATAAACTCTCAGAACCAAAATCTTTTTCTGACTGAAATTTAGAACTTACTACAAGTATATTCTTCAATCTTACACTACTAAATAGGGTAAAACTCTTCTGGGTAGTAATTATCAATTATATCAATAATTATTATTAATAATTATCTCAGTTACCACCAAGTTGCACAGGGAAAATTCCATGACAGTATATATAACAAAAACCTACTCAAAATCAGCACCTTTGTTAGGAAATATGCAATGACAGAAGAGGCAGAAAGTGAGTAGTCATTTGTGAAGGATGGGGAACTGAGAAATAACACCACAAACAAGCATATAACTGAAATACATTTCTTCCTGTTCTTTTTTTTTTTTCCCCTACTACATAATGAACTTCTTGGTTATTGAGAACAAGCTTACAATGCGGATCACAGGATAACACAGAAATACCCAAGATGGTGCTACATTACTTACCAAGATTCTCTCAGCCTGGCTAGGAAGCACTGCACGCTAGTCTGTGCTAAACTCCTCCTGCCACAGCTAACCCACTCCTAGGAAGCCCAGCTATTTTATTCACAGGTCACTAAGATGCCTCAAAGGTTACTTCTCTATAAACCTTTTTTTTTTGGATGGCTGACTGCAGATAAATGTGGTATTACTCTACTCCTTCCATATCACCTTGTACTCTTACAGACTTGAATATATGGTGTAAAAGAGGAAGGCGTTCGCTCCATTAAAAGGCAGCATGAGGGTGATCTGGAGGCTGGTGTTATTGGCAAACTGGTAGGAAATCACAGAATCAGAGGATTGGAAGAAATGTAAAGCCTCAAGGCAAAATCACTGCATGTCATTCCCTACAGAAATGCAGGTAGCCTCTTGTTAAAGACATCTAGTGACAGCAATTCTACAGCTTCTCCAGGGAATTAATTTCTGCACTCTGCCATTCTTACCATTAGAGGTTCTTCCCCAGTATCAATTCAAAATCTCCAGGACTGAAATGTAGATGCTTCCTTCCTGTAGTATGTTGAATCTGGAGAACAATTTGTGTCCCCCTCCTTTTTCTAACCTTTTGAAAACACACACTTTTTGGGTTTTAAGTTAATAATCAATCTCAACTTGTTGAAATTTTTCAACATAAAACCTGTTTTCTAAACCTATCGTTACTCTTGTTGCTCCTGCAGACTGTCTTCAGTTGAACCCACACTTCTGCTTAAGTGCCGTGTCCAGAACAGGACTCAAGTGAAAACTTAGAGCTGCTGAATAAAGCAAAAAATTCACTCTTATAAATTACATGCCATTACTCATTCTCTGTCATCTTGTGGCTCACTATGATCTCTCAACACAGCTCTGAAAAAGTCCTATCCAGCCAGTTGTCCCCTCTTTTTTTTTTTTTTTTTTTTTTTAAATTTATTTTTACTTTTTTTTTTTTTTTTTTTTTTTTTTTCATATTATTTTTTTTTTTTTTTACA
>WAAB01003659.1:252156-300261 GCA_013389865.1 Piaya cayana | reverse complement strand
TTTTTTTTTTTTTTGAAAAAAAAATTCAAACTGTGACACTATTATTGACTAATTATAACAAATACCATTTGTTCATCCTGAAAGTTTTCCTAAGATTTTTCCTCCAAATATCCTGGTTGGAGCTGAATTTGAATTCTGTCATTCAGTGTATTTGCAAACATTTAAGTGTCACCAGCAGCTTTATCAAACATATGTTCTGTTCTCTCATCAGGGCAAAGACCAAGCAGTTTTAGATGCTGCTCAATCTCCTGTAGCATCTCCATTTTGACAGTGAATCCTTAAATAACTATTTTGTATGTAAGGTTTTCCAAACGGCTTCCTACCCACTCACAGAAGTTTCATCTTCACCATCTATCTCTAATTTGTTTATGAGGATGCCATGTGTAAAAGTGACGAAGAGCCTTACTCAAAACAAGACACTTGGTTTCTCTTATGCCAACAAGTGCACTACTCACTTGCTGAAGGAAAACAGGTTGGTCCAACATTACCTGCTCTTGACGAAACCCCATGCTGACTTGCTGCCTTCCACACATTTATAAGCAGCTGGGCAGACACAGCACACCAACAGAAAAGGTAAAGCCAGAAAGAATCAAATGTGATTACAGGAAACCCAAATCATTGTGCAGACAGGTGATAAGCAGATTCAAAAAGGTGCTCTGAAAGACAGCTGAGAGTGATGTTTATGGGAGCTGCATTTTAAGCACTGGGAGATCTGTTACAAGATGACTGCAAGAGCCAGTACAGAAGATTGATGTAGTGTAGCATAAATTACAGAAGAAATTAAGACATATGGCCTTCATTAAACACATTTGAGACAACAGTGAAGGAAAGTTTTGTATGTTGCAGGGTTTTTTTGTTTGGTTCTGTAGGGAACTTCATGTCTTTTTTCTTCCTTTTTTTTTTTTCTCCCCTCCTAAAAAAAGACCAAAAAAACCAACAAAACCAACCAACCCCAAAACATTCTGGCTACGGCAATTCTTTGTTTAAACATTAAATGTAAAAAAATCCACCAGCAAATCCAAAGCAAAACTAGAGAAGAACACATTAATCCAAATGCGTCGGAAAACTGCACTCCCTAAGATGCTTTTAAATCCCCTCATGAAGGAGCAAAGACCAAATACAACAGATATATTATAACAACACAAATACATAATCTTCCTCCTTTTTTTTTTTTTTGGTAACATAATAAAATATTAAATTTTTTTTTTTGATGAGGTTTCTCAACTGCAGCAAAAGCTCCAAGATAGCTTTAGAATTAACGCCAAGCTATGACATCAGCCTAAGTCTTTCCAGACTCACACTCAAATGACACCATATGCACAGAAACTAGCACTAAAATATCTACTTGGTTAGTTTAATGGGATTTTTCTTTTATTTATATTTTTTATTTATTTTGTTAATGGTTTATATTGAGCTTTATGTGAATAGAAGGCACACTCTAACCCCCCTGTAAAACAATTATTTGTCATTAAAAAAAACCCCAACCTGATAAACTACTAAGCATCACAAGAAAGTTCTCAAGCAAATATTTTCTCTATCTCCAAGCAATGCAATTACAAAAGTCTCTGTACCACTTGGACACTTAAGTGCTAGAAAACGTAAGAAAAATTGAACTTAGAAATATTTTCACATTTGAAAAGGATTCTACTTTTGAAGTACTTATCGTGGTCACGCAGAGAAAGGCAGGCTACATTAATTGCTTACAGATTTTTTTTCAGCTCTACTGAAAGGCAGTCACACCTCTACATGAAGTTTAACACAGCAACCTTTGTAAACCAAAGTCTAGCTTCCATGTGTCGTAAAAGACTAGATAAGATCCTAAGCTCTTTGGAGATGGGCAATGCCCACAGCATGACTGATACCCTGTATTCCAAACTTCCTATATTTATACATTTATTTAACAGCCACGTATGACAGAAGCATCTAGGACTTTTTCCTTCTAACAGAAGTCTTTTAATGGGGACACAAATTGAAACTATATCTGCCTTATATAAACCCCAAGTTAGCTCATGGGCAAAGCACCTGACCATAGAAGGTAAACAAAGTCAAACTCCTGCCCCAAACCGGACATAAATTAAAGGATCATAAAATGAAGAAAGAAGTAAATCAGGAGTGGAATCCACATCATCTTTTTCTCCCTGGTAACTGCACTAAACATACAATTGGCTAGAAATCCTGTTGTTTTATCAGTCTAATCTACTATTAACTCCTGGAAACAGAACTCAAATTGAAAGACATTCAGAAAATGGAATTCCCCATTCTAAACTTTTGATAGAATTTCAAGAACAAACCAACGTCCTTCATGAATTTAATGGATCCTAGACATCAATAAATAGTTTTTTGGGTAATGAGAGGCATGTGTAAAGAAAATATGTCAGTATTGGAAAGATACTGGTTTCCACATAAAGCAAGAGGACAGCATAGTTGATCAAGTGTGTGAAGAACACTGTAACATTTCCCGAGTTTTAGGATAGTAAGGTACATACTTAAGATGATTTCTGGAACAGCACTAGTAGAGGCTGTGGCACTGCAAAGTCCCTGTCAGACAAACAAATTGTCTATATTGTGTACTGGCTAAAAGAGAGGAGAGTAGACTTATAGAGAAAAGTATTTTAAACCACAATACGTCAAGCACTTTCTCAGAGAATAAGCTGCTTCAAATTTCTACATCTTGGTTTCTTCATCTGCAATACAAACATGATAATCCACACAAAGTTTTAGAGAAAAGTTTTGCAGTGCAAAACAATACAGCTGAACAAAATGTTTCTTCAGCAAGGCAATATCTGACATAGTTCAGCACATGACATTCTCTGTCACCCTCCTAACACTTTTACTCTCCTTCCTCTCGAGCTGTTGGCCAGTCCTTCTCAGATATGACCATCTGCTGACCACTACACGGGCTACTCCCAACCAGCAGCAGCGTGTGCTGGCTGCAGTCAGAAGCACAAGGGGTTTTTTGAGGGACAGCACAAGCAGCAGTGCATGAGAAAGGGAGCTGCAGGATGAAGTCCCGCCATGCAGCCCTGCAGGAGTTGATGCGCCAGCAGGGAGAGCAGGGGAAGGCAGTCTTACTGTTGAGGGACACCCTATAAAATAGACCTGTAGCAAATCAGGCGTCATGCTTCCACTGCGTTCCCTTTTGAATCGTGGAGAACGATATGATCAATTATGGTGCTTGATAGCAACAGTTCTACTACTGCTGGTGCGCTAGGAAAAGCTCCACTGAGCCTTCCCAGCAGGTCTCTCTCATCCTCTCCCACACAGCTACTTTAACTGGAATAGCAATCAGCCTCATAGAGCTTGATAACCATCATCCCACCAAGGAAGGGAAAAAGGTACACGGTGCTGGAAATATTCTCTGCCATTTGAGAAAGGCTTCCTGTCAGTTGCTGCACTCTCAAGAAGTGTGTTTAAACACACTACCTAGAAGACTGCTATTTTTAGTACAGTGTTGCACTTAAAAGCATTTCCTGCTCAGAAAGTCACACCAAAAGTAAAAGGAGAAAATGTAATGGCTCTGCTGCCTCCCCACACCCCGATATCCCTTGCAGAGGCCATCCCACTGCTGCTCCACTGCAGTTTCTAGAGAAACGGCGCACTCCAGTGACTAATTACTTAAAAATACAACATTCCTCGGGAAGGAGAAGTTTTAAATAAACCTGCAAAATAGGTAACACAAGCACATGGCTAATTTTTACATATGGGAGGAAGAAGCTGGGGGAGGGGAGGAAAGGATGCAGGAGGATGGAATAATTTAGAATCCGTGTTCTAGTCTTGTACTAAATAGTTCCAGCTTTGATCTAAATTTAGGCAATGAGCACTTCCTGTGGGAGACTGTCTTCCAAAGCTGAAGAGTTTTTGATGCTAAATATTTTCAGTGATTTTATAATTGGGATAAAGTGGTTATTTGCTCAAAGGCGTGGCCTCCAGCTACATAAATGCTTGCATTATTTTATATTCCTCTCCTGCTCCACACTGAACTACTTCTGCTTACTCTATCCCAAGTTTTACTGCATTTTAAGTAGGTTTTAGAACTCCTATTTACAATCAACAGGAGTACAAAAGCCCCTCCATCACAGCTGCAGGACTGGCTTCCCCTTACCTCAATGCTGAGGAAGCTCCAGCACTTTATCACAACTCCTGCACTGCTTCGTGGGTTTTCTGAACAACCCCAACTCTGGGACCTTCCTGTATCTCGGGTTCCCTCTCTGCATGGTAACAATCTCTGTCTTCAAATTTTAAGAAAAGGCAGTACATTCATATTCTATACTCCAACCCCTTCAATATACCTCTCCTGACCTCAGAAATCTGAGGCCTAAAAAGAAAACAATGAATAGACTAGTCCCTTTACAAAGTTTGTAGTACTGAGGACCTGATTTTCAAATTCTCGAGCTTTGTAATGCTTGTCCACTTCATCTAAAGTAAGTTTTAGAGATACATGTTTACAATTAGGGTAAGATGCAACTGGTAACATAAGAGTCATGAAAAAGTAAGGCAGCTAATTTTAAAGCAGCTGTCTAGGCTACCACTAGTCAGTTGGAACATCACTAGAGAGTGGCTCATTCTCCCTGTTTTACACACACATCAGCCTACACAGCTAACAAAACGAGATAGCTCTGAAGGTCATGCTTTTGATCTAATTAGATGGACATAATTTTTTGGTGATTACAGATTTCTATGTTCTTATCCAGTATCAGATACTGAGGACTAAAGATCTCTGCCTTCACTACAGTATTATCTGAGATGATGCCATAGACATCAATATATAGAATCGGAACTAGAAATTGAAATCTAATTGATATTTTTACAATAGTTTATTCTTGCTGGTTTAGCTGTGAATTTATTGATATCAGTGTTTTTCTAGCTTAACAAAGCCTAAATTCTCACAGAGAATCTGACCCCTCCCTCTACAGGCAATACAAAATACCAGCTGTATAACCAAACTAACATCCAGGCCTGAGGATTAATCCCTGTGGAAATTAGTGTAATTTGGCTCAGTTTCTCTCTAAAGCATGGGAAGGACTGAAAACCCACAATTTCTCCTGTATAACAGCAATAGCTGTCAAATTCTGATGAAACAGAAGTAGTGAAGTAACCTTATGAGATGCTTAGATAACTGAGATTCTAACAATGCTGCGTCCACACTGTAGTGGCATGTTTAGCCTTTACACTGTGGTTATAATCACTGTTGAAAGAACTGTCTACTGGTTAGAAACTGCCAAAAGGGGAAAGTAAAAAAAAATAATTAAAAAAAATCCAATGTTGTGACTTAAGTCTAAGAAAATGTTGTCTATCCATCCTCAGCTTCAAAATACAATAGAGGAAATATTAACAATTATGTATTTATGTACACACAACAAAAATGTAATACAGTAGATTCATTAAAAAAAAAAAGCTCAAACCCAGTCTGCATATTAGAAATACACAGTGTTTTAAAAGTGAAGGATATGGCTGCAAATGAGAGAATCATAAACATTTGCACAGTGTATGATATGATCATGATTTACAAACTAAGGCTTCCATGCACAGGGCACTGCCTAGGGATTAATGACCAGCTGGGAGAGTTAATAGTGTAGGACAAAGCTAAGGATCATTAACTCCAGCTAGTTATAAACTCCCCAGAAAATGTCTCATAATAAAATTGATATTGTAATTACTCATTTATAAATAAAATAAACAGTAATATTGAAGCAACAAATCACTTTTGCTGCATCCCTTTTTCTTGCAAAGCTCTGGCAACTGGAGCATTCTGGGTGATGCGAACTCAGTGCCGAATTGTGCATGAAGGCCAGTGAGATAATACTTTTCAGCATAGGTCCTAACAATACACAATTTATTAGCATGGGGGGCAGCACACTAACAATCGTACACAGAATGCAAAGAAATTCTGAATGAAAAATTCAATGAAGATGATAACCTCGCACAGGGATACACAATCTCCGTTCTAAACAATTAATCATCCACAGGAACCTGGAGTTGAATATAAAAAACTTCTAAAGTAAAAAAAAAAAGCCAACAACAACAAAACAAAACATCAAAAAGCTCTAATTGGACAGGAACAAGGGAAGTCTATTTGCCTTGATTTTAATTTGCAGAGAAAGTACAGCACAAAGACCGGTAATGCAAAGTTGGTAACGGTCCCTCCAAAAAGCTCCTATTCCTGAACAAGAACCTGCTGTACATGGAATAGTGCAGTTGCTATACTGGGCTAGGTCAAGAGCCCACCTAGCCCACAGCACTTCAACACCAGCCTATGAGAAGAGCTGATAATAGGTCAGCATCAATCATGTTGCAAGTATTTTGTCTTCATGGCATTGGAAAATGTTCCCCAGCTTTCAGTCCCTGCATTATTCCCCTCCCCCTAGCCAGAGTCTCTACTTTTAGACAGTAATGCAAACAACTTAGTTAACACCAACTGGAAAACTGAGTGAAGACTGGATTTCAAAAGACAGATAACAGCCCCATTAAGGAAGTCTGGAAAAAAGATGGCAGGAATGCAGGTCTAGAACATCTCATTTACATGTCTCACGCTAAGATTTGCTTACCTGTTCGTTAGGCTCAAAGCTTATCTCTTCTTTTTCCGTCCTCATAGATATTAACTTTGTGCTACCGGAAGGGTCTGTCTTACTGTCCAACCGCTCCAGTTTTGGGGGGATGTCTGGTAACCCAATATCTTTAGTATCATCTTTATCTAGCAAGTAGCGAAGTAGTGCATTATTATTCTTCTTAGGACTTGCTGGCTCCTGTTTAACAGTCACCTCTGAACCAGGAGCTGTGCTACTGGACTCCTGGTTCAGTTCTTTGCCTGTGGCCTCTGCTGTGAGCTTGGCCAAATCTACAGGAGAACTACTGTCCTGCAATAGTCTGTGCAAAATTTTATGCTTCTCCTTGAGCGAGGTTCCATGTGCCGAACCAGACCCAGGCAACGCTCCTGTGGCATCCTTGCTAACGTCTCCCATGGTACTGGACAATGGCGAAGGCTCCATCTGATCAGATTTGGTGGTCAGCAATTGTAAGAGCTTTGTCTGGCTTTTTCCATCATGCAGTTTATTCTGTCCATCAGGTCTCTCGCCACTAACAACTGGTGGCAGGTTACTATCGTTACTGTCTTTCTGCTCTCCTGAATGGCAGCTGCTCTCAGCTTGTCCACTTGTACCTTCCGATTGCTCCCCATATAGTCCAAAGCAGTCTTTAGAGTCCAGGCTTCCCATCTTGCTTAGCTGGGGAGGATTCATATTCACAGGGGAATTTTGTAAATTTCCCATTTTTAGGTCAGGTGAAGCCAACGATGATCCTAGAGAAACACCGTGGCCCTCGCTGAGGGCCTGAAGTGCATTCAGGGAACTGTTGGTGTAGTTATGGCTATTTCCTGTGCTGCTGCAGACTCCCACGGGTGAATGCAGGCTTCCTGCAGGGGAGAACTGGCTGGGTGGGATGCGAGGACTTCCTGCCACTCCAGGGCTCACACGATGCCTTGGGGAAAGCATAGAGTTTGGCTGCCCTGGGTTCATGCCAGGGCTGCTTTGCGAGGGGCTATTCATTTTTAGTGCATAGTTACTACCCTGAGGAGTGGATGCTTGTATGCTTGACACATGGTTCATTCCCCCTGAACCACCAAACCTGCCTGCCGTCATGCCCATTTGCTCCTTTGGGCCATTTATGGCAAAATTTATATTGCTACTGATGGTCATATCCTGACCTGAGTTCCCACTGCACATGGCCTGATGGGCAGGGCTGCTGGAGCTAATCGGGTTCAGTATCTTCCCCATTCCTTGTCCAGTCAAATCCTGATTCATTCCACAGACATTCTGCTCTCTGTGTGGCAAGGGGAAGAAAAACAACCTATTAGCTAAAACGACAGAGGCCAACTTGCAATTACATTACAGAAAAAGAAGCAAACCCCCAAACCTCACTTTAAAATAACAACAAACCTACAATTAAAAATAAATTGACAATATGACAAAAGTAACAGGCAACTCTCAATGTGGCTGCACATTAACAGTATGGTTTTTGAGTACCTCATTAACAAATCAGTAGAAGAGAAGAAAAACAAAATTATACCTCATTTAATTGATAGTCATTAGAAATGCAGATAGGTTACAATTTCAGACTCTCTCCCTTTAATGTATATCTCTTCTCTACAATTCAGCAAGAGTTTGGAATTGACAGAAATCTCATCTGAAATACATGACCCAAGCACATACATGCTTTATAAGACAGCTGCGGACAGCTGTTTGCTGGAGTTTTGAATTTCTGTGAGCTAACCACACCATGAGCCTGCAGTGGGTTATTTTGTCCACCAACTTCATAGTGAAAAGAAAGTTGAAAAAGTTGCATTTCTACACTATCAGTGTATTTTGATAGTGCTCCAAGCCAGCATGTGAGCCAAGAGAACTACTTGATAGTACTTCAGCATGGGAACAGTCTGTTAGCAATCCAGTCCTTCATGGGTGTTGAGGAAAAGAGAAGAAAGCCAAAAACCCATTCACATAGAAGCTGAAACTCTCATTTTAGAGACACAGACTGTAAAGAGGAGAAAAAGAGAGAGAAAAACACACACAGAGAAAAACCTCTTGTGAAGGCACCTGGAGATCTCTTTTCCTCAGTAGATTTTAATTAGTTTATGGGAGGATGCAAAATACTTCTTACTTCTGTGCTATAACTTAAATAAGAAAAATTGCATATTCCCATATGCTAAAAGCTATAAAAGAGTCAGAGTCAAGTAGATTAGGAAGAAAAAAAATAGGTTCTGAGAAAAATCAGATCAACTCTTGACTTGAAAAACAAATGCTAATGGAACATTCCTAGTATGAATTTTTAATGAGATGAAAACCATTCCTATTTGCACAGAATAAGTGCAGATAAACCTCTGCATTTTGCTAAAGCATGTGGAGTGAAAAACACAGAAGAAAACACAGCAGTGAAGCTTACTGTTCTGTATATGTTACCTTACATATGAAGGCAAAGGTGAACAACAACTATAGAGAGAGAGGTGAATTTTTAAAACCTTATTACAAATACAATAGTACCAGTGTTCTGCTAAAAAAAAAAGTACCATTTTAAAAATAATAGTGCTTTGTACATTTTAAAATTTAGCACTTCATGAGATATCAATTCTATTCAGTAAACCAAAGAAAACAAAATTCAAACAGCTTTCGGTCAGGTTAATTTCAAAATCTACAATCACTGTAAAATGGTTTCAGTTTTAATTATGTTTAGAGTTGTTTTCTTCTTCTCAAAAAAGTGGTATTGTGGATGCAGGGCAACAGCATTATAATTATGATCAGCAAATAAAACCTGAAACAAAATTAATTTGAATTTTATGTTGAAGTTCAGAGGTCAGTGATAATTTATCCTTCACATATCAGTACTTATGACTCTATTAAAAACTAACAGTAGTGGCGTTTCTCAGAATGGGACATGTGAAAGCCACTATTCCAAGCATCAGAAAAGACGAGTAAGGAAGAGAGACAAGGAGTTAAAATGTGCAGTTTGTCTAATATGCTGTTCTAATCTTAATAGATTCTTTGAAGATGACCCAGGCGCAACATATGACTCACTATAATGACAGGAATTTAATTCTTCAGTGTTTTCTAGATTTAATTACATTTGGAAAGTTTCTTGTATCTATTATGCAAAATAAAAAAAATTAAAATACTGAAAAATTAAGAACATGAGATTAAAGGAAATGTTGTATATTTAACAGTGGATCGCGATGTGAAAATCCAGCACGTCAGTTAAGTTCTGAAATAATCTCAGTCTTTTCCTCTGTAAGCACTGATTAAAAAAAATTATTTTGTTTTCATGCTATCAGTTCCAGGTCAACAGAACATCTATCAGCCTTAAACAACCTATTTGCTTTGGCAACTTTGTGCTTTCCCTGTCTCTCTGCAGAGTGAAGGTGTAATAAACCAGTCAGGATTACCTGTGAAGCATATGCAAGGAGATTACAAGCTGAGGTTCACTAGTCGTCTGAGAACGGATGAGCTTGCTCTTCGTTTGGGCAGAAACAATAGTGCCATCAGACAAGGAAAACCGATAAACAGGACTAAATGCTAGTCCTTGCCTCAGCACTGCAAGCAAGCAAGATAACAGAATTAAATGAATGAGACATCATAGCACATGTAGCTTAGATGTTCAACACCTGATGTTCTAAATACATCAGCACTGATACAGCAGACACTGTGTTAATTAAGAAAAAAAAAAAGGAAGAAAAAAGTTGAAAATAAACAGATGGGATGCATATGAAATAAAGGATCCCACATACTGTAGGGTGATTAACAGAAAACCTATACGGAGTGACAGAATTAACAGGACAGATACTATGAAATACAGAATATTTCCAGAGCAGACAAAAGTCCTCAATGTCCATGCCACTTTTCATCAATTACATGCCTAACTCCTTTTGTTCCTCATACATTTCATCTGATCATCTACATCACAATGATTAATATAAGTGCCTTTAGTTTCTAGATCATCTGTTTCCATTAGCCTGGATCTATTACTCCTTATTGCCTGCCTAAATTATCTTTTAACAGTTATTCTCACTACTTCTTTAATTTAAAAACAGTACATAAATCTTTTACATGGAAAGAATTAGAAATAAGAACTGGAATAGGAAATTATTACTTTTTAAAGAACAAATACTAAAATACACAGCAGAAACAAATTTCAAATACAATTACCTAAACCAAAACTGGGCCTGTGCTGTCCTTCTCCTGTGTTAGATATGGCTGACTACATTTCAACAGATATTCTGTAGCCCTCAAGTTTTGAGTATAAATCAAAACTTCAATGAATTCAATTCTCTAACTTCCACAGCCCCCGTTACATTCTTTTAATTAAAAAAGAAATAATGCTATAAAAAAGCAAATCTCCAAGCATTTATTCTATTGTTTACTTTTTTGCCATTGATGAACCAAATTTGATCATTTGCAATCCCTAGTCCAAAAAGCTATTACATTAGGATTATAGATATGGCAGGAGGGAAATACTCAATTTCAGATTTTCATATAATTGTTTAGGGGAAAAAATCGGAATGAAGGACTACAAATGCCTTTAGATGCCTTTAGTTTCCCATTCTTTTCAAACACACACGTTCTGTGGTTTTGGTTTTCTTTCTGTTTGTTGTTGTTTTGATTTTTTAAAAAAAAACCTAATAGTATCACCTCATCTTCATTCCATTGCTTGTCTTTTTATGTTTCCTGTTGTAATGAAATGACATAGTTTTCTGAGTGTGGCTTTATTAAATAGCCTCCTCTACTGAGCAACCAGGTTTTCAGCCTTGCAGGAACGGTTATGATTGCTTTACTTCCCTGTCCCGTCCATCCCCCATGTGTCCTCCCCCCCTCCCCGTTATATATTGTTCTGCAATGTTTTAAAGTATTATTTAGGCAGTGAGAAAACAGGAAGCACAATTTAAACAACCAGAAGGGGGTTCTGAGAGTAAAAATGTAAAGAAAAACAAAACCCTACAAGTGTGAAACAATACAAAGCAAAATTTCACTGTTAGGCATGTCATTGTTTCAGTTTAACCTTTGGGCACCAGAAGGTCCAAAGCTCTTAACTTTAGCATATACCGCATCAGGAAATTCCAGCACTCAATGCCAACAGGATACAAGTGAAATCTCTACTTAAATCATTTTCCAAACTAATTCTTTAAGCAAACAAGAATGTTTCCGTATTCCTCTTGAGGAAATGCTATTTTTCTGACCATGGCCAATAAAAACTTACCATATATTTTTCACTTCATACTGAGTGTTAATTCAAAACCTTCGTAGGTTTTATTGTTTATCAAGCTAATGGTGGTTTTCCCCCCCTGCCCCGTAATTATATGTAAGAGATCATTACCTTCTCTTTCTATTCTGAAAACATAATGACTTAAAAAATTGCAAGAGGTTCCTTAGGTAAGTGCAAAGATGCCACTGCCCAAAATAAGCCATGTTTTCATTCTCTGTGCTACAAACCATTACTACTCTCCAGTGCTGGATCTTTTATAGCAAAGCAATTCCAGAGGTTCCTCCTCTTAACTCTCTTCACTTCCACAAGAAGTAGAAGGCCCTCCCATTTAGACTAATTTTCAGTTTATACTACAATCCTAACACATTCCTGCAAAATGATACACTGCAAACTCCAAAACAGATATGTTTTTATCACTTCAGAGATAACTTAAGAGATAGCTTAGAGAGGACACACTCAAACCTCGGCAGTGGATGTAAAAGCTGCTAATTCCGCCAGGAATCATTTGAAGAGAACTGAAGTAACAAGTGGCTGGATGCCATAACAGAAACTCCTCAATCACCTTTAACAAAGTCTGGTCCTTACCGGAAACTGCTCTATAACCCCCTACTATAACTTTAATTGCATACTACGTTTCTCCAACTCTGTCTAAAATTACAGCATAAGGTTGTGAAATTTTTACACTCCTACTGTATACACCCCAATAGTTGTTACCTAAAATATCACGGTATTTCTGTGCCCCCAACAGTGCCAACATCAAACACGAAGGTTTCTTGAAAGCAGAACTTATTTAAGAATATTTAACTAAAACCGCATGACTAAAGCTCTCATATATATAAATATATTAGAGGGAAAAATGTGAGATTCTAGTTACAATTCTGTTTCCAAGACTGCGTGCTAGTTGTTTAATGGCCAGGGCAACTATTTCTAGCAGGTCGGGTGTAAACCCTGTTCTACAAACATGAAACCAAAGAATGATGGTCCTGCACTGGATATGTTCCAGTTGTTCCCCATGGGTTTTGAAAGGACTTTCCCGTGGACTATTAAGCATTATTTTTTCTTTAGTAATTTGGATGTTTGTTACTAGAATTAGCTGTATCAGGGTTTTATGAAAAGAAAAATCCTCACCCAGTCTTTACCACAGAAACCACCATGGGGAACCTTTCACAGTGCAGTTCTCTCCTACATCTTACCTACTCTTGACTGGGTAATGTGCTTGTGGCCTATAAAAGTTATCAACTAGATACAGTCAACAATGTACATTTCCAGATAACATGAGTGCTGCACCTTTGATAATTCACACATAGGGTTTCTCATAAGAACTGGTGACAGTTAAAGTCCCATTTTTGCAGAGAAAAGCAATAGAGGTCAATGAACTGCAACGAATGACCTGAGGTTCTGAAGAATAACAGATAGTGAAAGTTTTGTTGGGCAACACACAAGAGCCTTTCTAAAATAACTGCAACAATTTGAAGATATAAAGCACCTTACGAGATGGCATAATTATAACAAGCAGACTAAAACAAACAGGGAGAATGGTGCAAAACCTCTCCAGAGAGTCATTAGTGTGTTAGATAAATCAGCTTTAAAAGGGACTCTAAGTATCCCTTGATTGTTCCATGTAAAAATAACAAAGAGAACACAACCAACAGATACAAAAACCAAACAGTTTAAATATAGAAAGTGCTAAAAATATGAAACCTAACCTTCCTGGTGGTGTCTCTTGGCAAAAGATATTTCTCCCTCGTGCTGCGAATGGAACCTCTGAATGCATCTTCTCACCAAATCCTCCCAGCCAGGTTTCATAGCTGCTCGCATAGTACTTGTGTCCAGTGAAGTTATTTTGCCTGACATTAGATAAACATTTGTTACATACACTATTATATTTTTGCCCTCTTTGAGTAAAAAGGTAAAAAAACCCACTTGAAAACTCCTATTTCACTATACCTTGTAGATCCTGGCGAGTAGTAAAGCTCTCTGATGAAGGAAGAAGCGGTCTTTCCTTCATTGGAGCTCTTCTTGCAACACAAATCAAGCAAGACTGCAAATCTTAAAGAAAAAACTATTACTTCAGTGATTTGTATAGAAAAGGAAGATTTTGTTTCCACAACAAATCCGTAAATATTTTTTAAAATAAGAGATTCCGTACCAATAAAACTACAGCTAAAATTCAGTGGTTTTACATCTTTGTTATTTCTACAACACTAAACAACACAAGAGAGGTGGGTTTGTTTTCATTTTCAGAATTAAAATTAGCAAGGACTCCACCACAGCCTACAATTACTGGCACATGTTTATGCATATACCTGTAGCAGCTCAATCACTCAAAAGACAGGTACTAAAAATATAATACACTGCATGCATACAGAACACATTTCTTCAGCACTCATCATTTTCTACCTTCTAAGCCACATTTCTTAAACACATCCCAAAGGCTTGCTGTCCCTGCAAAAGCAGCTTCATAACAAGCCACTTTTATTTACCTGAAAACTTAAAATATAATCTGAAGAAATGTACCTACTTGAGTAGTAAATGGTAAAGGAAATGGTAAACCGCAATTGTCTTTATATTCTAAGAACTCAAAAAATTGCTCATTGAAACTTTCCTCCCAGTCAGCCACATTCCTCTTGCAATTGCAGTTACATAAAAGCAGGTTATAACTTTAAGGTAAACAGTTTGTCTCCATTTCAATTATATTGATTTAATAAATAGGTGCATGCAAGCGTATACAGTCAGAATCCAAGACGGAAGTAGACTTCTGTTACATGAAAACCAAAACAAACGCACAATTTTTCCATTTTTCAGGATTTAGAAGCCAGTTTAGGAAATTTACCTCACTATCAACTGAACCAAAACTGCTGTCCTGCAACAGCATGGAAGAAGAAGATACTAACGCAAATTGAAAGCACTAATTACCTTCACCGTCCTCCTTGAAGGAATTTGGTTGAGAAACAGCAAAGCACTGCATAGTTTCGTATTTCTGGTGTGCTTCCTGGTTATCATGGCCTTCTTCAGAATCAGCAAGAGGTTTTACCAGCATCCGACAATTAAATGTATGGCTATTACGCCTTGGAGTGTCACCAGACCAAGATCCACCATTCACTGAGCAAAGCAAATACCATATAGTGAGATAATTCTGGAAACAGTAATTTCTGCTGCTTATCCACAGGAAACTAATCAAGGTGCTTTGAAAGCTGGTCTTGAAACAAGTTTGCTTAACACCACCAACAATCTATTTTTAGTATCGGAGCCCAATCCAGCATATAACAAGGTAATTCAGAAAATTCTCATATTTTAAAAGCACTGTTAATTTGTTCAGCCACTGGGTTGTGGGTTTTTTTTTTTCAAGTGACTTACAAGAACAAAGTAGAAAAGTAGGATAAAAGTCTAAGTATTGGGGCATGTAAAGGTTGCAGAGCATACTCCCACTATGTAGATTATTTTAATCTATACGCCTGGAAGAAATAAAGCAGTATGTAGGATCTGTCCACTGAATTTAAAAGTGATTAACAAAAAGTGATTACAAAAGTGATGTCAGCATTGTATAGAAATCTGTGTCCACATTAGATATAGAAAGAAAAGAAACTAACATGTATTTGTAAAACCAAGTAGCAATGCAATTGGGAATCTATTGAAACAGAGTCTCAGGTACAATGGGAAAGACTGAAGAGATGAGAATGACCTGGGTGCAGTGATGGATAAAACTAAAGCCTAACACAGTGATTAAGTAAAAAAGGAAACAAAATCCTGTGATACACAAATACAGGTACTGAGCATCAGTCAAAATGAATTAATGTAACACCACATGATGAAACAGCAAGGTCATATTTAAAATACACTTCACTTGTCCTATTCAGTTATAAAATGCAACACAAGCAGTGATTTATGGGGCTTAGCCATTTACATTTTTGATTCTTCAAGGGTTTATATGTAAAGTCATAAAATGCTAAAGTGAATTGCATAATACTTCTTAAACTGCTGTGAGTAAATGAGGTGCCCAGCACAGATGTTCTCTTTCTTTTCACCTCCTCCAAAAAAACAATGACATTAAAACCAATACTAATATTAATCCCAAAATAGTTGCAATTAACACAGTTTTTGAAAGATAAGGGCAAACATTAACAAGACTAAAAACACTGAAATGAAAATTTTGTCATAAGGAGTTTTCTGATTTGTCTTTTACAGTCCCTCTTTCTTGGGTCATTCTTAGAATAACAAGCCTAGATGAAGAACTAACAGAGTTCACACAGGTAATGTTTCCTCCTAGTGATTTGCTCTGGATGGAGATCCATTAAAATTATCAGGTAACATGAGTTACTGGGAGTAATTTTAACAAAGAATAATCTGAAAAGAGGATGCTTTTGAGAATAATATTAATAATTCATACAGCCTAGCTATACATTAAATATAATTAGAGCATATATGATGAAACTACGAGTAGTGGAAGGACATTAACTTAAGTTATTGAAACACGAATTTATCAAACCAAAGTTAAATAAGTAATGGTATGATATGAATAAAAGATATATACCTAAAGATTTTGGCAGCAGGATTTTGACAAATTCATTGTGGTCCCCTACGTGCAGGATGCTATATATGCTTGTGTTCATCAGCTCTTCTTGGTTGTACCTTAGGTACTGTGTCACATTCTCAGAAACAAACACAACATTACCTTCTGGGTTCACTACGAAGAAGAACCCATCCAGGGCCTAAAGGGGAAAAAAAAGTGAAGAGTAGTAGAAACAGAGAGATAAAGAATAAGAAACACAATAAATACCAAACAATCAGATTAACAAGATACTGAGACAATAAATATTGCCTTCAGAAGACATAGCTGAATCTTTCTACATGTATCCCAGTTCTTATATTATTATCATAGAATCATAGCATAACGAAGTTGGAAGAGACCCACCGGATCATTGAGTCCAACCATTCCTATCAAACACTAAATCATGCCCCTCAGCAGCTTGTCCACCCGTGCCTTAAACACCTCCAGGGAAGGTGAATCAACCACCTCCCTGGACAGCCTGTTCCAGTGCCCAATGACCTATTCTGTGAAAATTTTCTTCCTAATGTCCAGCCTAAATCTTCCCTGGTGGAGCTTGAGGCCATTCCCTCGTCCTGTCCCCTGTCACTTGGGAGAAGAGGCCAGCACCCTCCTCTCTACAACCTCCTTTCAGGTAGTTGTAGAGAGAAATGAGGTCTCCTCTCAGCCTCCTCTTCTTCAGGCTAAACAACCCCAGCTCTCTCAGCCATTCCTCATCTGTAATAGCACAGGGCATGTTTCAGACTGAGCAACTAATCTTACATCAAACCAATGTAAAAGTGCACTCCTTGCAAAATAAGGAAACCCAGGCATGAAAACAAACCACCACCTCACCCCACCGAAACAAACACTAATAATGGGAGAGGATGCATGCCTATGAAATAAGAAAGCCAGACCAGACACTGGTTCTGCTAAACCTAGACCCTGTTCACTCCTTTATGCAGCACAGGGAGTCTGAAACCAGGAAAACATCAGAAGACGTGCTGGCACAAGGCAAGGTAAACACTGGCAGAAAGAAAAAAGGCTCTCTCCCTATCTCCAGCAGTGCATTTTCAGAGAAGTGAGGCCTGATCCAGCCAGGAACACAAGGGGTTAAAAGCACAGTATGGCAAAGAGAGCTAGAAGCAGGTTGTGACCAGTAAGAATGGGGTGGTTTTAGACTCTACTCCCAGGAACTGCTTTAATTATTTTTTTAATTTGACAATAGTTTAATTCAGTTCACACACAACCCAGCAAACAGGAAGCAGACTTCCACCTCTTCAACTCAGCTCGGTGGTATTCCAAAGGACTTGAACTTTCTGCTCACAAGTGTCTAAATGAGTAATTTCTGCTCCTTGGTTTCACCCTTCATATCATGATGGTGGCAACCTAGCCGCAACATTCTTTCCACGATACCTTCTGTATGTTATCTGAAGCCTAAGCCAAATACTACAACTAATGCAAATACCAACTTCTTATGCAAACTTTCTTTTCTTTAAGATGTAAGCATGATTGTGGTTGGTGGATATATTTCCGGATATATCCCTACAACTTCATGTTATATGGGCAGATAATGGGTGATACATTTAAATTACCAAAATTTTGGTCTAAGCATTCAACTAATAATTAACAAATACAGTCTTCTAAAGCTTTACCCGATTTATTCACTTCTCCAAGGACTGGTGGGAAATCACTAGAACAATTGTTAGTTATTGCATCTCCAGGGACAGAAACAAGTCAGAAAAAAAGGCAACCCACAACTCATTATGGGTTCATTGAAAGTAATAAACCTGAACTCAGCTCACCGCAACAGTCTAACAAGGAGGAGCTGCCATAACGAGTGTATACAGGCACATGGCAATTTTTATATGACCACACATATGTACTATACAACTTGTGTATTGGTCTTTGCTGGCAGTTCTCAAGTGCATAGGCTACAGATATATACTAAAAATACTACACACAACTGGGCAGTTAGCAAATCCAGCAAGTACAAAAAAAAAAGGCTAAGGAGGAATTTTACTTCTTCCTTTAGCCACCTAGCAGAAGGCTATGAAGACAGACTCTATTCATGGATTCAAAAGGGAAGGACAAGATGCTATAGGCACAGGTTGCAACACAGGAAATTTCATGGAGATACAAGAAAAAAAAATTGTTGTGAAGGTGGACAGATACGGGAAGAAACTGTGAAATCGTCTTTCCCAGAGATATTCAGACTTTGGCTGGACTTGGAACGGAGCCACCTGCTTAGGTCCTTCCCGGCTGAAGTTAGTTAATGATTCTGCTAAAGGGAATGGATAGTGAAGGCCTAACGCACAAGCAGAGTGACTGAGCTGATGGTTGCCAAATGCTTTGTTTGTCCTATTTTTAAATTACATAATAGTAAAACCCACAAACAAATGCACAAGTATACACTTCTCCTGACTGCCTCTAAATTAAGATAAACTAGGACTTTTTTTTCCTGTTGTCACAAAATCTCTGACTTGTTTTTTTTGTCATTTCTTTATTTTTGTTTCTGATCATTCTTCCTTCCTCCTGTTAATTCACTTGCTTTACAGAGCGCTCTCCTTTTCATGTGCTTTTGTAACATTCATGACATTTTCCTGCTGAGTAATATTTAGTTTAACTAACAATGTTTTACAAGATTTAATTAATTGAAGCTCTAATACAATTTGCTATCAGCATCTCTGCTGTGGATTAGTGTTTTAGACTGCATTTCATCACTGCCTGAAGTCAATGTAGGCATGACCTCTTTGGTTTAGTCCTCTCCATACCATGACAGCAACTTGTACTGTACTGCTGGACCAGAGAACTGAGTTAGGCCTGAAAAGAATAAAATAAGTAAAAAAAAATAAAAATGATGCTAGCCACATTAGTCCCCTAAACTGGCTCACCATAAAACCACATGGTGTTCAGAGCTGGCAGAAGGGTGTGGATTCAGCCAAACCATTCTGCTTGGCAGCAATCAATTCAAAAGGACTGCAAAACCAAAGCCATAGCAGATGTTTATCGGAGTCGTAAAGAGAAAACTTTCAAAGGCAGAAATAGCAAGCAACAGATTGAGAGTTGCTGGCATCCTACAGTAATCTTGATTTTTCCCTGCTATTTCCTACTACAGCAACTTCTTTGTCAAGGAAGTGCTCTGTGCTGTTTCCTCACAGAGGTTTCTTGGGTTGACCACAGAAGTGGCCATCTGAGCCTGGAATAATACCAGGCCTCATATGCCCTCCCATTTCTTTCTATTCTGTTAATAAACTCAACTCGCAGGTAAGCAGCAGCAGACTTTGAGCAAATTAATGCACCAAGCCACTTAAATATTTTAGAAGCTTCCACATCTGCAATAATTTCTTTATTTTGTTCCTGGATGTATACCACCCAAATAAAACTCTAGAACAGTAATGAAAGCCAGTACACTTTCCTCAGAGCTATTGGGACAATAGGGCAACAAATAATGGACAACATGTTGGAAGAGAAAATAAGAGAACAGATATTATTTTATTTGATACAGTGGAACAGAAAATATAATTGTTTTCTTTGAGCTGTTGTCAACTCTCTTGACTATTTTTTCACCCTCTCTTCCTATCTGATTTCTGCCTGAACCAAAAAATATGTTAAAATATTCCTCAGAGGCAGCAGTGTGATAGATTTTACTCGCTTTCTTCAGCTGGGAACACTCATTATTTTCAGCTCTATTCTTTAATAAAACCAGACAATTACACTTCTAAACCAAATCAGCTAATAAACTCATCAGCATTGCCATTTTTATTCTTATTTAGCAATGGAAAAGTGTAGGTTTTTGAAGAAGTTGTATAAAGGGGTCTGTAAAGATGAAATAACTTATTTGTATTCTCTTATGGAGATAAAACCACAAAGAATCTGTAGTCTTTTCACAACAAACATAACTTTCAATCCTTTTAAGTTTCTTGGTGCAAAAGGACCACAGTCTGCTAATTTAGTTCCACAATCTTTCTTTGTTAATATGCAATAGTTTTACTGTGAAGAAAAACTAAATTAAATGGAATCACAGAGCAGATGGGTGATTTTACATGTCATGTTTCCTAGAACAGCCAACCATGCAAGATAAGCCGGGGGGGGAAAAAAATCATCTTATTTTCCCTGTGATTAAACCAAGTCCTTACAATTAAATTAATAGGAAATTAAAAGATAAATTTTAACATAGTGTAAGAGATGGATGTTTAACCTTGTTTGATAGTGAAAACAACAGTCAATTCAGTGAGCATACATAATAAATATTAAATTAAATCAATTAATTTGTTACACCCATTTTTCAAAGAAGACTTCTGTCACTTTAACCTACTTAATCTTCCTTATACTTAGTATTGTGATTTCAGAGCCTTTATTTCATACATAGTACTGAAAACTGTGTTTCCATCTAAAAAATAATGGCAAAAAACACAAATACTTAAAAATGTTATAACATGCATTTCGTTCTGCAATATTCAGGAATGACAGAATAATTATGCTTCTGCCAAAGTTGATTCCTTTACATTGATTCAGAGTTTGTTGGGTTTTTGTTATCCAAAGTCACATCTATTCTTCCTTACAGAAAAGAGTCAGAACAGAAATAAACAGTTTGCAAGTGAGCTTAAGCAGATAAAGCAGTAGTGCCAAAGGACAGCAGCATATGATACCAGGATCACAGATAACGTACCTACCCAACACTTCCATTAATATGTTTAGAAGCTATGTTTTAACCATGGAGCCTCTAGGGATATCAAAGTAACAGCTAGAATCAGACAGAAATCTTAACTGAACAAACTGAAATATATGGCTCGAAAAGCTCTCCTAGATTACTTTCTTTTTCTAGAGGGAAGTCATGCTCTAAATGCTGAAATGATAACCCATTAAATCAGTATAGCAACGACATGCAACTTTAGAGGAAGTGTTATTTATGAGTATACTACTGTATATGTAAGTCAATGTTCACATACAACAGGTCTTCAAAATCTGTCATGGTTTAGAACAAAGAAAACAAGGACATGCAGACACCCAAGACTTGCTACCAACTGAACTGTTGTCTGTTACAAAGCGGCAGAATTATCTTTCTCTACCTCTCCCCATCCCAAGTTAATGTGAGCTTCATCACTGAACACAGCAGAAAAATGCTGCCTGTTCTTAAATGACATAATCCTAGAGTAGGCAGGATGGTTTGTCTCTCTTGACCGTTCTTTTACAGAAACTTCTAACTGCACTCTTTCATTTCATTACACTGCTCTTCTTCCTAGGGGGAGTAGAACTGGCTCAAATAAAGAAATTTTGTGCTCTTCACCTCAAGCATCATTGGTCCAAGTGCATCCTTGTCAATGACACTCTGACCTGTAGATGATACATCCGCTTTTTGCACTTCATCTTCATTAGCTGCTGCTGCTTTTTCTGCAATAAAGAAAACTACGTATTAAATGACAGAGCAGTGCTCTTTAAGTGATACAGTAAGAGCTCACAGAGTATTGAAACCAGCTATGAAATGGTTATAGTGCAACAATACTGAAAATGAGATTAAATAGTTTCCCGTAATGATTCAACAAAAGAATAACTAGTATATTTACATTGCAGTTTTGAAGTTTTGTGACCCAAATGAAGTAAGTCCTTATGTTTCTCTGCTAGATATTGTACTGGACTGCAAAACATAACCCTGGGCAAAGACAAGAGCTCCTCATGAAGGCACAAGGAGCAAAAGCCAGGATCAAGGTGTATTAACAGGCTGATCTAAAGGAGCATGCAAAGCTCACGGCTGCACAACTTTTCCACGATCACTATTTTTAGAAGGAAAAACATAAGTCCACAATCTACTGTTTCAGTACTGAGAAACTGCAGTCTCATTCCTGTTCCCATGCCTCCACCCACATTTTTACTATCACATAATTTTCATACTGCCTTATTTATCAATATGTTATTAAAACAACATAGAATTTCAAGTGTTGCATTTCAAAATTACAGGCAAAAAAATAATGATTTAAGGTTTCTGGAGCATAATACTATATATTAGTCCATTATATACAATATCACAGATTATACCCAACTCCAAATGCAAAGGATATTCATACACACTGGAACTTTCAAATAAAGAGAGTTGATAATTCCTATGAAGTAATGGACACTGTATTAAGTTTTAAGAATGATACTGGTGCTTAAGGGAAAAGCAATAAAAACATTATACAAAATATATGTTCTATATTATAAGTTAATGAAGCAAGTAATTTTTTGTTGCTACTTCTATAATCAAAACATTATTTTATTATTCTTCAAGCAGTTATGTAAAAGCTAGGGCTATACAGCAATCTAGAATATTAAAAATCATTGTAGATTTTTTTATTTTTAGTATTGCACAATACATTATTTTTAATAAACATGAAAGCACACCAAAATGATCATAATAAGAATTTATGCCTTCTATATCAATAAAACCAGAAGAAAATTCATTGGAGGAATTACTGCAAGTACCATTCGTGGATAGAGCAAAAGGCCTTTGGAAAATTACACTTAGCAAAAATTGAAGTATCAGTCATACAAATTAAAATGTATCCAAATGTACAATATTTTCCACTATCTCTAGATCTGCAGTACTGCAGCCAAAGTTCCTCTGAAAACTTTCCTCCACAGAGGTTATAAGGTCAGTGTGAATATACACTGCCTAGACATATAGGCACCGTATGCAAAGGAACTGCATCTGACAACCTCAGGGTGTTCTCCGACCAGCAACCTCCACGCTGGCAACTTTGGTCACCTGGACAGTTTCATCCTCAATTTCTACCGTTTCTTGTTTTCATGAAAAAAGTCTCAAAAAATCTTAGCTGTCTTCTTAGAGTGGGCTCACACACTATAAAACACCACTGTGATAATAATGAAACAAAACTGTTCTGAAGATGGGCTCCTGCAACTAATGGAACAATTTTAAATCACTTTGATTAGCACAATCTGATAGAAATAAATGTACTAGAAATAACTATTAACTCTTCCTCTGCCACTTAAGCTCCTCAGGATACAAAATCAGTGTTTCTGGTTTGGACTAAGGACTGCAGTGGTATTTTCTTTCTTTTTTTCCTTTTTTTTTGTCTTCTTTTGGCAAGACACAGATTACAGGGAAAAAAAAAAGAACAATCCTTCCCATACTACAGCACAGCAGAGTTGGCACCACATGATCATACAGTACTGAAAACATATTCTAAAAAATGTGAAAGAATTCTAAAAGAGTCTAAAAATAGGGTTGAGCTTTTAATAAAGTAAGTGATGATATTTGTTTCCCATCTGTTCCTGATAGCATAAAGCAATCCCTCATTTCAAACTGCAAAATATTTTAATGGATACAGATACAAGCTTCCTGCTTTCATCCCCTGACTGCTTCTGCCACTGATACCGTCTTGAGAATTGTAGAACAAGGGATTATCTTCTATGTGCTGGAAAGGAGGGGCTGCAGATACAGTACAGCAATGGTATGCAAGCGCATTCACTACATGGTATTTCCTGGTTTCACCAATTTACAAACACTACTTTTTCCTGATAATTTTTCACATAACACAAAGCATTTGCTGAACATTTTTTGCATTCTTAAAACCAACTTCATTCAAACCACCAAAAACAAACCTATAAAAACAACTGTTCTCCTTTATGCACACAGGCAAGGTTTTATAAAAAGAAAAATGAGAAAGATTGTTATTACTGTAACAGTAATTAACATAGAAGTTGCTATACCAGGTCTGACCACAGATCTCTCAAGCCTCATATCCAGTGTCTGAAAGGCTGCTTTCCCCTTTGTGCATGTAAATGCTATTTAGATATAAACACTGCCTACACCTGCTTCTCCAAGTGATGATGACAATATGCTACTACTCATGACATCTGGTTAAGCATTCTGAAAACCATTATAAATCACAAGTGCTCCCAAATGATAGACTTTATAATTGGATCTGTAACTTAATTGTATAAGAAGTTTAGTGGCCGGAGAGCTTAGAAAAGGCTGTACATTAAGGCCATGGGTCCCTATACATTTATTTAAATGGCATTGTATAGGAAACCATGGCCTCAGACAGCCTCTGAATAGGACCAGCAGTAACTTACGTCGATGCTAGAAACTGCATCTACTGCCAAACTGTGCAGTAAATTATCCATTTTGACTGAGCTACAAAGCCTCTCGTGGAAGACTCTATCAGCATATATAGGAAAAGCAAGTGCAAACCCTGTCAGCAGTGCTGTCCTGCAGACAGGCATAGGGAATATCTCAAAATGCAAATCTCCTCTTCAGTGACAGAGCACATGGGACTAATTGAGAACAAAATTTTATTGCAGTAAGGCTGGAAAAAAACCAACAACTGATACATGAATTTCTAGTGCTGACAACACTCCTGCATTTATGATGAGTTTTGTGTTTGTTGTTTTTTGGTGGGTTTTTGGGTTGCAGCTATGGTGTTAAGTACTGGTGCAAAACTGTAAAGTTTACTTTTCCTTTTTTCACTTCTCCTGTCTTTTTCAGGTTCACTGGGGGCCCTACAAACAAATCAAAAGCACAAAGATTTTATTATTTCTACACTAGATTAATGATTTTTGAATGTTAGGGGTTAGGAAAATAGCGGCAGAGGCCAAACCTTGCAAAGCCTCTCAGAAGCCTTTTTTCCAGTCCCATGGGAATTCCTGGTATTACCCTGTTACTAACCACAGCTGCTAGATTTTTCCACTGTGGCCACTAATATGAGAGTGGGTGCCAGCTTCCTGATCTCGCACCTTCCAGCGATGCTGCCTCCTAGAACAGCGATGCCCCTGTTAAAATGTAAAACACTAGGGAAGCACCACTATGCATCCTATGGGCATAGTGGCAAAAACAGAGCAGAGGTTTAGTATGGAAAGAGAAACACTGCTTTGTACTGGTGGAGGAAGTGAGCAGGGTGGAAAAGGGCTTCCCATGGTTTCACTTCTATGCAGGGAATTCTCCGCTGGAGACTGAGTGTTAAATTAGAAACTGGTCCCATCCTTATGAGTATGCCTACCAGGGATCAAGCCTATTTTACCTAAATTGCAGTGGAATAAACTTCACACACATGAAATAATTATTAGCGCCACTCAATTATGAGTTTAGCCTAGAGAAAGAAAAAAAATTAAATAAAACAGAAGTACTCCTGAGAGAGATACTAGAAAGAATATACATATCCAATTATGTAGCATTTTAGTGATGTGTGGATTTTAGGCTTTAAATTGTGGATGTTTTTACAATTGTATATGCATTGATATACTAAAATACATATTAGTATTTTCAATTGGGCATCTTCCTAGTGATCATAAACTCTATTTACTTTTCTATGTTAATATAAGGAAAAAAGAAGAGAAAAATAAGACCTCACAAATATTTTCTGACAAGTCTATCAGTGGAAAAGCCTCAAGCTTTATTTGAGGCTCATTCCAGATTCTGAAAGCAAACCTTTGTGAAATTGTATTAGTTTAACAGAAATTTGTAAGTTGGAGAAAGAGAAGCCAAAAGCAATAGTTGGAAGTGTCCTGCTATGTTTTAACTTAGGAAGCCTTCTTGGTTTTCCATCCTCCCAACTTAAGCTATGTTGGTTATCTCTGGATTTCTGACAGCAAACTCAGAAGTGCTACTGACAGACATCACATTCTCTTGGTTGTGTTTCAAACCCTCCCTTCCCACAGGTGGTCAGGCAGGACCAGCTGAACCACCCAAAAAGCTCTGTGTTCAACTTGTACTCCAACTTCCTTAATGAAACCAACTACAGAAACTTCCCTCCCTTGATGCTCTGCAAAACCAAAATGCATTTTAAAAGGAAAGAACAAAACCGCAGCCTCTGTAGGGACTGCAAAAAGTTGAAGCACAACCTCAGAGAAAATCTGTATCAACACACACACAGTTTATAACACTTAAAGTTCTTCATAGAACAAGATGAGCAAAAGAGAGATGCTGGCTAAACACTGGACAGAGCAGTACCTAAAGTCTAAAAACTACTGAGAAAAAGAGGTCAAGATAAAAATAGTAGGTGAGAAGTATAAGCAAAGAGACTTATTATAAGGCATACTAGAAAGCTCAACTCTGCACATTAGGAAAAAAATCACATAAATCAAGAAATAATCTTATAACAGTAACTGCAACATGACTTGAAAGTGATTGCAAATACTATATAATGTTTTAAACATGGAATTAAATTTTATACTACAATTGTCTTGAAACCAACTTATCCCCTCCATTTTGTGTATATATTAGGCAACTATTTTGTCTTGCCTCACAGATACTTGTAACTTTAGCCTATGTGATCCTTCTCATCTCTCCTAAAATTGCTGTGCAAAAATAAATCCAAACAAACACTCAAGGAAACTGTAAAAATACGTAACTGGCCAAAGATAAGGGTAGATACAGCATTAAAAACTAATGTTACCTTATAATAGAAAGTATACTTAGTGAACTGTTAAATTTTAGTCAACATTACAAGTTTTAAGTATTAGATTTAATTACATTTGCAATATTAGATTTAAGAGTATCTGTGTTTTACTATTGCTAAGTAATGATACTGACTATGGTCATGGGCAGGAACTTTTTAATATGAATAGGGCTACAGAAAAAGGGCCTTCAAATGTATCAAACTGAATGAAAACCAGAAAAAAAGTAAAAAAAGAGAATGCTTATAGTTGGTAATGTGAGTAAGTTTTGGATCACTACACATGATGAAGCAAAGCAGTGAAGAATGTGTAAATTATTTTGATGCTTGGAAAGCAGCTCTGCCTTGTAGCTGTAATTCAAAGCACTATGATCCACACTTCACATGGAACATGATATCCACATGCACATTTCTTACCCAGTTCCCAATGCCTTGACACAAGTTGGGTTTTTTTCCCTGAAAGCAAGTAATTTTTCAAGAAACCAGTGCCTAAGAAACAGTGACTATTTCAGCATCAATTTTAAGACCAGCTCATCCATCCCTGTGAATAAAGTTAGTTACTATTTTAAGGAAGTGATTATGTAGTGAGGTTGCTCTTTCATCATAAAGCTGTCCAGAGAAAAGAAGCTATTAGACTCTTGAATACCCTCCTTCCCACACACCTCCTGCCCATCTATAGATCAAGTCTTATAGGAAAAACTGTGTAACATCTCAGGAAGGTTTTAGGAGGTAAAGCAAGGGAGAATCATGCATCTGCATCGAACTAAAATTAGAAAAGCTGCCATATGGCAGCAGCTAGCAGCACGTTCTTATTCATTAGGAAGCATTCTGCTAACATAAAAACACAAGGCCTTCCTGTGCTCTCCAAATGTGTTTATCTTTTCAACATTAATGCATGATATATCATCAGGCTGCTGAAATCTCCTGCAGTGCATATTAAGAAAGCACAGCTGCACTTCTTCTCAGCACGTTTATTCACTGTGAGCAGTCTAAGGGCACAGCTTTGCCCACCTCCCTGACTCACAGCCTTTTTGTTAGCATGGCTCTGCTCTTCTTGAGATGGAAAGGGCCAAGTGCCCACCCATCCCAGCCTCATTCCATACCTCCTCCCCATGTCCTGCTCCACTCATCACAACCACAAGGTTTTAGCTTCGTGTTTACTTCTGCTGGTGGAAGCATGCCGAAATGGCAAGTGACCCCAAGGCTTAAAGCTAAAAGCCTGAGGAAAGCTGCAAGCTCAGTTACTCGCTCAAGAGTAATAACTTACAACACTGTAATTTCTTCTTTGTGTTTACAACTTCTAATTGGTACAGCTGCTCTCGTGTCCCACACATTCCTGCCATACTTTCCCACTGTAAGCATCATTAAAACACGAGCTCTATGAAAAGCTTTGCATTCTCACAAAACCACTAAAAACAGGTAAACATTTATGTGGCTTTTCAAGCTTTAAGTGACATCTGACCTTAGAGCGTTCAGTAACAGTAGCCAGTGTATAAAATTTTCATGGACACTGAAAGTAAAATAAACACTGAAAAACCAAGACAGATTTAGGAACAGCAACAAATGAAAGTAATAATATGTCAAAGTAATACTAGTTTAGTTTCTCTTGATTGTGACATTTATCTATCATTCTTTTTGTACAGGTCAGCATTTTTTGTCACCCAATATGACTTCTGTAAGAAGTACTGCCTGAGAAATAATTGCCATCAGCTCAGTTAAACAGAAAAAGAATCAAACTATCAAGGACAAAAATAATGAAATTCAACTCACTAAGAATAATATTTAACTGTTGGAAAAAGCCAAGTAACTCTGTATTTTTTGCTAAATACTTTCATACACATTTTATTATCTTTTCCTTAGTTTCTTCACGTCCTCATTCTCATTTTGCCAGTCTTTTCTCTTGTCACATCTACAGTTACTTTTTCTCTCTCATTTTTACAAGACTCAAGGGCCTATTTCTCAGAAGTGAGAAAGCGGACAGGTGACAGTGGTGGAAAAGCTCCCTTCTTCCTCCCTTTGTCCCAGGAGTCAGTTGGCTCCAAGCCCCATGAGCCAGGGCATCACAATGCTGCATTCCTGGCACACGGCTCCATTCACAACACTGAGGCTGAGTCTCATCCTCTACGAATACACTTAAATAGATTCTCTGAGATTGCCAACTCTTGGATTTAACAGCAGTAACTAAAAGTGACAATGTTATTTATAGGAATAGCCTTATTTGTAGAACTATGCACCTACTATTCCTGCATTTATGTACTTAAAGTAGTGGTAGGGATTAGACCCATCTGGGACAACCTCTGGAGTTCATTAGTTTCTGGTAGGATAAGAACTGGGGACTCGTACTGGATTTACGTGGCAAGGTTTTGGTAGCAGAGGCCTAGGGGTGGGGCTGACAGGGATGGTTTCTGTGAGAAACTGCTAGGAGCTGCCCCCATGGCTGATATTGGAGCCAATGCCAGCCAGCTCCAAGACAGACCCACTGCTGGCCAAGGCCAAGCCAATTGGTGATGGTGGTAGCACCTCTGAGATAACATGTTTAAGAAGGGGGAAAACCCCTGTGCAACGGCAGCAGTAGCAGTCAGAAGAGAATATGACAAATATATATGAGACAACTCTACAGACACCAAGGTCAGTGAAGAAGGAGGGCATGGAGGACTCTACATTGGAGCAGATGGGTGTGTCTGAAGGAGGTTGTGACCCTATAGGAAGTGCAGGACAGAGCAGGCTCCTGGCAGGACCTATGGACCCATGGAGAGAGGAGTCCATGCTGGAGCAGCTTTGTCGGCAGGACTGGTGACTACACAGGGGGACTCCTGCTGGAACAGTCTGTTCCTGAAGGACTGCACCCCATGGAAGGGGATCCACACCTTCCACCAGGGAAGAACACAATAAAAATACGAAACAATACAGTAGGTAAAATAATTTCCCTGCTGAGCTTATTTCTACTATTTTTATTTATCAATGACACAGACACAGAAGGACAACTATCATCCTAACATTTAAGTGAAATATAAACTAAGACTGAAAGCAACCCTGGATCCAGAAACTATTTCTCACCACATGCCTCATTTTAAATTGCTAGGATACATAAAACTACCATATTAAGAGTAGAAAGCTTCTTTTCATTAAGAACTCTTGAACATGTAATTAAGCCTTCATCACACCTTCACCTCACCTTCACCTGTTGACCCCATGGACATGCTACAACATTGACCTTTTCCACTATGTTTTCATTAGTTGGCATTTATTTCCTTTCGTTTTAAGCTACGTTCTTTATCCCATATTCAAAAAGACCACCATCTTTCTAGTGTATATTGACTAACTAGAGAAAGCGCATAAATAAATCAATCATCAAAGATGCTGCCTGTCCAGGAGATTTCCCTATCAAAAAGCCAAAATCTAGAATGCTGCTGAGAATTTATAATTTTCAGTGGTTTAAAAGACTTTTAAAAATACAGATGTTTGGGGTGGGGGGTTGCATTTACACTTCCTAGAAACATGTAGCATTATAATCTCAAATCTTCGACTGGTTGTGGTGCAATTCAGAAAATAAGTACCTAAAATACTGTACTCAACACAGAAGTACACGTGATAGATCAAGTAGATTGGCTGTCAGTGCCTTACCCAAAAAACCTCTCGATTTAATCAGTTATTCTATTCTGGAATCAGATAAGCAGATTCAAATATATGTATCTGTAGCTGTATACACAAACACATACACAGTCAGGAAACAGTTCTGTCCATGTTGGTGTTTTGATAACTTCAAAACACTCATGTAAACTACTCAAACACCATGCATCCATCAGCACTGACTAAAATCTGTTACATTAATATGGCTTCATTTCAAAAGAAAGAGCCAAGCTGACTAACCTATGCAATGAAATATTAGAAACAAATATTTGGCATCACTCAGTTTAACAAAATAATTATTTTCTTTGGTATGTACTGAGTTAGGACAGAAAATTTTTATGTATTTTTTGGCATTTACAATTCTCTAAGTGTTAGACATTTACTTAATGAGTAACATCATCCTTTTTTGATAATTCATCTCTAAAAACAGTTTAATATCAATGTCTAAATGGTGAGAGCTCCATGTTCTTTAACGTTTTGGCTGAGTTGATGTTTTCAAAGACAAGAAATATGGCACACACTGATAATTTTGTTCAAAACAGGGTTCCAATACTGTCTCAGAAATAATATATTGCTTTCACAAAAGTTAACAGCTCTCCAGTTGGTTCTTTGATGCGTAAAAACATAGGCAAGATTTTGTAAACAAAGATACAAGGGTTAACACTATTTAGACTAGAATCTGCAGATGCAATTGCCAAGCTAATTAAACTTATAGGTTTCCAAACTTAGGCCAAAATAACATACTGCAAAGGAATATTAATCTAGCCAGACTTCACTTCTTGAAGCCTCGCTCTTATGTACTCAACCAACTGTTAAAAGGAAACAGATGAAACTTTCTTGGAATGCCACATTGCCATGATTACAAATTATCTTCTTTATTTAGGATGCTGATAATAAATCTGGGTGACACACCAGATCATTCACAAGAACAGGCAAAGATCTTTTTGCTTTTATAAATCACTATTGATAACTGCAAAAGTTTTCAAGACACCTAATATGGCACCCCAAAAAGAAATATGATGGATTATGGGCTCCCTGTGAGCTCATGAAAGGAAACAATTTCCATAATAATGTGTAAGCCAAAATAGAGCACAGATAATTGAAGACAGCTAAGGAAGAACAATACCAAGTTTAATTTAATGTGTCCATGCTAACACAGATAACAGGGCTCCTACTGCTTCTTACAGTCCAGATTATAGCAGATAAATCTTTTTAAAAAAGCTCTAAATCATGAAGGATAAGTGAAGTTTTCCTCCTACAATAGCTCACTGTTCAGAAACAGAAGCTGAGGCACCTCTTCTTGCTTCTCTAACCTACTACCACAAGCCTCAGACAAACATTTAAGTTAATTTAGAAACAGAAAGGTTCCTATTATTGAAAGGAAAGCAGAAGGAAAAACAAAAGCTTCCTACAGCAACCTGTTTACTTCTGCATGTTAGTCACTTAAAGAAATTTTTAAATCCAAATCCTTTATGAAACTGCATTTAAGATTAATTTCATATATTTAAACTGTAGATATATTGCTTCAGCTACCTTATGAATTCAGCATGGCTGTTGGAATGACTACTAACACGTATCACTGAAGATATTCTCTAAAATTAAAATATCTTTTTTTCATTACCGTAAAAAAGTTCGTCTTATCTTTTTGCTGAGATTTACATCTAGATAGAGTCACGTTCCATCTCAATTACGTTAATTTGTTCTGTCACAGTTTAAAATGCCTGTTAATAGAACTGATAGGTACAAATGGGTTCCCTGCAATAGACTAAACCATACTTATAAGTTAATTAATTAGGCTTTATCATTTCTTTTTTCTCTATTTCAGAGTAATGAAGTAGGAATCAGCACCTAGTCTTAAAATAAATCAGTATAATCTATAATCAGAAAAATAATTAAACATAAAAAGTATTGCTTTCAGTATTTTCTCAGCAGTTTTATCAGTTCTCCTCTGAGGAGAAACTTTGTCTGGCCTTAAACACAGTTTCCTTTTCCTTGGACAACTGGCAGCTCACTGGAAAGGATGCTCCTTGACGTGGCAGTGGGTCTGCTATGGCAAGCTCTGTAGCCTCACTGGTCTTTCAGAGCCCCAGGCTCCTGATATGATGCAGTCAAGGAGAGAGGCGCCCCTGTCCGGGAATTGTTGCATTAAGTATTGCAAACAAATGTAGCTTTAACAAGAAAATGTTGAAGATTGAAGGTCGGACTCCAGTCACGTCCCTCCTTGGCATGAGGGTGGTTAATGCAGGTCTGTCACCAAGTCTGTGCATCAGATCAGAACACAGAATCTTTTCCTCTAGTCTGCAATTTACTTACTTGCTTCCAAAAATGAATATGGATGCCTGCTCCTCACTTCACCCATTACAGTATCAATAGGTGAGACCTTTAAATAATAACTCTTATTTCCACAGGATTATGACTCCTAAACATTTAAAGATACTTGGTTTTAGGCTAAGTATTTAAATTCTAAGCCATTTGTAGAACTGAGCCAAATTTAAAAAAAAAACAACCAACCAACAACAGAAACCAAACTCCCACCTCTGCAAAGGATTTAAGCTGTTGAAATAAATGATATATGCTTCTTGTTCAGCTTTGCAGAGAGAAAGAATGACACCCACAGTCATCACAGCTCAAGGAAAGGAAGAGTATTCTTACACAATGACCCCAAGAAAGCCAGTATCCTCCTGTTACATTTAATAAATCTAACTTCTCGCCTGTATCACTAATACAAAAAAAAAGCAAGAAAATCCACGCTTACTGAGCATCTTTACATTTTAAGTTGCCACCTGCAAACACATAATTATATTTTGAAGATTAAATATAATATGTTGACAAGCTGTATTATAATGTCCAGTTAAAATCAGCATCTCTAGCAGCTAGACAGGTGGTGACTCAACTTGCGAGCCTAATAGTGATCACAATAATCCTTGATACCAATTAGTATAACACTTAGCAATTTTATTAGTTAGTTTTCTTACATTCTCTAAAACTATTTCACTGTATCGCATTTCAGCACTAACATAAAATAAAAAGGTATCAGAGAGGCCACAGTGAATGGAATAAAACTTGTGCAGGTACAGTGATGCTGGTCCCAACACTATGGCTAAAGCCATACAAAGGCAACAGAGTGCATAACTGAGGGCGAATGGAAAACAAAATGCAGGACAATTTAAAACAAATAAAAAAAAGCAGCAAGGGATGAAAAAAAGCGCCCTTTAAGAGAAAAATGAGATATAGGAAATTAAATAGAAAATACATTCTACTTTTGACAGCTAGGGACAGGGAATATTGCATTCAGAAAAGTCAAGGGGGATACTAAGGAATAACTAAAGACAGCAAAAGAAACTCAAACATTCAAATATTTCCTCCAAACAAAGGAGGTAAAAGGTTTTGTGGAAAAGAAGGGAGACAACAGAACTAATTTTATGTTATTGACACAAAATGTTACGATAATTTTCCACCTAACACCAAAACAAAGAAAGAAGAATCTAAATGAGTCCCTTTGAGTTTTCTGATATGTATTTATAATTTGCAACCTTGACATCTCTTCCTCCTCTTTTGTTTTTTTTCCCTTCCAAGTGAATCAATTGCTATATTTAAGCACACTTCCTCTTCAATGATGAACATATCCCCAGACCTCATTTGACATAGAATAACCTGTCACTGGAAGACATGTCCCTCAGAAGGATCATGGGAAGTGCAGGTTGTTCCAAGTCTTTCTAGGAAATTATACCTCAGAAGAAAAAATAGCACTAAAAGGCTAACGCTCTTCTTGGTCACACATCTTAAGATGACTAGAGACCACTCTAACTGTTTAGCTGGATCTCTGTAAAGATTCCAAAATGTTTCACCAAGTGACTCCACTGCAGCATGTCAAGAACCTCCACTGAATTACAAGATACATTTTGATGGACATCGAAATCTGACTGGGAGGGCTGACAGAACCCACCAATTTCTTCATTCAGTTGCTACAAATTTCAATTAACTTTCCACTAGGAATCCGCACCTTATCTATGAGTTGGCTTTGGCAATGGATTCCAGGTGTTAGGTTATATCCTGCCTTTGCCTGTTAGTGTCCTCTGTGGGAGACACTGTGAAACTCCATTTCACTTTGTGTCAGTAAGTAAAGCAAGATTTGTAGGGATGTGTCTCTCTGCTTCAAGATGAATACAGCTTCAGTGAACAGAGGCACCACACTGCCTGCCTTCTGCTTCTTTTGAAAGGGCATGTGGATACTGTTTCAGACAACATGGCAATATCTCGAGCATCTCCAGTTATGGAGTACCTACTTTTAAGTTTTCTACTTTTAGCAGATCTAAAATTTATGTACTTTTCTGTCTCTGTCTTCTGGCACTTTTTCAGGTCTTGTGCCAGCTAAAGATCAGTGGTTTGCCTTCAGAGGGAAGAGGGAGAGCGCGTGCGTGCGTGTGTGTGTGTGTAAGTGTGTCATGCACACACCGGGGCATCAATTGTTTTGTAAAATAGATGTAAGATGTTTCTATACACTTTTAATGATGAAAGGAAACAAAGCATATATACAAAGCTTATATATCTTCACTCTCTAACCATCTGTCTGAGGACATCCACTAGGAGCTTTACAGAGAAAGTAACCAATCATTTGCCAGATCATCTTTCAAACTTCAGTCTATGTTTTTTCCCCCCAGATCCGCACTGTGGGCTTTCATAAGAGAAACTGAAAGTTGAAGCAGTAATACTTCATATCCTCAGTCATTTCACGTTCAAGGACCCTTATTTCTAACTAACTGTGCAGTTTTCCATATGCAGAATCTTTTACAGAAATAACAAAATGCATGACTTAGAACAGATGCAATTATCTTGGTTCTAGTTTGAACACAGAGAAGCCTTTGATCAATACCTCTTTAATGTGCTGAGAGTCCACAGGTTTTCAGAATTCAAACGTGGTATGAAAGGCACTGCACCCTATTGTGAGTAAATATTGTATTATCACTTTTCAGGCTGCAGTCTTTAAAAAGAAAAGATAAAAGCTCTGTAACAAAAGCTAGGTTCCTTATAATGGATGATCTTATTTTGACTGAAGTATCATGACTACTCTCAGTAAATTAATTTGCCATTGCATAAATTAAGCTCCACAGAGACAGTCAAGGTAATATGATGTCTTCTTCATTTACTTGCTTTACACATTGCTGAGATTAGTATGCTGCATTCACCTATCCAAAAGCACACGGCAAATTCTGGTGTTCAACAGTCAGCACCTTTTACACTTCCAGTAATAAAAGAATACACACAAATAGTAAGATTTGAATCAGTTGTTCTCAATTCTTTCTAGCATCTAAGCTCAGTACTTCTTTAGCACCTAAACTCAGTACCTCTTATTGACCAGACATCTCTATTTTATTTTTTCCCAAATTTAAAATGCTAAATGCATTCATGATGTTCACAGTAATTACAGATTACATGTAATCTTTTTGTAAGAGATTACATGATAAACTTCAGAAGCAAAACTGTAGAGTTTTGAAGTTTAAAGTACTTAGTGACAGTTAAAAGCCAGCCTGAGAACAATACTCTATCTGCAAGGATGTAGTCTTCAAAATGCTGAATTTCGGGAAGCCTCCATCTTTTTTATACAAATCATTTTTACTACACTCCCAGAAGTACAAACACCACTCTATGATTGTTAACAATTAAAGTAACAAAATCAAAACTTTAATGAAAATATTCTTGCAAAGGACAAAGAGGGAACACTTGAGACATCCCCAAAAGCATGTTAAGTATAGGAGAAAAAGCTCAATCCTCTATAGCATTCTTTAAGATTGTTATTATAGACATCTTAGGCTGCAAACATTTTTGCAGCTACATAAACCAACCATGCTCTGCTAGTTTGAATGTTTTTCCTCTTAGTCACTTAGAAGCTATGAAAGAAAACAAAATAAAGGAAAACAAAATATGATCATGATATAAAAGAAACGAGGAAGTTTTCCTGTGACACCTGGCAATAATTACTTTTTCTACCTGAAAAAGACCACTATCTTAACAGGTACGAGTGAGCATTTACTTTCTCTTCAACATTAGCTCAGTCATTGCTGGCATGCTTGGACCCACGTGGAAGGGGCCCCATCAAGAACCCATAGCAAGACAGATTCTCTGCTCCTGGTCAAATAAAAACTACTGCTCAGGCTCACAACACATGCTCAAATGCTACTATCAAGGTAAGGGAGGGAATGGAAAACCATGTCCAGGAGTAAGGCAGGGCTGGTGGAACCATGCCTTTCAAAAGCTGCCTCATTTCCCACAGGTTAGGTTGCAGCCTGCACATCAATGTCTTTAGGACTGCTCTTAGTCAAAATAAATAACAAAATTGACCTAAGTCTCCTAATCAGCTGATGAGTAAACAGTCTCATTTACTTTGGTGAATAAGGCTATGTTTATTTTAAAACAGCAGAAAGGACTTCAATCATGATTAAGAAGCAAAAAATGACAACAATCTACTAAATCCTATTAAGTGTATATATTTTATACTAGTCCAACAATTTTGATTACCTGTTTGATGATAAATTTTGTCTTTTTTCTTGAAACAAGAGAATCACAGACTGGTTTGGGTTGGAAGGAGACTTGGTCCAACCCACCCCCACCATAGGCAGAGACATCTTTCACTAGATCAGGCTGCTTAAAGCCCCATCCAACCTGGCCTTGAACACTGCCCCGATGATAGGGCACGNAATCACAGACTGGTTTGGGTTGGAAGGAGACTTGGTCCAACCCACCCCCACCATAGGCAGAGACATCTTTCACTAGATCAGGCTGCTTAAAGCCCCATCCAACCTGGCCTTGAACACTGCCCCAATGATAGGGCACGCACAACTTCTCTGGGCAATCTGTTCCAATGCCTCATCATCCTCACAGTAAAAAATTTCTTCCTTATGTCCAACCTAATTCCACCCTCTTTCAGATTAAAACCATTGCCTCTTGTCTTATCACAACAGGACTTGATAAAAAGTCCATCTTTCTTCTAAGCCTCCTTTATATACTTAAAGGCCACAATAAGGCCTCCCCAGAGCCTTCTCCTCTCCAGACTGAACAATACCAACTCTCTTAATAGTTTGAGTCCAGAGTGGACACAGACATATCTCACAAAGGCATCTTCAGCTACTCCTCTCATAAGTCATATCAATTAAATTATAACAGTGCTTCCACAGAAAACTATTACCGTAGCTAAAGTGCCATACTGGATTTGTAGATAAGGCTTAAGACAACTGGCCTGTGTGACATGCAACTCCAGGAAAGTAAGCACACCCCAGGAAATTCCCCACTTGACAGGTCTGCTGGCTATTGATTACTTTTCATCAGAGTCAGAAAAGAAACTGATGGTCTGCATTAATTAAAACCAGTTTAAATTCTTCCGTAAATCAGTAGTTCTCTGGAGGCATGCAAGTAGTAAAGTCAATATAACTGGATATTTAGCCAAAAAGCTTTACAATGTACAGAGGAACATACAAGCCATTTTCAGTGAAGCACTCTCAGCTGTAGGTAGAGGAGATAGCAAAGCAAATTCAGTAACAGATTTCTTGTAGATATTCTGCATATATTACTCAACTTCGCAGTATATATTCATGTGATTCTTAATATAGTCTTAAAATCCTATCAAGCTGAAAGTACAGCACATATAAATAATAATAGGCATGCAGAATTCCTTCAAAAAAGATTTTTAAAATGGCACCAATTTTTAATCTCCTGCGATGTGATATATCATTAATATAAAAAATATAATCACAGTGAAACTGACCAACAGAAATATTTGCAAAACAAAAAACAACACAGAAAACCGAGTCTGCGCATGCTCCCTTCTCTTAATATCCTGATTTGGTAAGATATTTATGCACATAATTTTAAACCTTTAAGTAGTTCCACTGACTTAACAGGGCTTAATCATCTGCTTAAAATTACGCAGTTGCTTAAACACCTTGAGAAACATCAATCTAAATTCAGATCTGATAAATTCAAAGTAGCTGCAGCCAAAGACTTATTACAACTTAAAGACCATGCTGTATTCCTTCAGCAAGTGATTTTACTTGCATACTGGTGCTGGAGGCAACAAAAGACTATCTGCTGAAGTGACCCTATGATTACATAGTAGTACTGCTATGCGGAAGCAAACCCCATTTTTGCTATCAAATGTGAAACCAGAAAAAGAAGAAACATATGAATAACAACCAGCCTTCTTTTTAAGTTCATACAGTTTCCATGCAGGTTCCATAGCTCTTGCATGCGTCTCTCCACCAAGTACTACTTCTTCTAGTGTTGTTTACCTTTCTCATGGTGATTCATTCTGTCCTAGGTCTGTCTTGTTTGTAAGGCTATTCTGAAAACAAGGTCAGACAATTCAAAACAGTACATTTAACAGCTAGACTGATAATCACCACCTTGACATCCCTTCCAAACTACTGAAAAGCTGATCTACAGAACACAAAACTTCTTTAGAAACTGGTGACGAACAAAGGACTCTGCAGGAAAATGGAACTGAGACATAAAACTGTGTTTGGTGTTACTTCGGCACAGTAAGTTACATCCCACTTCATGTGAATCCAAGTAATACAGGTAGATGCCACCCTAAAAAAAGGCTACAAAACCAGAAAGGCATGAATAGTAGAAGGAAAAAACTAAAGACATGCAGAGCTGGAGCTTAATAAAAAGTACTCAGGGGATTTGAGAAAAAAAAACAAACCAAACCAAATCTTTTACTTGATGTCAGGTCACATTCTTCAGCATTCCTACTTGAAGGGGTCAGAGGAGACTGCTTAGCTAGAGAAACTGCTGAAGAAGCTTAAGGTGACATTCAGTATCCTCTGTACTTACTGTGTTGCTGCTATCCAGAGAAGAGTGTAAAAGCACAACTAGATAATGAAGAAAAGGACGTTTCAAAGCCTGAACCAGGAGTTGCTCGGGCAGTGAAATGTAACAATCTCTACTTTAAAATGTGAACTATTTACCAGCTGAGACTGAGGTTAGAATGATGGATAAAAAGAGCTTTAAACTAAGGACAAAAATTTAGTTTTTATATCCTTCTTAATACCTAGAAGGAGAAAAAAACCCCAACAAAACAACAAAACGGCTAAAGGGGGACAGGGCAACCAAAAACAGTAACGAGAAAAAAATCCTGCAAACATAATGAGAGGAGTTAGGCAGATGACAAGATTAAAGGAAAATGACTACTGCAGGCACAAAATCAAATGAGATTGGAGGTGTTCAAGGCCAGGTTGGACGGGGCCTTGGGTAGCCTGATCTAGTGGGATGTCCCTGCCCATGGCAGGAGGGTTGGAACTAGATGATCTTTAAGGTCCCTTCCAAACCAAACTATTCTATGATTCCATGATGGGGGTGGAACAGTTCAGCTGATTGCTAACTACAGAAGAAAAGAATTCAGACTCCTTTTATTTGCTGTCAGAACTTTGTTATCTTCAAATATGAATTTCCAGCAGTACCAAAACAACTGAAAAGAATTTGTCTTAAGTACTGAATTTATTTTTTTAAAATCAGGTAGGATCCGAACATCAAGCAGACAGTATCTTCCTAAATATATTTCTTAAGTCCAATTGAATGCCTTTATAACTTTTTGGCTGTCTGGCATATGAAGCAACATTTACCCCAGTGGTCTTTACACTTGCTTTGAACAAGCTTTTTTAATTAAGCACATGCAAAATGGAAATGACTGTGCTTTTACACACCTGTGTACATTATGAATATATCTGCAAAGTATGACAATTACTCTTGCAAAGTTACTTAACATAGATTGCAAATAACGAGAGCTTACACTTCTGCGCCAAAGTAACATAACCATAAAGCCACCATTTTGTATCACATTTATGCTATAAATAACAAGCTGAATGATATTTTCTCAGGTGCTTGAAGCACAAGTCTTAAATCCCCAGTAGACATATTGACTTAGATTTACATGAATAAAACTTCTGTTTCATCTTCATGCTAAAACCACAACTTTTCATCTTCTCTGGACATCCACAAATCTTTATCCAATCACTGTAAGATAACCCAGTAAAAAAAACTCAGTAGAAAATTAAGCTTCTGTAAAGAAACTTGTCTTCATTTTTCCTAGTACTAAAAACATTTTGAAATCCAGATTAAAACCACACACATTTTCCAAATATCTTTAATTCTTCTAATTGATTCAGTCACACACATGTATTTATAACTTCCTTTCAAATTGTAATAAACTGAATCTCTAACACAACCACAATTAAATAATCTTTGAAGTATGTACTGTGAGCAATGATATAAAGATAACAGATAGAGTATTGCAAATATATATTTGCATATAAAATAGATCAGGATAGCATTACAGAAAATTATGCAGTATTACTACAGAAAAAATCTATTACTTTGAGCTACCAGCTAAGCAAGCTTAACACGGGAAATGAATATCAATCTGTATTTCTTCCTTCCTCATTTTCATTCCTAGAAACTAGAATAAAGTCTCCTTGTCAAATTTCAGTAGAAGCTATAAAACTTGATGCATTCAGTGGCTTTACAAGGTATTTATAACTGACTCTGCTTTTGTAAGTAACTAGGTCTTAATGTGCAATTCTATTTATAGATGAAGAAGAAAGTTTGTGAAGAATTTTTAGTATTTATTTAAAAAATCCAACCTCTTTAATAAAATTTCTAAATAATAAAACTGTAAAATAGATTTCCAATAATTTAATCTAATCTGCCTTTGAAGAAATGTAGTGCAGACACTGCAAAAGACTGAGCCATCTTAATTTGCCTGTGTTAGTATAAAATCACTAAGGAATTTCTGGATGTTCATTTAGTTTTCTCCTACAGGTATTTAGTGTAACACTAAAAAAACAACAAAACATCTTATCCATAAGAAAATATTAGTTTTAACGTAAGTCTCATGGCACTTGTTAGTATTATTAGTAGTATAGTATTATTTTCATGACTTTGCTTTAGAAATATCATAGTGTTCAGATAATAAAAGTATTTCTCTATCATAAAGGTCTTCTAATATGTCCTGGCAGTGGAAAAGCAATCAGAAAGATCTGAACAACCTAAAAATGAATACATCTAAATAATTAATACATATAAGTGCAGGATTTCCAATGTGAGGTGATAAACTACCTAAAAAACATGAGACAACGACAGTAATAGCCTCATTAGGTCTTCAATCTGCTTGCCTTGCTTAGGTCAGGAGTTTCGTGGCACTCAAAGAAGTATGGGTGTATTGCACTGTTCATGTAGTTCTAATGTTGTGGTTTAGTCTCACTCAGCAAAGAAGAACCATTAGGTGCTTGCTCACCCTTAGTCTATGGCCCACCCCTATACAATGCTGTTCAGTTCATTTAATCCAGGACCTCCAGCTCCAACTATCATAACAATCTTTAAGGGCAGGAGAGATGGTGTGTGCTGAGTGGGACTGTTGCATGCTGCATCCAGAACTTGTGACTGGTATAACTGGCAGTCTGTCCCCACAATCTGCGGGTTGAATATGCTCCTTCAAGTAAAAGCAAACCATGGCCTGCATTTGCCTGCCAAGGGGATTGAGAAGAACACATTAGCAGTATCACTTGTGGCATCCCACTTGGCTGCCTCTGCCTCCAATTCACATTGAAGTTCTAGTACGTCTGGCAGAGCAGCATTCAGCAGCAGCATGAATTCATTCAGGCCACAACAGTCTGCTGTTAGTCTCCACTCCCCATTAGACATCTGCACTAGCCATATGGAACTATTAGAGGGTGAGAAAGTCTTACTGATCATTCCTTGGCTCTCCAGTCAACAAATCAGCTTATTGATGGGAATCTCAGAGTCTCAGTTGTGATAGTGATTGGCACCTATTGTTCTTCATTAGAAGACATCCTCTGAGAGACTGGGTAAGGTAAACAGCTGTTTAATTTCCTCCTTCTCCAAGACCACTGTACCATAAGCCCACCAGTACCCCTTCGGGTCCTTGAAATACCTTTTCCTCATGTCTTTGCCAAAGATGCTTGGAGGCCTTTGGGCAGCCACAATGGGGTGCTTCTGCCACTCATTCTGTAAGTCAGATTCATTTTGGATTCCAGTGCAGTTAGCTGTTGGGGTCTCCCTGTTACTCCAAAAATACAGATGGGTTTTGCCCCTTTACAGCTGGATGGCATCAAAGTACACTGTGCATAGGTGTCCACTAGAACCTTATACTCTGTGGGTCTGACATGTTAGGTCACCAAAACCACACAGACCAACAAACCCAACTGTCCCTTTCCTCCAGTCAGCTAGAAGCAGGGGTCCTCTAATCCTGGTCATTTGTTATTCACTTCTTGCAAAAATGACTTAGAAGTCCCTTCAGGAGGATCAGAAGTAAGATCAAGCCTTCTACTCATTCTGTGGAACTGCCCCTGCAAACTAGAGTGGCTTTTCTCCTGGAAGAATCCCTTTCTGTGACAGTTTTTCCTTGCAACTGACATGCATGTGCCCTTAGGGTCACTGTAGGTTTTCCATTCCACTTCCTCATGTCCCCTCTGTGGTCATGCAGGTAAAACCACAGGGTATCCTGTGGCGTGTATCCTCTACCTCCTTTCTCTTGAGCAGAGGAATGCTTAATCCTAATAGCTGAGATACTGGTTCATGCAGATGAGAAGTAGGAACTATTCTCACTAGGTTGCTAGACCTCCCAGGATAGCTTCTCCACACCCTCCTCTGAGTTGTGGGACTTCCTGTTTTCAAACATGCTTTTGGATTTTCTGGATGCTTTTCACAGCTGAAACAGAGATCCATAAACAGGAAGAGAGACTTCCTTCATATTGCTGGAGTTGGTCAGCCAATTCACGCACCATTTGTTCCTTGCCTTCTCTCCAGGACATTACTGCAATGAGTTGGCATATGGTGGTGGTGCTGTGTGTGCTGGACTTCACTTGGATCTGTGGGTAACTGCTTGTTATTTGGATTATTACAAATCACCTCCAGCCTCACTAATTCCCTCAGGTACTGGACACCTCTGTTCATGATGGTCCACTTGCCTGGGTGGCATTTAACACTTCCCTTGAAGGAGTGCTTTTCCTTCACTCCTGACAGAAGTTGCTTCCAGGGGCTGAGAGTTTGTGTCTTCTTTCCAATTGCCTTGTCAATGTCTCCTTCTCTAGACAGGGAACACAGCTACTTGGATGCCTTACCCTCTAGTTCAAAGCTACTGGTCCTGTTATCCCAGCACTGGAGGAGACAGGTAACAACATGCTCATGTGGATGGCAGCTGAAATATTTTCACATATCTTGCAGCTTATTCAGGGACAGGGATTGGGTGATTACCTCTGGTGTTGCCTCTTTCTCCTGTTCTTGTGATGGTTCTTATGAATCATCACTCCTCACTAAGCAAACTGATCTTCTGTATATTTCTGCTGTATAGAAGCAACTGATACTGGCATGGGTTGGTTTTCTGGTTCAGCTGCAGTGCCTGCCACCAGGCTTGGAGTAGCCACAGAGCTTGTTAAAGGAGCCGCAGGGTCTGCCAGTCCATTTACACTCTCTTCCCCCTGTGGGTGCTACATAGTGTTGGACAGGGCTCAGTAGGCGTGGGCCAGGTCTTAGCACTGAGTAGTGATTTGTGTCTCCCTGGAATTGCCAGGGGAACAGCATACTTCTTCGAAATATTCTCCTAGTCTTCCAGGACTCTGCACTTGTTCAGAGGTGAACTTTCAAAATACAGGAGGGGCTCACCATCCTACGCATTTGCCTGTGCTATCCCACTCATAACTATCCAGCCTCAGTGTAGACCTCCTGGCGATGTTTTTGAGTAGTTGTTTAAGCTTAAACAAGACCTGAAACACACTTAGCAGACACAGCAATAAAGGCATGCTGGACTGAACATCACAAGGATATTCAAAATTCTCAAAAGCTGTTGTAACTACCCTGAAGAAGAAAGTGGAGGTAAAAAGAGCAGGGGAAATTAGGGTCCCTGTTTTCTTGGTCATTATTATTAATAGATTCTGAGAGATAGTGCCCAAGGTATGGAAATGACAGCAACGCCACATACCAATACCACATTAATCTTATGACCAATAATGTTATCATATCATAAATCGATACTACACAGTCCAGCAAAACTATAAGCCTAATCTTTCTCCCAGAGGTGATAAAGAGCACCACAAGGAATACATAGTGCATATAAGGATTTACATGACACAACCACGTGAACAAACAGAACAATATCATGACCAGTAAGTCTTAAACTAATACAATGAATGCTTATAACAAGATTAGTTTTTACACGCTCTGGTCAGATCTGTTGTTATCCCAGCCCTTCAGGTTCCACAACTGGTGGCAAAAAGGACGGTTGTGCTTTAGCTTCAGGTGGCAGCAAAGTACCGCATGGCTGCCTGCTCACTCCTTCTGAACCCCCCAACCATGGTGGGATGAGGAGGAAAATCAGAAACAAAGGAGGCAAAGCTCATGGGCTGGGATAAAACCAGTTTAACAGGAATACAAAGGCAGAAAAAAAATAACAGCAATAATGATAAAAGAAAATGCAGAACAAATTATACAAAGCACAAACTGCTCACCGCCTGGAAAACTGATGCCTTGCCTGCTCTCAATCTGAAATTCAAGTCGCGATCACAAGCCACAAACCACACCTCACAGCCAGCAACCCCCCTTATATACTAAGCATGACTTCATGGTATCAAATAACCCTTTGGCCAGTTTGGGTCAGCTGCTCCAGCTCTGTCCCCACTCAGCTTGTGAAAAGGAACTCCATCCCAACCTAATCCAGGACAAATAGTTAGCATATGTGAGAACTAATTGTTAATGAAATGTCTGTTCCTAAACAGCATTGCATTTCAGAGTATGTAGTCACTTGATTTTTTTCTTAAAAGGAAAAGCATTTCAACTTTGCTATTGAAACAAATGGATGTAACTTCTATGTAGGAATCAGTATCAAAGTTTCAATTAGTTTAAAGAAATAATTTCAAGTATTCTGATCTTTGTTTCTAGATCCTGAGATGCTATTAATGACTGCCTTCAAGGTCTGTGTTTTGCAGTGCCCTTCAGAGAGGCTTAACTTCAAGTCTAGGAGTTTTATGCAAAGACCCAAGGACTTATCTGACAATCTAACTGTTCTCAGCTGAAGAACCTTGTGCAAAAAATCATCATCGTGAGGAGTAATTTAGTATCTCTATTGCTCACATCATCATGAGGAGTAATTTAGTATCTCTATTGCTCAAGAGTTGCAAACTGCTGCTACTTGTTGAAATAAACTGTATTCATTGTGTTTTAGTCTGTCTTTAGAATTGTATTTTCAGTTGGTTTTGCAATACAACTTTATAAACTTAGAAAATTAAGCTCACATTCAGCTTTGGAACAATTCCGGACCACGATGACTTCAATAATTTAAATGTAAACTGGTATGATGAAAGTGAACACTTAATAACAACATTAAAACTGGTTTTATTATTTTGGTCAAACAAACAAAACTCTGGATCTATCAAAGTTGCTATTAGAGCAAGATATTCAGACCAGATTTTCTAGAGCTGCTGATAGAATTACCAAGTGGTCTAACAGATTTCTCTCTGTGCACATGCTTCCTAGGAAAATACAAATTTTTTTGTCATTCTCCCTTCTCAAGTAAGGATAAGGAGAACATGCCTCCTGGTCACAGCAAAACAAAAATCCAAAACTGAAAGCGAGAAAAGGAAGAAGAAAAGAAAATAAGGGGGAAAAAAATAATCTTAAAAGCCAGCAAGGTGTAAAGCAATGATGGACACTGTGCCAAGTTAAGAATTATAGTTCTGATACAGGGCACGGCAATTTCACTAGATATCTATTTTAAAAATTAGGGCAACCTAATAGCAGTAAGAAGAGAATATGCTGAAAAGTAGTAAAATAGTAACATTCCCAAAGATTAATCAATTAGAGCCAGTTTGAAGCAGTTGACACGTCTCATTTCATTTAGCTTTGAACAGGCTGATGTCTGAAACTGCAGTTCTACTTATCTACTTGTTTTAGAAATAAACTTAAATGATACAACACAATCTCCACTTCTATAATTTCACACAAATAGTACAGAAAAGGAAGCATTATTTCCCCACAGAAATCACAGAATACAGAAAAAGTAAAAGATGTTAAACTGCTGGAAAACCAAAGGAATTGCTCTACATGCAGTGTGTAAAGACTACAGTTTTCTACATTAAAAGAAAAAAGACACATACTTTGAGAACCTGAATCTGACTCAAACACCTGCAGTGCTGTTACTGCCTGCACAGACAGGTCTGTGCAACAAAACTCACTTCCAAAAATTTAAAGCTTCTAAAAGATTGGGTTTTTTTCTTTAAAAATAGGAAATATATCAGAAGAAAATAAATACAAAACTAATCTTCTAGACAAAGAACAGGAAGAAAACTGTCACATTCTCTGGTTTACATTTATAACAGGACCATATCTAGAGATTAGAATAGTTTCAAATCTATTGTAGTTGAGGATGTGATGTCATCATTTAAGGGACGCAGATAATTTAGTCCACAATATCTATTCAAGCCAACTAAAGAAAGCAATAGCGGGGATGCAGAGTAGTTTCACACCCTACTCTTCTGGATTATTCCAATTTTGCCTGGATTCATCAACCATCTAAGAGTATATGTAAGTAGTCATCTTCCCACCACCCCTCAAAGCCATCTTCTAGTTTAACTTCTGTAAAAGCACAAGTGATCTCAATTCCACTAGATGCAGCATTGGACTGACCGATTTTCTCTCTCTCAGCAATTTCTGAATTTTCTGTGAAGTTTATCTTTAAAATACTGAATATGATGTTTAACACACTGAGATCACATAGCATTACAGCATTTTTCATAGAATCACCAGGTTGGAAGAGACCTATCGGATCATCGAGTCAAACCTTTCCTATCAAACACTAAACCATGCCCCTTAGCAACTCATCCAACTGTGCCTTAAACACCTCCAGGAAAGGTGAATCAACCACCTCCCTGGGTAGCCTCTTCCAGTGTCCAATGACCTATTCTGCGAAAAATTTTTTCCAAATATCCAGCCTAAATCTCCCCTGGCAGAGCTTGAGGCCATTCCCTCTTGTCCTGTCCCCTGTCACTTGGGAGAAGAGGCCAGCACACTCCTCTCTACAACCTCCTTTCAGGTAGTTGTAGAGGGCNGGCTATCGACCAACACTCCCAGGTCCTTCTCCTCCAGGCAACTTTCCAGCAAGACTTCTCCTAGTCTGTAGCTCTGCATAGGGTTGTTGTTTTGCCCCAAGTGCAGGACCCAGCATTTGGCTGTGTTAAACCTTATGCCGTTAGACTCAGCCCAGTGGTCCAGCCTGTTCAGATCCCTTTGCAGGGTCTCCCTACCCTCCAGCAGATCGACACTTCCACACAGCTTAGTATCATCTGCAAACTTGCTAAGGGTGCACTCAATGCCTTCATCCAGGTCATTGATAAAGACATTGAACAGGGCTGGACACAACACTGAGCCATGGGGAACCCCACTTGTAACTGGCCTCCAGCTGGAGTAAATTCCATTTACCACCACTCTCTGGGCCCGGCCATCCAACCAATTTTCCACCCAAGAGAGTGTGCGTCTGTCCAGGTCAGAGGCTGACAGTTTCTGAAGCACAATGCTGTGAGAAACTCTGTCAAAGGCTTTACAGAAGTCCAGGAAGACCATATCCACAGCCTTTCACTCGTCCAGCAGTCAATCATTACTGATTAATGAAAAACCTGGGAATCTGCTCAAGAAAAGCTGAAGAGCCTATGAAGTTTGCNAGGTTTGGTTTGGTTTTTTTCCCCTCTGGAACAAGGGAAGGAGTGTTAAAAATAACCCATTACTTATTTTTTCCCAGCACTCAAGTTTTTTTTTTTT